>VZTR01010701.1:14469-26229 GCA_013400775.1 Chaetops frenatus | reverse complement strand
GAATGCAATAAATCTAAAGGGAACTCTTGAGTTGATCTTAAATATAACCATCACTGAGTATTTAAGTGGGTATAAGCCATTGCCTTAATATGTGTACAGTGCTAGAAGCGAATACAGGGTTTCATGCTTCATCTTCTCCAGTTTACCAGAGATCAAAATTACAAAAGCTATTTATTGCTGCATCTCAGGGAGGAATGGTATGGCATCATTTTGTTCTCTTTACAGCAGAAGCCAATTTAGGTTCTACTTAGTGACTGGGACCCAACAAAGTGCACTGTGGTGTCAGCAGTGGGAAAAGCCTCCGGCAGGCTGCACAAGCTCTCTATCCCTCCCGAAATCGCTTCACGCAGCCCTGCCCAGCCTCGGGCCCCGGCCCGGCCTCTGCCCAAGGCGGGGCCGCCTCCAGCGGGGCACTGCGCTGCCGCAAAGCGCTCCGGGCGGGGCGGAGCCGAGCACGCGCTCCGTCGCGCTGGCGGAAGTGACGGCGTTGTGCTTTGCGGCGCGGCGCCCCTGATCCGAGGCCGGGAAATCCCGCGCGGCCTTTCCCCGGAGCTGCCGCCGAGCGCAGGTGGGTGTTGGAGCGCTCCGGTCGCGCCCGCCCGCGCCCCCGCTCACAACGCTCCCTCCGCTCCCTCTCTCTTGCAGGAGCAGCCATGCCGGCCAAGGGCCCCCTACAGAGCGTCCAGGTCTTCGGACGAAAGGTGAGGCGTGGGCATGGCAGCCTGCACCATCTGCTCCTTGCTCCTGGGCTGGGCCGCGCCTTTGGGCCGTTCGCGCACTTGGTGTCTCGGCCGCAGCTCCTCGCTGGGGCCGTGCGGCGGGGCTCGGCCGCGGGAGAGCCGGCGGGGTGAGTCCTGCTGGGCAGCCCACGTGTCCCGCTCCGTGGCTGCCGGAGCGTGCCGTGTCCCTGAGGCGCTGCGGAGCTGGGGGAAGGGTTTGCTCCCCTCGGGAGTGGGTCTGGGTGGCCTCTCCCCTGTCTTCGGGAGTGGCCGCCGATGTCGCCCCAGTCCACAGCGGCCTGGCTTACCATTGCTGGTATCCGAGAGCCACGTTGTGAGGTGGTGGTGGGAAGGGAAAGTTTGCCGTGATGGAATGCAGCGTCTCAAATAATTCCCGGTACCAAACTCCTGTGAGAAAATGAGCCACGAAAATATGGCATTGTAGAAGGGAGAGGTCTTTCCTTCGTATACAGCTAAATCTTGTAACTATGAATCAAACACTGAACCTTTTACTAAGATTCTACTTTAATACTGTGATTATACCTGGAGGTGTAAGAAGTACTGTTTCGTTTAGTGTGTAATGTTAGTCTGGGGCATAAGGCTAAGACTGCTCAAATATTAAAATGAAATTCAAGTTCCTGCTGCTTGTGCAAAATGAAACGCTGCGTTAATACACATTTGCATTTTTAGAAAACTGCAACGGCTGTTGCTCACTGCAAGAGAGGGAATGGCCTCATTAAAGTTAATGGAAGACCTCTGGAAATGACTGAGCCCAGAACTCTGCAGTATAAAGTAAGCATCTACCCTGCCTCCCTTTTATACATGTAATTGCTTCACACAAGACAAGTTGCTTGTCTTATTGAAAGTACCAAGTTTTTGGTTAACTGATTACCTAAAATACAGATGCTGTTATGAAAATTTGGTAAACTGCATTTCTTTGATGGGGGATTTTGCTTAACAGATTTCACTTAATGTGAAGTATTTTCTGCACTTCCTATCCACTTTCTAAACTGAAATGGGTGACTTAAAGCCCTCATTTTAGAAAGGTTGTTTAGAACTTTATACAGTAGCTGCTGAACAATGCTCAGAGAATCTGAAACTGCCTAGTTAACTATAAAGTACAATAAATAGTGAAAAAAACTACCTACAAATTACTTCAGATCTTCTGTTTTAATGAAGTTGACTTATTTTTTGCATGTAGTTATGACATTCTAGTTAAACTGTTCTCTTGCTCTTAGTTCCCATACACATGTGCTTTGCTGTTAAGATATTTGAAACTTAAATAAACCAAAGACTTCAGTAAATTTGTCTAATGACAGCACTAGTAGATGTCAAAGAACTCTGCAAGAGGTGTACTTGACCTGGGTGTGTGCTTTTAAAATCAAGGCTCCATTTTTTCCAGAAGATTCAATAACTACACATTTGGTAAAGCTACTGCAAACTCTGATCCTCGATACAAATGAATTTTCTTCGTGTTTTGTTTCCCAGCTGCTTGAACCTGTCCTCCTGCTGGGGAAGGAACGATTTGCTGGTGTTGACATCAGAGTCCGTGTGAAGGGTGGTGGCCACGTAGCACAAATCTATGGTAAGGCTTTTGGTGGGATTTCTGGTGTGGGCTGGAATGGGTGAAGCCACTGTGGTGAGTTGACACTGGCTTGGATGCCCGTTGCCCACCAAGCTGCTGTGTTACTCATCTCCTTAGCTTGATGGAGAGAGGGAGAAAATAAAGTGGAAAAACCTTGTGGGTCGAGGTAAAGGGAGATTAATAAAGCAAAAGCAAAAGCTGTGCACTGAAGCAAAGGAAAACAAAAGGCTTCCATCAACAGGCAATGTCCAGTCACTTCCTGGGAAGTGGGATCTCAGTGTCTGTAGCAGTTGCTCTTCCTTTGCTTTTATTGCTGAGCAGACATCCTCTGGTATGGAATATCCCCTCTGGTCAGTTTGGATATCAGCTGTCCCGGCTATCTTTCCTCCAAGATCTTGCCCACTCCCAGTCTGATGGTGATGGAGAAATGTAGGTGCAGCCTCGATGCTGTTCAAGCACGTCTCAGCTGTAGCCTGAACACAAACCAAATGAGAGTGGTCACAGGAAAATCATCTCAGCCAGACCCAATGCAGCCATGTATTTAGGAGGCTTGAGTTTGGAATAGTGACTTACCAAACTCTGTTCTGTTTCTTTCTCCACTGTGCAAATGTAGTTTTTCATAAGGGAGTTTTAATTACATTCTATGTACAAAGCTGTAGCAGAGAATAAGCTGAGTGAAGCAAAACGAAGTCTTGAGGAAATGTGTGGGAACTACCATTACATTGTGCAGTGTTACAGGATAGTTTGAATGCAGCTGAGTACCAGGATTCTGGGAGGGATTTAGCATTAGAAACTCTATCCTTAGTTGTATATTTCCATGTTGTTAGAAGCATCTTTCTGGTGATGAGCAAAGCTAGGCAGTTTTCCGCTTGCAGAGAAGACTGGGAATGTATTTGCATTAGCTGTTGATAAGAGTTCATCTTTACAAAAGATAGATTTGTTCTGCTCTTAATTTGAATATAGTTAGTGAAGTGGAGCTGAGGCTGCATAAAAAGCTGACAAATTTCAGGCTCAAACTTGATACCATTTGTTTTTTGGAACATTCATATTTTCATCAAAATCCTGATGTTAATGTTTTGACAGAAGTGTATAACAACATCCTGGTAGTTACTCCCATTCTCCTGATGTGAGTTCTGATCGCTGTTACTGAGCTAGTTTTTTGTATTGCCATGTTCTAGCACTCAGACCATCCTGTTGTCCCTTTTGCCTCCTTAGTCTTTCAACACGCAGTCAATTTTATATTTGTTTAAAAGTTTAGACATTTCAGAGAGCTGTGTTTCTAAGGATTTTGAAAGTTGACTGCCTGTAGATAGAAGATGAACTTATATTAGTACTCAGGAGAGAAGGGATCAGACAGCCCTTGTGCAATTTCTTGGCTAGCTGGCACTTGTCAAATCGACAAATGAACTGTGGGTGGCCTCTTGGCACAGATTTCTTAAGATTTGTCAAAGTAAAGGTCACGTGGAGTGTGTGGGAGGGGATATTAAGGAGAGAAAGGACAATTTGGCAGTGAACAAAATTGCATATTTCTCAGATAACTGGCACTTTGTGTTTAAATTTTAAATAGATTTGCAATTCTTACTGGTCTTTTATATTTTCTTTACCAGCTATCCGTCAAGCTATTTCCAAAGCTTTGGTGGCTTACTATCAAAAGTGTAAGTAACTTCCATAGTTTTATTATCTTTAAATGGAAATGTAGGGCTTTTGGTTGTTTTATTGCAAAAAATATTAATATGGATTTGCTCCATGTGAAACTGCTTAAGCTATAGTTTGTTTGTTTTTTTTTAACAGATGTTGATGAAGCTTCCAAGAAAGAGATCAAGGATATTCTAATCCAATATGATAGGACTCTGCTTGTTGCAGATCCTCGCCGTTGTGAATCCAAGAAATTTGGAGGACCTGGTGCTCGTGCACGCTACCAGAAGTCTTACCGTTAGAATTGGTCTCTAGTCATGTGGCAGTCAATAAACAGAAACAATTTGATAATTTTCATGTCTCTGAATTGCCTTTTCTTGGGTGGGTAAGCAGATTTTTTCACTGTGCTTAGGTTGATACATGAAGGGAGTTGTATTACAGTAATATCAGGGAGTTGACAGCAGTTCTTTTTTTATCCTTTCATAGTAATTCTGGATAGGTAGGTTTTAGGAATAAAGTAAAACTTTCTTCTGTTGAGGAATGTGTGGTTATCCAAACATCAAGAAGGCTCACATCCTGGATTTTGCAGGCACATGCATCAGCACGCTGGTTTGTGGAAGGTGGCGGTTTTTACCTTTCTGGTAGTTAACATTGTCAAAACCAAAGTATCTATAGGGGCTGTTTTACCAGATAATGGAGGGACAGAGTCCTGGACTAGTATGTCTAAATGTAGGAAACTTAAAAAAATTAATATAGGATTTTGTAAAAAAAAAAAAAAAAAAATCAAGGATTTTGTGTTTTAAGATCAGGTCTGAGTGACTTTCTTCAACCACGTTCACACAGTACCAGAGGAGTAAGTGCTTATGTTATGAGCTAGGTGAGGCAATTTGAAAGCCTTGGAGGTAGAAAGGGTGAAAAAAGTGAGTTGAAAAGTAATTTTCAAAAATTTAGCTACAGGATGTGTGCATTAAATGTTGGAGAAATTTCAGTTACTGTTCATTTACCCAGGGACAAAAAGTAAATTCTGAGTAATTGGGATGGGCCAGTGAGAGTCCGTCCTAAAGACTCATTCTGTCCTTTGAAAGGTGAAAGCAGTGGAGTGAGGCTGTGGATACAAGCTGACCCAACCAGTGTGAGTACCGCCCTGAGCTGTTGTTTCCTATGTTCGTAAACCAGTTTGGAGTGGAACTGGATGAAATACTGGAGACTAAGACTGAGAACACAGCTACTCCTCTACTGCTCTCCAAGCCTGGTATTTTAATGTCTCCGTATGCTTGTACGGCAGTACTGGAATTGTCATAGGAGCACCTTGGTGCTTGAGATTTTTATTGGGCTTTCTCTTAGCGTGCTATTCCCAGTTGATTAATGGGAGATTTTTTTCAGCATACTCAGTCAACACAAACTAGCTTCCCCTATGAGTTGGGCAATTGGGACGAATAATAAAATCCACCCTTTGCCTCTATTTTAATAAAATAAGTGCTTACAGCTTTTTATTAACATTAAGCATTTGTCACGAGGTCTCTGCTTTTTCAGTAAAAGAGTGTTAAAGGTCTACTCACAGTTACTCAAGAGTTAAATGTGTAGCAAACAAATTCCTTGTAAAAAAGGATTCTGCATCTGTCACTCCATTTTAGCTGTCAGTTTGTGCCACAAAATAACTGCATTCCATGATTTGAATAGAAGTGGAATGCTCTTATTCAAACATCTCATGCTCCTACTGAAGTGGCCTGTTGTATATTCTGTCCCCAATTTACACACCAGGATTATTTGGTGTTACACGAAGCAAAGGGGGTACTCCATCCCAGACTCCTGTCTTTGGCAGGATGCATCGATTGCTTTCCTCAGAACCCTTTTCCTGCACTCTAAGCTCTTTGGCTGCTGAAAACTGCCATGCTCAGCCTCCTGGCCTGGTTTTCCAATGAAAAGATGCTGTGTGGAGCTAAATTTGAGTTTGATCACTTGAATTCCTATGGGTTTTGTGAAAACTTGTGTCTTGATGTTAATTAGCTTCAGCTGAGGGAAAATAGTCTTTAGTTGTTTGGCTGTGTGACTGAGAATGGCTCACTCATTGCTCAGGAAATGCTTGCTGGCCTGCCAGTTGGCACATACACACCCTGTGCTGTGGCTTGTCCAAAACTGATTCTTGCCTGGCTGTTAGATCTGTGGGATGGAGAGGAAAAGAAGTGATGCAAAGTTGTGGTGGTGTGAAGCTTCCTGAGGCAGGGGAAGATGGAATACCTGATGCCAGTAACCTTAGGGGGTGGATTTCACAGTCGTGAGGAAGCCTGGTGGATCTGTTTTTCTGCTCACAGAACAGCTTGCAACAGTTGGGGATTACTGTTTGGCTATTCTCTCCTGGAAAGGCTGAAAATAAAACTTGCATTGCTACTAATATATTTAGAGATGATATCTGCGTGTCATTTCTTCAACCAGAAGACTCTTAACATAATAAAAATGCTTTCTGAGCTGAATTCTGATCCTATAAAAATGCCCCATTAATCATGTAGAATGATGTCATTCCCACACATTTGCTCTCTAAATGAGAAATGTTTGTAGAATTGGGCTGCTGTCTGCCTGGATGGCTGAAGATTTTTCTTTTGGGAGGTTGCTTACTGATCACCCACTAGGGGGCTTAACTTAAGTGGGGAACTGTAACCACTGTAAAGTTTGAAGGTGTTTGTGAAAATGTCTCCTCATATCCCGATTCTGCAAGAATGGTAATCAAGCACTTGTCATTGAGCATCCACTCTGGCCGGAGACACACATCCCCAGAGAAATAGTAAGAGTTTGGTCTTCAAACCATTAGGAAGGTTCTTGAGCAGCTGGAGAGATGGTACCCAGAAAAGAGCAAATGCCCCTAACCTTGTATCATCCAGCTCTTTCATTAGTTTCACCAATGCTAATCCTTAGGAAGATCATCTATGCACTACAAAATGTGGCCTCACTTGAATTCTTCATTGAAAAAACCATGTTTTGGTAACAATGACAGTGGATCTGGTTTCAAACCAGGGCAAGCTTGTGCCCATGGCACAGAAGGCAATTATTTCCTTATCCATTGTTTATAATCCTGATAAACATTGTAACCTGTATATAAATTTAAGTCCTCTCAAACATTATGTTAGACAATAGGGAGAAAATTAATTTTGACTTCAATATACAAATATATTACCACTGAAGTTTTAAAATTTTATTTTTGAAGAAAAATCTGTAACTTAAAAATGTAATAATGTTATTTTTCAAGTGTGGACAAGTGTGTTCTGTTTTGTGCTTGTTTTCTTACAAAAAGCCATTATTTTCTTGTACATTTTTTTCTGTTCAAGTTTTTCAAAAGTGCCAGTCTGGGAATATTCTAATACTTGTGTAGATAATATGTGTTGTTGCCTTGATATAATTTTGATTTTTTAAATCTCTTTCTTAATATAGTCCTCTGAGTTACAGTTCAGAGTACTTGGCTGAATAATTCTTTTTCCTTAGCTGACATCCTTAATGCGCTTGGGACTTTGCTGTTTCCTACCTTGCCTTGGGCAGAAATGTCTGAACTTTATGAAGCCTATTGCTTTAACTCTTTCAAAGTTCCTTTGCAGCTAATAAGGCTTGGCCTATTTTTAAATATTAGAAGTTGAACAACTGTGAAATACTAATATACCGACTTTGCTATAGAAAAACTGTTAAAAAAATCCCCAAACCAAACAAAACCCACAAAAAAGCTATTTTTGATTTTTATTTTTTTTCTGTTAAACAAAAAGAGTTCGTTTTATCTTAATATTACATTAATTTATTTGTTGAAATGCATATGAAGCATGGTGAGAAATACGGTCTTGAGAAAGGGAGGAATCCCTGATCAGATTTCTCAGAGGAGCTTGGAACAGTTTCTAAACCAGACTTAGCTTGACAGTAAGAGAACATAGTGATTGGGTTGGAATTTGGAAGATGTAATGCTTGGTTTCGTCTCAAGAGCAGTTTTGAGAGTAGGTTTATGAGATAGTGAAAGTCTATTTCCTGTAAGTTCTTACATAAGAGTTAAAAGTGTGTGAGTGACAATGTGTCCATATGGCCTAGGAACTCACTTCTTTTGCTTCCGTTTGTGGTGTGGAGGGGTCTTGGATCACATGNACCAGACTTAGCTTGACAGTAAGAGAACATAGTGATTGGGTTGGAATTTGGAAGATGTAATGCTTGGTTTCGTCTCAAGAGCAGTTTTGAGAGTAGGTTTATGAGATAGTGAAAGTCTATTTCCTGTAAGTTCTTACATAAGAGTTAAAAGTGTGTGAGTGACAATGTGTCCATATGGCCTAGGAACTCACTTCTTTTGCTTCCGTTTGTGGTGTGGAGGGGTCTTGGATCACATGCAGCAGGTGCAACTGAGCTGAGATATGCAGTCCAGCTGCAAACAAGCAGCCAGTCCAAAGGACCAGCCCAAAGCTACTCAGAAGTAAAAACAAAGCAAAAAACACACTTGAAGTGCAATTACAGGAATCTCAGCTTCTCAGATCCAACAGTAATAAAAACAGTCCTTAAGAAATACTCCACACAGAGTGTAGTGTTATGTATCCGTTTGCAATAAGTACCCTTGTGCCATCAGGGATCCCAAACCTTCAGCAGTGTTGTTGGCTGCTGCATGGACACAGGATTTTGTCCTTATCCATGCTTGGAGAGGCTGAATTTTCATTTGCTTTCTCTTGTCCATCAGGGGAGCAGGAAAGAGAGACTTCTAGAAGAAAGGATGGGAGAATGTTTTATGCCAGAGAGGCCATCAACTTATAATTTTTTTTGGGTCCAAACACACCTTCTGTAGCATGCTCAGAGGATCTCACAAAGCACCTCCTAGGAAGAATGGAGGGTTAGGCAAAAGACAGGCTTTGCAAAATAAAATGAGCAGCAGAAATTTTGAGTAGCATTATATGTGTCTTTAAAGCTGTGTTTTTTAATGATTCTGTTTACATTATGGTAAAGCAGTGAAGAGACTTATTTTAAACCATGAAAATTTTGATTTTGGTAAAATTATGTTTTTATATCTTAATGAAAATTAGAAATGAAATTCTTTGGCTCTGTTGACTCATTTTTCCTAATGTGATGTTTTCATAACATGATTTATTAAAACCAAAATATAATTACCCTCTGAGAAGCCTTCTTTTGTGCTATAAGCAAACTATACCCAGAAATGCATCCAGAATATTCTTAAAAATCCAATATATTATTTAATAGAAAATCATCTCTTTCTTTTTTAGGACAGAGGAAAGACATTAATATGTTAATCTCTAAAACAATCTGGTTATAATTTATACACTAATATTATTTCGGGGTCTTGCGAAAATATTTTGCCCTACTAAGGAGCAGAGAGCAGCCCTCAGCTCAAGCCTCAATGCACACAAAGTTGTGTGACGACAGGAGGATCTCTCAAACCTCCATGACATGGCTACATTTCTGTCATTGTCTGCTATGTTATAAAGGGCCGATTCAATTCAACAGGGGAGCAATGCTCGCAGGTCTGGTGGAAGTGTAACTAATACAGACTGTGCTGAGGAGCTACCATGCATTGCTAATGAGAGACAGGCAGCCAGCAGGTTGTACGCAACACTCCCAAAGCTCCTGAAGCTGCATGTAGCTACCAAGCTTGATGTCTCCTGCTCCTCTCCTTTTTTGCATTGCATTATTTTAAGTAATGAGTCCAATTATCTAACCTCTAAAGGATTTAAACACACTGTAGAAATACACAGTTGTAAGATGCCATATAATCAAAGCCATTAATTTGGATAAATTCCCTTTTTCTAACTCTTACTGAAATGAACATTGTAGGAAAGCTCAGTTTAATGATACCGTGGAGTATCTTCTTGCTTCACCCACTGCTGTCCTCTTTGCAAGGTAAGAATTTTATTTCATTTTTTGTAGTCGTACTAATTTTTACAAAGATTTTTCTAAATATTTTGATATTACAGCTCCTTCTTTTTCTATCATTATATCTTTTGATCTTGCTGGAATTTGTAAATACAATTTAAACAACTATATACCACCATTCTCTCTCACAGATGTAGAAACAAAAACATAACTTTTTTTTAAAGATTCAGTTTTTATGTCTGAATTTGTTACAAAACAATTATTTATGAATAAAAGCTAACTTTCTTGCCTTTCTTGCTATTATGGTCAGATGAATAAGCATTTAATGGTTTTCAGTGAGGTATGATTTTGTTTGAACAGACTGCGCCTGCAGTTTGTTTAAACATTTTTAGACTGCTAGGGTAAAGAATTGCTCTTTTAGTTATAGAAATTATCTTATTTTCTATGCAATGCAACTGGGTCTTATAGATAATTTCATTGCTAAAATTATAAAAATTTCTAATGTAATATGATAAATTGTTTTGTCATTTTGTTTGCTTGTTTTAAGCATGGACTCATTTAAAATTACTTACAATTGAGTCTTACAAGCAACAGTCAGAAAATTATTATAACCCTGGAAGCTGGATTCTGGAAAGCTCTGAGTACCTGTTCTATTTTACCTGTTTACCTCTTCTATTTTTTTGCTCTGACCTTCTGAAGAACTATGAACTCTTTTTATTTCATGGTAGCATGTACCAGAACTACAACAATGAAAACCTGCAGGTGAAGAGTGTGTGAGACAATCAAATTCTTAGGAAGAAGAGCATGTAGTGCTACATTCCTTGGAAACAGAGTTTGTGCAAAGGTGCCCTGGAGAATTCAGGATTGTTAAATCCCAAAATTCCATCATGTTTTAAATTTGACATTGCTTGCCAATGGCAGAGTGATGCTGTAGAAAAAAAATGTTTAACTTCATGATTTTTTAATCTACAGGATCTTATTGCAAGCTTTCTCTTTTGAGAAGAACTTTAAGGTAAGTTTTTGTTCCTTATTTGTCAAGTCCTATGACCAGAACAAGAATGAATAAGTGCAATGTGCTGCAAGTTAGACAGTAAAATATAGCCTTGAATTCAACATGTAAAATGTCATCTACATGTAGGTTGGATGTAGAACACACTTTCAGAATGTTTACAACTCTTTTCCAAATATTTACATCATGGGCATGGGTCCTCTGTTTGAAAAATGAATGTCCTTATGAAAAATGATACTTCTATAGTCTCGAGAAAGCTTAGAGGAATCATGGAATGAAAACAGCATGAGATCATGATTTCTTGACTGGAAAAATACATTAAATGAGTATCCATCTACAGTTTTAACTGCATGATAAAATCCTAGCTGCTATTTGAAGCACAGAAAAGTAAGTGTTATACAGCCTTAAAATAAACATTTTCAATACAAATTTTCACATAGAAGCTGAAATCCAAACAAAACCCAAACTAGGCAATTTTCCTGATCCCATTGAATTAAATGGGATCTATGCCATCAATTTCAAAGGAAGCATCAAGTTGGATGTAGCTTTGTGTGTCTTATGACTTCTAATACATCTTGCGGACACACAGGCATGTCAAATGATATGCCGTCATGGAGCATTGATAGAATTAAGTGTGTTTTATAGTTTGATGCCCTTGTTTCTAAACTTAATCACAAATTAAAGTTGGCTCCAGCTGGAGAGTCATCTCTTGCTATCTAAAGTACCATCAGAGTATATTTAAGCAACACTCTGGGGAACTTGTAGCCACTCACATGCAGCATGAAGTAAATACGAAGCTGGTTTACAATTTTGTATCCTTTTGTGTAAGTCTGTTTTGCCTATTTATGTCTCCCCGAAGCCCCAGGTAGCTCCCTGTCCAAGCAGAGATTGGAGTGCCGCCCAATTCTGTAAAATGAGACAATGACAAACAAAAAAAGAAAAAAAAAAAAAAAAAAACAAAGAAAAAAAAAAAAAAA
>VZTR01010700.1:177051-188000 GCA_013400775.1 Chaetops frenatus | reverse complement strand
AAAAGCTGAATTCTGCAGTGATGCCTGGACTTGTGAGTTAAGTTTTTATGAATCTCTTCCCCATGGTATGGTTCTCTGCCTTCTAAGAATTGTCTTAAATGATGACATCCTTAGGCAAGTAAAAAGCTTTCCAATGCTCAGAAATCCTAAGCATCAGCTGCTTGATGTGAAAGTTAATGATTTATAATCTAGTTTTAAACTCACTGCAATGGCTGAGTTCAAAGAAATGAACACAGTATGTGGGTATCTAACTCAAAAAGTACTTCAGAGAATAATGTGTTTTCTGAAAATGTATAAAATATGTTTTTTCTTTTCTAGTGGGAGTTCATAAATCCACATCTCACATTTTAAAATCATGCAGTAGACAGTGCCAAACTCTGAAACAGAAATTAAATCTCATCAAATGCCTCCTGTTGCTTCTTTAGGAAGTTTCCATCTAAAATCAAAGACGGTTTTATATAATCCAATATATGGAATATTCATTCCACAAATTACTAAGTAAAACTGATCATGAATACACTCATTATCCTTTTTATTATTGCTACTCTCGGCACGGACTATTGCTACTTTTGCAGTTCCAGTTCTCTCTGAAGTGAAGTGTTAACTGGTGCATATTTACTTTATCTTTGCATGGAGAGAGAGGAAGTCTTTCCTGTGACAGGCTGATAGAGCTTACATTGAAGTGGAAAATGTGCCACTGATCACAAAGATGTGGCAAACAGTCTCAGAACACACATGAACAATTTGCAGGTTGTGATTCGAGATCAGTTTGAGAAAAAAAGAGTTTAAAAATGAGGGTGAAGAACTTTGTAGCAACTGTAGAAATATAATTTACTTCAGCTTTCTCAACCTGTAACAGCCTTAATTTATGTTATATTGATGCATTCCAATTTACACTATTTAAGCACTTAGTCTAGCTGGGGCTGGAGTACTGCTTGTGCAATATATTAATGGTAAGAGAGCTTAGAAAATTGCTTGGGATGAAGTAGGTAGTTAAAGCTACATATTTTTGAAAACAGTATCTCTTTGTATATGCAAAGTTTCTACCACAATAACAAAACATAGGATTTCGAACCTCTGCATGGAATTGTATGTATCAAGAAGTTGTTGTATAACATGGTCACATCTATGTGGAGAAGGACATCTCTGCAGAGGAAATTCCAACACTGCCAAAGAAAGGAAAGAATTCTTTCTTCTATCATTTCTAAGCATACAAGAATTTTAAAATCAGAAACTATAAGGTTTCTAAGATTTATTTGTGCTGATTTTTTTTTAGAAAACTGAACAATGTATAAATATTTCTAATTTAATTTTCCCCTGATCATTATGAATGTTCTTTTCCCTGATTTTTACTTCTCTGGTTTTGTGCTATGACGCTTTAAATTTTGTAATCACTTGTTTGGTTTAGCTGCCTTCTTGTTATTTAAAATAAAATATATTATTCCTTCCTTTAAGTGAACTCATTAAGTCTTTATTCTTCATAGGTCTTTCTTTTCAATCACTACTCTTTTCAAGCAACAAAGACATCAGTCTTACCCTTAAAATATTTATGTAGCAACACTGTAATATAAAAGCAGAGAATCAGATTTTCTTATTAGAAACAGCTTCTTAGTAAGGTTTCTTTTTTTAGCAATTAGCTTCTTCAGCTGCTGAAAGAGACTACAGTGCATGAGTCTCCAAACACTGTTGTGGAGATGGAAACAGGAAGAGCAATGTAATGTCCTGAAAAAATAAGACTGCAGAAAATAGGTGTCAATAGCAAGCTGCACCAGAGAAATCATGGCATGTCCTTGTCTTCAGAACCATGGTTAGAGAAGCTTGCACATCCCCTGCAGAGTTGTTGTCTTCTATGCAAGCAGTGCTGATTTGGTTAGGCTGCACTGGATCACTGGCAGCTCCATCCTGATCCATCAGAGAACACAGAATGGTTCTCCCCTTCCTTTAAAGTGACCACACTGATTTCTCTTCCCAGCCTGCAACATCTCTAAAACACAACCTGCAAATTCCACCACAGTTGTGCAGTTGCTCAGAGGGATCAATGTCACAAGACATTTTGTTATACACTTGCCAAATCTCCTGGGCTACTTAGTAAATTAATTACTCTTATCTGTACAAACAATTTTTCTATTGAAAGATATTTTATAAATAACTTTCATGTCCCTGTAGACCTTTTGTTTTATTTATTCTCTGATTAAAGCTTGTAATGCAATGTTTATTTTATCTTTTTTTTCCTTTCAAGTTTTTGACTAGAGATTTTAAGGCTTCAAAAGGCAAGCTCAGTTCCTACAGGTATACTGTGGATGAAAATAATTCCCCCTACATCTTCTTTCCATGTCATCAGATCTTTTTAACAATGTGAACATATTTCCTTATATAGTATATTCAATAGTTACTCCAAATGCAGTAGTCAAAACAGATTCTTTTTCTCTCTTTTTTTTCTAGGAAGATAACTTGTATTTAATTATTTTAGAAGTAGGTACACAGTCCTGGGATTTGTTGGGGCTTTTTGTTTTTTGTTTTGTTTTGGAGTTTTGCTTTGTTTTAATTTCTATGCAGCTTACAAACACTCCTACAGACAGAAAAGTAATAAAAATTTCCTTAAAGAAACCTTAAAAAGTTAGGTTTTCTTGTGTTTTGTTTTGTTCCACTCCTATCTGCCACCTCCTCTAAGATGGTAAAACATCTCTTGTAAAAATATATATGAAAGGCTAATATTGAATATGACCCTTACATGCATCTTTGAGTTTTCTGGATTGCCTTAGTCATCAGGAAAGTCCCTTTAAAGAAGAGAAAGTTAATTCAGATACTATTTAGGTATTTGGATTGAGATGTTGGGACAAACCATTTTAAACACAGAAGACCAAAGGAAGTTAAGCCTCTGTGAATAAAATGGATCCGACCCAAAAATGTTTGAATTACACCCAAAAAACCACACAATTATTAACCCAAATGAGGTTAAATGCTGGTCCCAGAAAACCTTGATATATTTTATTTAATAGTAAAAGAGGAAGGAAGGAAAGGAAGGAAAGGAAGGAAAGGAAGGAAAGGAAGGAAAGGAAGTGTGTGGGGGGGATGGAGGACAGGGAGAGAGTGACAGGGGTTAGGTGGAAGCAATCACCCACCTGTGAGTCCCAATGACTTCTTGTTGCTCCCCTCCATCTGGTCTTCTTGGTGGTGAGGGTCCCATGCTGTGCAGAAGAGTACAGAAGCCAATGGATTAATACAAATTTGGACCAGCTGGGAATGCCCAGGTGCCTCCCCCGGGGAGGGCCAGTTTGGCACTGTCCCTCGCAGCCCTGAGGGTCTGCTGCATCATGCTGCAGTGCTCTGGTGCAGGGTCTGGGGACCCCCTTTGAGGGGGGGCCTTTGATGGGCCATGACACCCCTTCTGCTGGCCCTCATGTGGATGCAGCTTTCCCCAGGGTGAAGGGGCTCCACAGCTGAGCTGCTCTGCACAGCAGAGGATGGGTGTTCACTGCCTCTGAATGCAGATTTTTTACCACACACCCAAAACCTCTCCTTGTCCCCCCTTTGGTGTGAGGGTCTGTGGCAGCAGGGCAGCCGAAAGCCCCGGGGCTGTGGTCTCCACCTCGAAGGTGCTAAGCTTGATCCCTGTGTGAATATGAGGGCCTCATTTAGGGTTTTGGTGGTTTTCTCTGCAGCTTTTGTACAGTTTTTGCTATAATGGCAAAGGTCCTTCATGAAGGTGTTTAAGCCATAAATTATAACATTCAGTCTCCAACAGACCTTTACAACCTTTACGTTTCATGTAATTTGTAAAGAGAAGTGCAAACGCAACTCAACTCCAAATCACTCTCCAGATAGAAAAGATAAATCTGTCTCTTCTTCCTTAGGAGTTCCACTGGTCAGGGTCAGATTTAATTTTCAGTGGAGCCTCAACAGTAGCCCTTGAGGCAAAGACTGTCAAAAGGTATGCACTGACTGAGTACAAGTTTCTACTACTCCTGCTTTCTGGACAGTCCTGCCTTTTGCAATTTTTCTCTAGGTAGAGAAGTGTGTTTACTTTGACTGTTTCAGTCTTCCCCAGAGGACTTTCTGCAGGACCTTCCTCTAATCAGATTTGTCAGTCTAGGGAAATTACAGAAAGAATATTAAATATGAAACAACTTATATGAAGAGATGATCCCAAATTAACAATAAATATTTCAATTAAAGATTAGACATGTCATGAAACCATCCAGCCAGCACCTTAATAGGAAAGTACATGACCTAAAGAGAAATGGTTATGGTTTATAGTTATTATCTGAGACCTATTTGGCAACTGCTAAGGAAAAGTTAATGCTTATCTACCAATCCATACTGAAAAATTCTAAAATGCTGAGTGCATACTCTCTGTGTACTCTTCAGAAGCAACTAGCATTGACATCTCTTGGAAATTTGATATAAATCTAGGTCAAGGAGCTGAAACACGTACCAGAAATCAATGAGAATTTATTACCTACTGTTGCATTTGAGGCTGTAAGTGTTCCCATTACAACAGTATCAACCCACTCCAAGAGCAATCACAGAGTGGTGAGATGCTGAAAAGTACTGCTTAGACTGGATGGAGAAGCCTGGATTTCAGCTCCCATGCCAACTGCAGCACCCCTACCTAGCCAGCCCACCTCACTCTCTGGCTGTCCTGCTCTCAGCACAGCTGGTGCTGTGGTCACACAGCACATCCACACACACACACACACACACATCTGGATCCACTCCTTTGCAGGGTTCAACTCATCTCCAGGCAGCAGCTCAGCTGGAATAACCTCAGGACTGGGAGAGGTGCACGGAGAAGTGACAGATGTCAGGATGTAAGCAATGGTTTAATATCAGGTTGTGAACCAGGTAGAGAAGAAAAAACACACCCTTTTGTCTCCCACACAACTGGTTCATTTCCAGCCACTGCACTATCAGGTTTGTTATGAGCCTGTGCTGCTACAGCTAAAAAAGCTTAGATCAGCATTAGTGCACTTCCAGGAAATTTTTCTGTCCTAGAAAATAGACACTTTCCAGAAGGACAAGAAATCTGACTGATTAGCAGATTTGGTCTGTGAGAGGAGTGTTCTGCTTGTTTTGAGCTTTTCAAAGCTTTTATGTAATATAATCAGAATATTCGGATTAAATCATCTTCTCTGAAACTACCTGACACATGAACACCCAGATTCAACACTCAAAACTGTCCATAGGAAGTTTCATATGTGTGTCTAGAGCTGAAATTCAGCTTTACAGAACGACATAGGCAGCAAAAGCATTTCTCTTGGGATTGAGATTCTTGGGGAAGTGCATTCTAAAGCTTTGCAACAGCACGGTTGAGGTCCCATAACAACACCAGAAAAACTCTGTAACAAGAGAACAAGACTTAAAAAATCTTCCTGATCCCTAATCTTTTCACTACCACTAAAACGCTGTACCAGAGCAATCTTGAGAAACTCTAACTGTAGAACTGGCATAAATGTCAAACTTCACCAAAAACACATTTTCATCTTTTTCTTGAGATATTAATATTTTTTAACAAGGTTAAAAAGAAATTTCTATCTGGTTATGAATATAAGAGTGAAAAAATAGCTGAGGAGATATTTGGGTATCTGTCTATATACTATAAGATTAATTAAGCTATTGAAGCATACTTTATTATCTATGAAAAAAAATTAATGTAGCTATAGAAAAGAATCTGTACATAATAAAAGGCTAACAACCTTCAGGGTCTCCATTCACCATAAAACTAATTTCACACCTAGTCTATTACATAATGTGCTATGAAAATACTCTTTGCTTCAAGATATGCTTATATTAGTTTGGACCATATAAAAGTTGTGTTCAATGTTATACAAATAATCCATAGAATAATTTTATAAACAGTGAAAAAACAATGTATATGTTCTGTTTCACAAACTGAAAGCTTACATGGTCAATATAAAAGAAAAAATCATAATAAATTTTTTTTTAGAATACCCAAATATTTACCATAACTGCCAATAAGCATTGAAAATATTTGGACTCTTTTACGGTTTGGATGGTTTGGTGAATATTTCTAAGACTGATGTAACTTAATGAACAATTATTTAACATTCTATTATTGAAGGTAATCAAAAGAGAAGAGCAGAAGGATAGATTATTCAATGGAGCTGACTGAAAAAAAAATAGATTTTATAAAGTATCTTTTAAAATTCTGTTTTGTCTCGGCTGGAAAACAAACAAATAAACAAAGCCAAACAGATAATGACAGCAAACAACAGGATCCAGTGGCTACTGAGTGGAATTTAAATGCTTCTGAACAACACTCTAAAGCCCAGACCACACCTGTGGATTGGAAAGGCTGAGGACAGACTGGGGTTTTTTATCTTCTGAAAGACATGAAAATACAAACAAAATCCAACACAATCCAATACTCATCTAAATCAGTAACAAACTTTCAGTTGGTTTGATAGGGAAACCAATCAGTTCTTCAACAATATTCAGTGAAGTTCAAATGGGACCAAACTGATGTGGAATATGTACAATCAATTGCAGTCCTAAAACGTTTCTTAATTTTAAATGAGTTTGCTATTCTTACTGATGGGTATTTAAATCCACTTCAAGTAATTCTAAAATTGTGATTCATGCTTTCTCTGTTTCAAATTTTTCTTTACCATTTATCTTATCATAAAGAAAAGTTCAGGATGCACACATATATCTGTTATCATGTCCTATTGTTTATTTTCTCAGTAATTCCATTTGCTTAAGAGGGAATACTATTGAAGAAAGTTCAATTTAGAATATATGATATCAATTTTTAAACTTAAAGCCATTTTTCCATGCCAATAACAATATCTTCTAACACATTGTTCAAAGGAGACAAGCATGTCTTTACAACTAAACCAATAGAAAAAGCAAAGAGATGTAGAATATAATACATTCAAAATCTATAATGATTGTCTCAACAAGTATCACTTTTTCTTCTGTCAGCCTAAAATCCTGATATTGCACTAGTTGAATAAATTTTTATTTTTTTCTACTTCAATTGCCCCCTATTAAAATTCTTGCATTATAATCAGAAAAGAAATAATTCAACTGCAAACTTTTTTTCAACAGCAGCTAGTGGATAACAACACCACCACTTGTGGATAATAAAATGAGTTTTCATTAAGAATTGATCTTTATACATTCGTATCATAAAAGAAAAGAGCATGTTATGACTGACATGCAACCATAATGCCAAATTTTCATTAGATATTTATATATCCAAATATACTGTGTCTGGAATATATAAAGAAAGCAGACATTATTTCCTCTAAACATTTCTACTTTAAAGAAAAAACCTGCAACATATTAAAAAATATTAATTTATATCACATTTTGCTATCTTTCAACAAAACCCTACTTCACTAAGATTAAGATTCCCATGCCTTATCATAAATAACTTTTCAAAAGTTCTAGTAATAAATATGAGACTCAAGTTATCTGGAATTGGGAAATATCCATGTCTTTATGATTTGTGATAAGATAAAATATACTGTAAAAGATGTCTTCTTTCTCTAATATCCAAACCCCCTTTATTTTTCATAAGACTTTATAAACATAAAAATTTCCTCTGTTTGGAAAAAAAAAAAAAAGAATACTTTCAGCATTTTTAGCCATCAGCTATATTTTAACATATTTATAACAATAAATACAGAGAAGACACTGAATATAAATGTTTCTGGTGATTAATGTACTGTAAGTCTAAGTTGTATTATCAGATGTTGCAAAGGAAAATTGTTTGACAACAATCTTTATTCAGAGAGCTTTCAACAGCATTGCTGCAGATGCTTCCTCAGCTCTGTGTTCTCTTTGAAGGTCATATGAAAATTATAAAGCATAAGATCAAGGAGAATCAGAATTCTGACATAAAAAAAAGTAAACACACACTACGAGAAGCATCACATGAACAATATTCAACAAAGAAATCTCTGCTTGACTGAGAACTGCAATTTGAAGCAAGGGCAAAGAATAAGCTCTTCTCAGGAAAGCCTGTAGAGAATGCAAGATAATCATCCAATATACTGGAGATAGATTTTTATCACTGTAACTGGTCCCATATCAGAGTTTTTGAGAGAAATATAAGGCATATCTTGCAAGAGTAATGTTTACTAAAATCAATTCTCAACTTTTCTTGTCACTGCCCATTGACCTTCAGCGTAGCTTTGTACTTTTACCAGCAAGAAGAGAACCAGGAATTCACAAGTGGATGATTATGATTAGAGAAGAAAGCACAAAGGATGACTCCATCTGTGATTTGCCAGTCACATTGGGAGCCCTCCCAGAAAATTAAATTTTCTGACTTCATGAACAGAAACTTTTTTGTCATATCATCACAGTGCCATGAAGACCATTCTCGAACTTGTAGTTTGATCGTCTGACTTTCACCTGAACTGGCTTGATACTTGAAAACTCTCACTTTGTCAGGTGCAGTAACATAAAAACAACCATGAGATGCAAATAAGTGCAACAAACTTTTTACTGGAAAACCTTTATAAACACACTAGTAAATTTTTATATGATGGACAACCCACAAAAGTTAATGGCAGTTCTAGTGCAATTAAATTAAACATAAACACACAAACTGATCTAAAATGTTTTGTAACATCAAGGAGAAAATAATTGGCATAGATTGTTGACAATTTGTGGAAGATACAATAGAGTCTGTCAATGTTAGTCTTGTCATTCTTAACTGAATCATTAATTTTTCTCTTCTTGCTAATAGCCAGCTTCCTGGGAATACTAAGCTAAAATTCTCAGATTCTATTTTTTTTCTTCCAAACCTGAACATTTCAGTCTTTCAAGGAGAGATTTCTTAAAAGTCTAATCATAAACGCCTCAAGAAAGAAAGAAATAGGAAAGTTTTAAAGTGTTTTTACTGAACGCTCAAAATAAAAAATCTATTTATTGTTGTGGTAAATGTTTGCCTTTGACTAACGACTGGTTATAAATGTATCCCTTCTTAATTTCACATACTCTTATTGTGGTTTTGCAATATCATATTTAAAAAATTAAAAATATGAAATAATTTTCTTTCCCACATTTCATCACATTATCTAAATATGTTAAAAAACATTTAATACATTACTGCATACAATCTACAAATGTGCCATACTTCACTGCACATTTTAGCTTTTATGTTATGCATGGGTTTCTATCTTTTGACTTAAAACTAAATTACCCTTTCCAACATTTAACACAGTCCTCCTGCGAGCCTTTCATAACTTTACAGTGTTTCTCAAGATGTTTCAGCAATTCAGTTACAATATAGGGGAAACAGGAGGTCTTAGAGATAATGACAAGTCTCTCTATAGTGAGATAAAAAGGAAGTGGGAGACTGGATTTCTCTTNAAGAGAAAAGAGAGAGAGAGAGAGATTAATTGATTCTGGGGGGTCAATCTATTCCTATAAACTCATTGACTTCTTGATTTGGCACATAAAGAAGTCAGTTGTTCACTCAATCACCCAAAGAGTCTCTGGTAGAGACAGGATTACAGACAAAGGTTATGAAGATGCTCAGATTTCTTTACTTTCTCAGTTCTCAGATTTCTTTACTTTCTTACAGACATTGGTGACACCTTCCTTGAATTGCAGCAAACATAGGCTTCAAAAGTATTACTACATTAAAAATAGGCATGAGAAAGAAGATAAACTGCAGTTGCAAATAATTTTTGCTGTATAAAATATGCTAAAGAGATTTAAGATGCTAAAGATACATGGAAGAAGCATATTTTTACTTTGATATTCTTTTGTCATTCACTGCTTCTAATGGGAATGACAACTTATTTTGGGATCCAAGAAATTCTGGTCCTATCTTTGCTGTAGTCAAAAACTATTTCTGTTCCTATCATATAGAAAAAGACAGAAGCTATCACCAGCCAGCCATGAGGAAAACATGCTCATCAAAATTTATGAAATGCTGCTGGAAAGAAGATACAAAACACTACAGACTTACTGATTAAGGAGTGACAGTTCTGCTGTCTCACCAAGATACCACAACTTAGGATACCGTAGCCCTTTTCAACTATATAATGATGTACGTTTAGATGATATTTTACATAACATTCTTACTTTTCTATATATTAAAAAGAGTATTTGAATTTATTATAAGACACTTTTTCACATCTACTAGCAGCTGTTATTACAGTGAGTTGGAATCAATAAAATTTAATTTTCATTTCCACTTTCTGCATCTGTCCTTTTATGCTTTGGCATTTTCCTTTTTTTATGCATTTCTAATGTTCTTTCTCATAATTTAAGAACTTTTTTGTTTATTTATTCTACTGTCATTGACCAGGCAAAATTTGCACTTACCTAAATCTGCTGTGTCTGCTTTTCAACATACGAAGAAAATATTATTTTTCAAACAACGATTTCACGCAACACTAATGATCTCCAGTGGCCAATTAGTTATGAGGTCGATTCTGCTAACAGTTTTGCTGAAGAACGACCTGAATAGTTATTTTAATTGTAATGATGCCTACTTAATAAAAATTCAACCATAGCAAGCACAATTCAAGAGCTTGGGGACGAGCACGTGGTGGTTATAAGAAACGAGTTGCTCCCACAGCCAGGTCCAAGCAAGACACCGTGCTAATAGAAAGATCACTGCCAGCCTCCACTGATAGCTGGTAACTCACCACAGGTCCTAAAGGAGTGGAATAAACGTGCCCAATACATAATGAATAAAATAGCAGCTGACACTTGAGTCTGTGGAGTGTGAAATGGATATTCCAGTGGCAGAGCAGCAACCATCAGGGGCCTTGCAAAGGTGTGTCTCATACAAGTGAGCGCTTGTATGGGTGGGAGAGGAATGATAGCACCAGAGAAAAATGATGTTATTTTCACAACTTTCAAAGCCAAGGACGGTGGAAATCATAGCAGTTAGAACTAGGCCAGATGTATCAAAAGGCAAAAGAAAGAGCTTGAAAAAGGTATCTAGAACTGAGGAG
>VZTR01010700.1:139649-157806 GCA_013400775.1 Chaetops frenatus | reverse complement strand
ATATGTATATCTGTGTGTGTATCTTTTTACTTTATACACTGTTACATGATTTTCTGTCTCTGAATCCTTCAGCGACTGGGTCAGGTCATTTTCAGTAATCCAACCATTTTGCTCATCAAAGATTATTTTTTCATGGAATAAAAATTTCATCTACAGAAATTCTGGTTTACTATGTGAGAGAAGAATGTTTCAAAATGAAAGATTTTCATAGCAGGTTTAGTTTTAATCAATTCAGTTGTTTTCTAGGTATCAGCACTGTCAGCTCAGTTTACTAAATTCATGTTATTATTATGACAGATTTATCCATAAATAAAGTGTTAAAAAAATCTCTGTCTATTAACTAAAGAAATAGCATGCATGCAAACTCATTTAAGCAATCTCAAAATCTAAATTTTAAATATTTTTACTATGCAGATCTTCAATATATCTGAAAGATCCAAAGATGTAAAAATATCTTAAGGTTAAATTTATTTATCAGTCATTACCTGAAACCAACATTAGGATTATTATCTCCTGTTTTACCATCGTATTTTCATAATTTTGGAGAAAATGCCATATAGTATCAGTTATAAGATGATAAATTTAAATCTTTCACACATTTTATTATGTTTTAGTTCTTTATACTATCCACAGAACATATTTTTAAAACAAAAGCATTGCCAAGGATTTAAGGATGAAATTATTGTGTTAAGTAACAGATTTAAACATAGACAAGTAGTCTCAATTTCCTCTTTAAAAGTGAATGTCGTGGCCACCTGGTGAGAAAAGCCTAAATTTCCACGGTCTGTTAGACCAGCCTTTATTCAGATTCATAACCATAATGGAAGAAATTCCTTGTATAGAGAGTCACCAATAAGATCTTTTTCAAGCCCATAGTTAACATTAAAACATAATTTTCTTGATATTCATTACTCCTGTGCACCAGCAATATTCATCAGAAAAAGGATCCCATTAATTAACACAGAGCTATCATGTAAGTAAAAAGATTGGGTCAAATACTCTCTGTTTTTACTGTAATAGTTTTGAAAAGTAGTAATTGCTACTTGCTTAAAAAAAAAAAAAAACAGTTAATTTTCTCTGTGTGTAAGGTAAGACAAGAACCTAAACTTGTGTAAACTTCTGTAGAAGTGCATCTTCTACAGAAAAGAGGGAAAAATCTGAAAAGAAGTTTGAAATTAAGATAGGATTTTCCACTTGAAACACTTAAAGAAAGTGAAGAAAAAGCAGGGAACCCCAGTTTGTTCACCGGGTGGTATTGATTGCAATTTTTTTTTTCCATTTTCTGAAATCTGTAAGTCAAAGTCTATAGTCCAGTCATGTTCTTGTTTTAATTAACTGATGGAATATGAAACAACAACTCAGCTTCCTAAATGTGGTCATACTTACAGATATTTTCCAGTCAGCTCACTGCAGGATATTTAAAATCTACTTCAAGTGGTCAGGAAGGATAGATTATTTTTTACAAGATTTCAGTGTAGTCTTTAATTATCCTTTTAGTCTGGGGAAGAAATAAAGTGTTTAATAGTACTTTAGAGACACTGCTTCCAGTAGACTCCTTATTGCTAAAGTGTCTTGAGTGATATACTCACAGTAAAACAGTAATCAAATCTCATAACTGTTGGGACAATAAATTACTGTCAGAAAAGTTGGTAACACTGTATGTCACAATTCTCCTCTATGACTTCTTGGTGCATGTTATCTGCAAATGCAATGAAGTTGAGACAAATGATTTTTAAACTATCAATCAAAGGGAGGATTGGAAAACATTTTAATAAAAAACCTGTATAAATCTCCCAGGTTTATCATCCTGATACTCTTACTGTTGAATAAAAAATGAATATGATTTCTTTTGCCAACCTTACAAAAATAATTCAGTTAGAAAACCGTATGAGATTTATTGAGACTACAAAAAAAGGTATTCTCTAAATGGAAAGAGAAATTCAGTAACAGTGTCCTAATTGTCTCTAGGCTAACAAGGTAACAACAGATGCAAAAATTTACAAGGTTTCCTACAATTTATGACAGTCTGAATTCTGCCTTACTGGTTTAAATTAGATTACTATTTTAAATGAATAGAGTTGGGTGAATCAAGCAGCTCATTATAAAATGAGCCATACATTTCTGGTTTCCTTCCTCTCACATGAGCATGTAGAGCCAATAGTCAGTCAGACTTGCTTAGATCTCTTTCAAGCACTACAAATTTTTGACTCAACATTCATAAAAAAGCCCTATGGGGCCAAGTTAAAGTTGTGTGTTGGATACTGGAATTTTCTCTACAGTGCATGTCTCTCTGAGCATTCATTTAGTCATTCAAGTATTGAGAAAATGTGATGAAAGACTGTGTTGTATTGAGAAGCTGCTCTCCAACACAGCCAGCGTTAAAAGTGGAGTGTTCACACATTTTCAGGATGAACTACATAGAAATTGTAGAGGAGATGTGAACCAGTGTGTCAGCCTTTATAAACCTGGGATTCCTTCTTGCACCTGCAGATCCTCAGTGCTCAGAAGTCCACCAAAATTCTGGTCGAGGTGCAAGTACACACCTTTCAACTGGTAAGTCCCATTGAGAGCTAGATGTTATCCAGACCTTTACCTGAATCCCTGAGGTTGTTTTCATTTGTCTTTTTTCTTCTAAATGGGCACAAAAAGAAGTGCTGTCATTTTGTCTCATTCCATTATCTCAGAAATAAACTGACTCATTCAGAAAATAGAGCACATGCTATCCCAGTCAGTGAGTATTTAAAGTACTGGACTACACCCTGCCAGGGAATTTCCTACCTGGAATGTCAGAGGTTAGAACCAGTGTACAGCCTTTACGTCCAACCTGGCTCATTGTATCGCAAAGGATGTAAAACTCCTGCTGTTAGAAACAGAATGGGGAAAAGGTAGAGCAGGACACACAGCAGGGAAAAAAGGGATCTTAAATTCAAGATTTTTGTCTAGAGGCGGTTTAATGTGAGCCACCCACAGGCTGGGCAAATATTCTAGCCTCTAGATTCATAAACAGTCAAGAAGTGCACATCATCTCCTTCTCCTAAGCAGGAATTTTATAAAGTTTTCACTTCTGACAAAGGTTATTATTGACATGAACACTTAGGCATAGGCTGGACATAGATTCAGACCTAAGATTTGGCTAAAGCTCCAAATATGGTAGAAATGCAGACATGTCACTTTTGAGAAATTGTATGCAAACCTTTGCCAGTTCATGGCATTTCCTTCCTTGCACAAATTCATGTCTCCATGCATAAATTAAGAAAAATTGGACTGTTGAGTTTTAGGATCTTTTCCAGGAACCAGGCATCAAAAATGTCAACAACAATTTAAGTTACATGTGTTAAAAATCCTCTCTGGAGTACAGTAATAATCAGTTCACACCGGGTTTACTTAAAGAGTCCAAGTTTTTCCATTTGCAGAAGAAAAAAAAAGACATAGACTATAGGAATACTTTTCAGACTTTTTCAGATATGTCTATCACATCTGAAAAAAGTCAGGGACTTTTATACTAAGAGTTGGATGTCAAATTATTTTTATATCTTAATAATTTCACTTAACCTTGTTCTTTGGAGTGCTAGAAGAGAACACAGAATCTGATATAACTCAGGTTTTATAGTCTACACCACAATATCCAGATGCCTTTTAATGTGAGTTTACCTCACAGCCTGTCAAATGCAGGTGACGACCTACATCAAGATTAATTGTTCAAAGGGAAGAGAACAACAAAGGAAACCAAGAGCACAACGGGCAGAAGAAAAGTAGCTTCTTTAAAACAATGTGTTTACCTTTCCTGTAAGAACAAACTTCTTTGAAAATGTGCCTCTCTTTCTAACATTTCTGGGTGAAAAGCATGAGGAACATGGCAGAATGCCAGGAGTGTCAGAGCACTGAAAATAACGTGCCAATGATATCAAAGAAGGATGAATAATAATTCAAGAAAAGTGAAAGGTCATATGCTTTGTCATAAGGATAAGTGAAGAATTTTAATACTTTATATCAAGACAAGCAGGGGTATCCAATCAAAATCAAATTAGAATGAAAAAGAGTACAGTCCACTTCTTTTGCTAAAATTTAGCAGGAAATTTGAAAGAATGTTGTGAGATTTTATCTGTCAGAGAAAATTTGGGCATACTCATGCACAGTGAAAATCCATCACCCAGAATTTTAGAATTAGAAAACTCATTCAAAAAAAAACCTCCCAAAAACTAGCAAACATGTTTTTCCTCAAAATTCTCTTTAAGTTAGAGACAAAGCTCAAGTTTGTGAATCTGTTATAAGGGAAGGAACAGTATCAAGTTCAGTGTACTGAACTTAGTTTTACTTTAGGAAAAATAGATTTCTTAACTACACTTGAGAGAAAATTAAGAATATGAAAATCTCAAACAAATTTTGACCAAATTAAGAAGTTGAAAGTTAGGCAACAAATGTATATATTCAGACTGCCTTATCTTTTAAAACAAGTTAAAAGAGTCTTAGGAGCTAAATGCCTTTCATTTTTCTAGTGCCACCCCAACAAAATATATTAGTTTGAAAGGTCTTTTAGCATATAACCAATTTAGTGCAGTAGCTAATTTAGCTGGGAAAGGGAAAATTAAAATATCACTTTGTGCCTCTATTTTTGTATAACCAAAATTGAAAAGTGCAAAACCTAAGTAAAATAAACCAAAACCAAATTGTTAAGATTTCCTTTTTTCTGGTGTTATCTGGTTAAACACTCTTGAGTGTAGCTACAATTTCAATTCAAAGCAGTGTCAAAAGTGTATATATACACACCTGTCCATCTAATGGAAACTTAGAAAGTCTGTTAGTTCAAGAGCAATTTTCAAACTTGGCAGAGTTAGAGAATCAGGCATATTTTCATGCTGTATTCACCAGAAAAGTAGAAAGAGGACTGCTTTTCTGGAAGCTCACCATGTAAAACTGAGATCTGAAAAGTCTATATCCATAACACAATCTTGTAAGCTAATTTCATAAACATCTAAGAAATCTTCCCTAAAAATGATGAAATTCAAAAATTTAAGTCAAAATATTATTTTAAAGATGAAGTTAAAAAGCCACTTGAACATTCAAAGACAGAGCTATTGGAATTCATAGGAAAATAGAAGAAAACTATTTGCCTACTAGCAACATAAAGTATTCATTTGTGTAGTAAGAACCATGAATTTCAAAATTAATTCGCTTGTTCCTACAAAAGACAGTGAAGACTTTAATGAAAAATGCCCTTTCAGTTCTAATAATTTTTAATTTTAGAATACCAAAGATATCAGAGAAAGCACTGTTATTCTAGTAGTGTTGTACTATTAGCTGTAACATACAGAAAGACTAAAATTAATTGACTAAGATTATGGTACAGCAAAAGAAACAGCTGAAAGATACTCCCAGCCCCTTTTGCCAAAATGCATTTCTAGCTATTTAGCAAATAAAGAATAGCAGCTAATTACAACGAAGGCAGCTAAATGTAACACTTCTCAAGCTCTAGGGTTTCGAGCATCTGCCTAAAAGCAAGTGAGAAACACAGTATTTATTTTTGTACTTGTTTCTTCTGTCTCCAATCTGAGAGGGCCCAAGGTCACTGCAGTTTCTGATCACAGACAAGGTCTCTAGCCCTACCCTGTGAGAGTTTTCTGAAGACTGTAATTTTTGCTGTGCAGGCAATGGGCTGGCGATTTAAATTATGTTGTCTACACACATGTGCACACTGCCAACATGAACCAAGAATGTTTTTCTCCAAGGTGAGGGCTACCCAGAGCCCCAGCCTTTTGACTTGCCCTGATGCATGCAGGGTAATAGGACACCTTGAAGGGACTGCAAAACTTTTGCAAGAAAAACCCTGTTACAAAAGACATTTTGCTCCCACTTATCTCGCTTTCAGGGGCTCACCCAACTGCAGAGCAGCTTTCCCTTTAGCCTCTTCTTCAGGCAGGAAGTCGTTCTGTGCCTGTTGTCAGAACTATTCTGCATGTCTGTCATCTAAACCTGAACTCCCTGCACCAAAACTGTGAGGTTCCCTGTGTTGAGGCAGAAATTAGCTTGGAGCAGAGAAAATCTCAGCTCAAGCTATGAAGCAAAGGTGTCTGGGAGAAACAGAATATTCTCAGACTCTGAATCAAAATAATCCATGCTTTCAGGACCAGCTTTGCGTCAACATAAGAGCAAGAACAATAAACCAGCCACACCTGCAAAAACAACATGTGTGCTCTCTCATAATTAGTTTAATTGTTTATACTTTTTAGCCTCTGATATTAAGGAGTCAGAATGGTAACCAATGAAATATTGTTTGTTACGATGTACCTTATAAAGGGCTTCGAGTTTTTAATAAAGTGGGAGTTGGTTTGCATGGGAGGAAAAGAACACCGTATTTGTGTGGTTTTGTGACCCAATGATGACACCCCTGAGGTGCCGTGGCAGCTCTGCAGGACCCCCTCAGTGTGACAGCCCCTGGATCCAGGCAGACCCATGAAGGAGGTGGCTGAGCCCACAGCTTCTGGGCTGAGGGAGACAAGGTGGGGAGCAGCAGCAGAAGTCACTGACCGGGCCCTGGGGCTGTGTCCATCTTCCAGAGACAACACCTGGAGCAGCAACCTCTGCCTGTCTTACAGATCTCTCCACAAAGGCACATGTAGGTGCCTTGTCCATCACCTAATGGAACCATGGTGGTGATGCCTTTGGCCTTTCTCAGCTGGCAGCCCACAGACCCCATCTCTTTCAGGCACATGAACACAATTGGCAGGAACTAGCCCAGGCCCTGTGACCTCTCCTTCCCCACCACAGGGTTGGAAGCCCCCATCTGTGGCTGCCCCATCACCAGCCATAAAGCAGTGCCTGTGTCCTCATCTATACTGGGAGGAGCCTGTCCTTGGCACTCCTCTGGAGGCCCACTTCAAGGCACAGTATCATAAATTCTCCCTGTTTCACACCACTGATCCCAGCCTGCTTGAAATGTGTTGCTCTAACTCAAGACAGTGCTGTGGATCAGCAGGATGTTGTGTGAAAGCAGTGTCCTGGCAAAGCTGACTGTGTGAGCGCAGCCAAGCCTGTCATTTAAAGCCATGGTGATGGAAAGAGGTCCATGGCATTAGTGGTGCTGTTACCCTTTGCTTACCTGCACAGGACCTTCACCTGTAGCTGTTGAAGAGTCAGACACTGAGGCCCCTCACGGAGAAAGCAGAACAGTGGGCAGGCAGCATCCACTCCCTGAGAGCTGGATGCTCTGGGCAAAGGGCACGTTCAGCCCTGCCAACCACACCTGCCTCAGAAAACCTGGATCTGGAAGTCACTAAGGCAGCCCTCCAACAGTGAGCACACTATTCATGATGAAAAAATGCATTTGACAATATGAAACGGTGCCACCCAGGGAACCTCCTCAAAACCATCTTAAGTACACCTCCATTTTCATAATCATTCCTGTTCCTCCTTCCTATCAGCTATTATCCTCAAGAATTTGAAGTGTCCTTGCTAAGAAAAGAAAGGAATATATTTCAGGCAGTACTTTTACTCCTGTTGCTACAGTGTAGTCCAGTCTTCTTATGTGATGGACTACACATAAAGGGAGAAAGAGAATAAAACAGTGGAAGATAAAAAGAAATGTGGCTTTCTCAGTTACGGCCCTTTTCCTGGGAAGTCACAGTTGCAGCTGACAGCACAGAATATTAGCTGTACTAGGAGCTTTTCCTCCTAGTCCTGGTAAAATATTTTGTTCTCCCCCCAGTTTCAGTCTTTGAAATAAAATTCTACATTACTAATATCAATATATCAGTATGTGTTGACTTTGCTTTTCTGCATACAGTTGTTATACCAAATTCTTGTGAACAGTAAATATTTTTGTGTCTTGGAAATTAAGGAAATAAAGTATATCACAATGGAAGCAGGCTACCCACAGAAAGACAAGTATTTTGCATAGAAGTAACAAGACTCTTTTTCTCCCTTCTTCCTCCCTTTCAGTTTTCATTTCCTTCTTTTCTCTGTCTTTCTAGGGCACAAAGAGTATAAGAATAAAGAGAAAAAAGGGCATTGAAACCTCTTTGAGGATTTGATAGAAAAGGTTGAGCATACCTAATAAGGAACTATTCAATAGAGTTATTTTGTTCTTAATTCTACTGCAATTATCACTTTGGTAATCAAAGACTTAGATGCTTTAATTAACCTTGATTTCATCCTTTAGTATATTCAGTGTTCATCCTGTATTTAAGTTAGTCTAAAAAATTAATACTTCTCTGGAAGGAAAATCCTAAAGAAGTAAAGCCCACATGAAATTTTGTGGGCCTTTATATCCCAAGATTATTTTGAAACTTTCAGTGTTAGGCTGTCTTTTCATCCATATGAGTGATTTCTCCATCTCCTCAAACCCAAAAATGCATCTCCACTCTTCCCCCTACCTATCTACAATTATGCAGAAAAGGACAGCCTGAAATTTCTAACAAACCCAGACTGTTAATCAGAACTACATGCTTTCCCACTAATTTTTTTCCTACTTGCTTTTAAGGAAACATCTATAGGGATGGAAATCATGCTAATTTGAAGATGATTGGTATTTTAGATGACTGAAGTAATGCACATGAAGTTTATGCAGAGATAAACACACAATTTTTCCTTTGTTTGAGGTACTGCTCTCAAGACATTGGCTCTTGTTATGGCACCCTTGTTCACAGCAGAAGTAAAATTAATCAGGGAAAAATTGGGAAGATATTTATTTTCAGGCCTCTTCTCTTTGGAAAATGTGGAAAGGGGAAAAATCCCCTTTTTAATTTAAAGGAAAAGAAATGTCAGTTTCAGAGTGCCTTTCTAAACCTAAGTAATGTAGATCTGATGTATGATCAAAATCATCTTCTTTTGAAAAACATGACTTTGCTACAGCTCTGATGAAATCAGATACATGCCTGTGGGAAATTATTCCATTGAGGAGCTCTGTTCAGCAGCAGTGCTGCAGGTGACCCCTGGCAGTGCTAGAAAAACACATACAGGAAACTTTGTCTATTATTTTTTGAGGTATAAAATAGATGGAGAATTCTAAGATCGTTAAAAAGAGAATAACTTTTTGTATATGCCCTTTATCCAACTTGGGACACTTGAAAGTCAATCACTAAAAAGCGTTTATGAAACCCTTCAACTAGTTTAAATGTAAGAAATGATTTTTCAATGTACTCTTACCCTTTGTTGCCTTAATCTTTCTTCTAATACAAAATTTATCAGATTTGGGATTTTGTTGATCTCTGCAAAATATTATCTGTATCATTTTTATTTCTCTAGTAAGCTCATGCCTTTATTCTGGGTGTTTATTTTCATATCTATAGTGAGCTTTACAAGGCATAGATCTTTTTCACTGTTCCTGCTGACTGTAAAGAATTTTTTTTTTTTTTTTTAATGCAGTAGTTTTAAAAATATCTGATGTGTTGTAATAAAGTAATTTTTCACAGAAAGAGAAGTAATCTTTCATAGCTTTCTTAATGTAACTCAGCTATCCAATGACTGACTGCTTTGAGATAGAGGGTAGGGTGGGAGAGATTTAACAAATAAAGTAAATATTGCATATATTGTACAAATCTCAAAAGGCATTGGCTTCTTTCTAAAAGCTCTAGTTTTATTTAAAAGGTGCAGGCAGTAAATACATTAAGGTGACTGTATTTTCAAATAAATAACACCAGTGCTAAGATACTTTGTGCTGACATTTGTAGGGTCATAAAGTAGTCACATTGAATTTTTAAAAAGCATATTTTAAGAAGTTGCTGCACCTGGATTGTGATTCAGAAGTGTGTAAACCTTTAGAATTAGATGGCTGATTTCATTCTGTACTCCCTATAGGAGAAGGAATATTACAGCAATGAACAGTACTGATGTATCCATATTAGTGGATGCCTCTATCATCAAATTATGACAGAAATGCAAGTAAGAGCTAAGAAATGTGATCACAGAAAACTCTGTAGGGTTCAGAAGTCCTCTCTCTCTGATTAAATCTGTGAAGCAGCAGATTGACCCTGAAAAAAGACAGGTAAATATAATAATAATATTCACCTGATTTAGTGCTCATACTGAAGATCACTCAGCATTCATTCCAACAGTTTACCTGTTCCTTGATAAAAAAGTGTAACTAAACTAGAGATTTAGAACCAACATACTGGGAACACACACAGAAAACCCCAGAGGAAATCCTCTGCTTATCCCAAAAGATATCCCAAAATACATCCAACCCCTTCAAACTTTACAAATTTGACGTAGTTCTTATCTTCTCAGTACTTGAGCATCAGTGTACAATGCTATGGATCCTCCCAATGTAAGTTTTGTGGGTACAAAGTAGCAGAAATGCTAGAAAACTATTCATAAAAGTTATCTTACTTTCTGTTAACAATTGGTACTAGCATGCCATATCCCCACAAATGAAACTTCTTACCAGTACCAGATAGTACCTGACCAAAGGAATGCACAATAAATGCATAAGTGATCCTCAAATTCCCTCCTAGGCACTGCACACCTAAGCCTGACCCAGAAAAGTTGTGGGTTTTATCCCAATAGATATCGAATGTGGCAATAAAAATTTACTCAAACAATTTATCTCCGAGGAAATAATTTCATGTTTTGGGAAGATTTTTCCTACCTTCCTAACAGCTTCCATGACAGTGTGCACTTTGCTTTTCCCACTCCATAGCCAGCCAGCAGGGCATGGAAAACTGGGACATACCAACCTTCAACAATCCAATTCACCACAAAGCTTCTCAACCCCCCAACAACTAGGAAAATCATTTTATAGCCTTCACAAAGTCTCAAGTTTCCTGGAACCAAACACTTAATTTGGATTTAAGTGGGAACTAAGTACTACTGAAGTTAATTATCTCAGCAATTAAAGTCAACACAAATGCCCCGTGACTGGGCTTTGGGATTTTTTTGTTTCTTCTGAAAGTATAAACTCTATTGTATGAATGAAATTAATTTCTCCTTTCATGAGAATTATGATACGTAGGAATTGGCAGAACTAAGAAAAGTCAGAAGTTATGGCATACCTATTTTCTGCTCCGAATCAGCAGACAAAAATCTCTTTTAAAAATTTATAAACATGCTATTTAAAAGTCTCACATAAAATGTATCACTTAAAAACTCTCACAATTTATGATGTAGGTGTTATGCACCTTGAGGCAAAGAGCAATGGGATACATGAACAGGAGTCTGGAAAAGTGCTTAAAAGAACACTAATAACATTAAGCAAAAAGTCTGAAGTACAAGGACAGGTTGAGAACCACATTACTTACATGTCCTCTGTATTTAAGAGTCACTTTTTTTCTAATTTTTATTTCTTTCAGTTAGCCTTAAGAATGGCAGTATTCAAAATATTTAGTAATGTTGAATTTATAGGAAAAATGAGAATTTCATCATAACTGTGAGAGAGTTCAAGGTCATTCATACTGCAGTAACTGCAAGTATTTTGCCCAAGTGAAACAAGAAAAAAATTCAAATTGTTCTATTTTTTGATTTGTCAGCTGTGTTTACCAATCTGAGTGCATACTGATGGCATTGATAGCTGAAAATTTAAACAAGGAATGACACTAAATAAGAGATAAATAATCAAAGTATAATGATGAAATCATCCTTTCCATCATCAACTTATAAGATGTGCTTTTTGAGACCTATCAAGTTATTTCGATTGCATATTTTCTTTTTATATTGGAGCAACAGATAGCCATTACATCTTGATAAGCTGAGATGAAAACACTTCATCCTTTATATTAAGATCCATCAATGTGAATTATTTTTTCCTCATCTTTGGTAAACACCCAAAAGTGTCAGCAATAATTTAATTGTGTATCTGCTACTTTACAAAAAAAAACAACCAAAAACATTTGATAGGAATTCATCTGAGCTATCTCAAGTGAAAAAGGCATCTCAGTGATAAATCATCTAGTAAATGAAACATATTAGTAGGTAATGTTGAAATTACAGAAAACCTCCATGCTAGATGAAAAGCCATCTGTATTTCCTCCAGGTCTCTCTGTCTGGCATGCTGCTTGCTGTTCACTGTTGCCCAGGCCTAACTGGACTGGGACAGGAACTACAATGCCTAAACAGTACAGATGAAACCCACTCAAAAATAGAACGTGCAGAAGTGTCATAATAAAATTCTTACTGGTCTTGTGAGGTTCTCAAGCAAGATCTGCAGAAAAGGAATAAGAAAATTGTGAAATGTTCATAAACCAATGAAGATTCTACCAAGAGACACTAAGCCAGCCCTCACCCATCTTTATGCTGCAGTTCTTCTTCTCTGAAAACTGTTGCAGCCAAGATTCAGGGTAACTCTGTGTCATGCATATATGCAAGGCATGTACCTCCACCTGTTCCTGAGGGCAAAACCCACAAGTTTCATAAATACCTAAGTAGTTAGAAGACTAAATTACCTAGTAGACATATTATTACTAATAAATGAGTGGGAGGTATATTTTACAAAACACTTTTAAGCATTGGGCTTCTCCACTATTTTCACAGGGGCTTCAAAATTAACAACTTTAGTTCCAAGTACTAGAAGCCAAAAACTATCTGAGGTGTGTTTCAGAAAACAAACCAACAAACAAACAAACAAACTATAAACAGTTTCCTAGAATATTCCCCTCCCTCTCCCCAAGCAGTCAACATCTCAACAGCAACAGCTGGGTTGCCTATTTATATCCAGCAATCACGAAGGTGTGCACTACACCAAGAGCATCCCAGGAAAGAAACTGTTCCTCAGAGATTTACCCTGGGCAAAGTACTATCACAAGATCCCTAAAAAACATGTCAGAACTCATTAAGAAGGAGGCTCACAAATACCAACAGATTATTCCAGCCATAAAGTTACAATACTAAAAGCAAATTATTTCTATGGGCTTTGAGTCAGGTACTAATGGTGTGTATCCAGATCCCTAGGAGGTGTAAGCCAGTGTAGCTCCATTGACTTCAGCACAGAAAGACACTGATCTGCTTGAAAGAATCTCCCTTTGGGGAGCCGTTTTTGAGTTGCAAGATTTGTATCCAGCTCTTTGTTTTTATTCTTACCCATTCCTCTGCACATTCATCAATTTTTGTACAGATCCAAATTAAACCCTTTGAGAATGAGTTCCATGCAGAAATAATTTAACAGCCCAGAAATGTCAATTAAAATAAGGTAAAGCATTCATAAATTGAAAACAAAACTACCATTATAGGCCAATAAATTAGACTATGTAGAATTAAGCCACCAAGGATTTGAGATTAAAAAAAAAAACAAAACAAACAAAAAGCAAACAAGTAGTTCAATGAAACTGTAGAACTGAAACTAATGAAGCCTGTCCTCTGATTTGTGCCCCGTGGTAAGATGTTTTCTGTGTCAAGAAATGTGTGAGCTTAGACTGAATCTTTTCCTGAAGCAGACTTATATATAAGATCCATCTTCTCTAAGGATTTGCTGAAATATCCGATAACAGGTGATTGTTGGCTTTTTGTTCACCTGAGACAATTTTATCATCTATATTTCAAGTACAAGTTTTCATTAATGTGTAGATCTTAGCTTTCCCTGGAAACTCCTTGCTTCTATCGATCGAGAAGGCTCCTCAGACATGAATAAAAACAGGATAGTTCTCAGTGTTTTTTTCACAGGAAATGACCCACTTGATTCCAAATATACGTGAATTGAAGTTAGTAAAAATACAAAGAGCTAGTATCTTTATACTCTTAAAGAAGTTATACCTTATTTATTTTTATCTTTACATATATGGTTATCAAAATGGAGGTTATTCAAATCTTGATCATAGGATGATTTCGTGACAGGGACATCTTCCACTGGATCAGCTTGCACAAAGCTCCATCTAACCTGGCTTTGAGCACTTCCAGGGATGGGCCATCCACCACTTCTCTGGGCAACTTGTGCCAATGCCTCACCACCCTCACAAATAAAGACTTTCTTCCATATATCTAACCTAAACTTCCCCTGTTTCTGTTTGAACCCATTACTCCTTGTCTTATCACTACAGTTCCTGGTGAATAATATTTTACTAGTCATAGGCAAAGCCCCCACAGTTCACTAGAGCTCGAAGTCTGATGTAGACAGCAGGATTTTGATCAAAAAGTATAAAAATAGCATTCAACTATCATTTACTTCTTTCACTTTGGCTGTTAAATTTCTAAAATGCTCCTGCATTTATAGTACATGACAGCTGGATGAACTTGTAAGGATATTGAATACATTAATTATTCATTTCTAATTAATTATGCTGAATATTTGGTTTCTTGCACTGTTGCTCATTATATAAACTAACTATCATCCTGCAGTTACTCGAGTGATGCAAAATCCTAAATGAAGATGGTTAATGCATGTCACTAATAAGAGAGGTGCACCTCAGTTGAAAGGAAGAATACTTTGATAGGTGTGCTCTGTTGGCTGCTAATAAGTCTCTGATGAATCTGCACTATTAATTGCTTTTGGGAAAGTACCTACATCATATCTAAATGCTTAAATGGTATTCATGATCCTCGTTGACATACAAATACAAGAATTTCAAAAATAGTTTCCCAGTTCTTTAGTGAAGTGAGTACAGGAAGTATTACAGCAGCTTGATAGCTTCTGTGAATATGTATTTATTCATATAGTCTCCAGCAACTCTTTAAATCTATTACTAAGCAAGAAATTATTGACAGTGCTACCATCGTTATTAACAACTATTCATTACTGCTATGAGTAAGGAGTATATTCAAAAGTAGTTTTATCATTAAACAAAATAATACATTCCCGAGTTAATATGACTCTTTTCCAAAGTGACAAAATGGAGATAACAGGCAGAATGTGAGGTGTTACATAATTTTAAACTACTAAACTCCTCTGTACATCAACTGAAAGATTTAAGCACATTTCAAGCTATGCCCAATACCTAACTCAATATTCTAACTGCAAGTTAAAGGGATTATTTCAGTACAGAACACTGGAGATTTGCTGGTGTAGCAGCACATCTGTTCTTCAGCAAAGACCACATGAGAAATGGCAAAAAGTCCTGCTACCTAGGATCCACAAAAATAATACAGTTGAAAAAAAAATGCTTCTTACATTTATAAAGCAAAGGGGCATCTGTCTGACACAGTTTTTCACAATAAAAAGGAGAAGCGAACAGGTTGTTGTTGATTGCTTCCCTATTTTATGAAATAAAATGTTGTTCTGGAGTCCCTGAGAGACTCCAGAACAAGCAGACATCCCTGACTCCAAAGATGGGAAGTTCCTAGGTACAAAGGAGTTGGAAATCTCAGGATATTCAGACCTAAGAAAAGCAGGGTTGGTTTTTGGTGTTTTTTTTTTTTTTTTTTTTTTTTTTTTTTTTTTTTTTTTTTTTTTTNTTTTGTTTTGGGATTTTTTTGTTCGGTTGGTTTATTGGTTTTTTGGTCTTTTTATTTATCCTTCCATGTCAATTCCCAACAGTACAGTATGAACAGAAATCCAGGAAGAAAAATGTAAATCAAGAGTGGCAGAATTTAGGTAAGAATAAAATAAGCCTCTCTCTAGCCTCCTCTTCAATCCCCCTGAAAATAAAATAAACCAAGAAAAAACTCTTTGATTTTGATAGCACTTGAAAATATTTTGCATGCTTCTTATAACTCAATGAATTTACTTAACATGGTTTTGCTAACTCATGTTTGGATATTGTCTTTTACTCTGTATCTCTTCTGAAAACTATCTTGCAATCAAACCTTCCAATTAAACAATAATTGTAGAACATTGATCTTTTATCATATGACCCTTTACCTTCAAGAAAAACAACTTCTTCTTTTTCTCCCCTGAAGACATAGAATTTTTTTAGATGCTAATTTATTTCATAGGGATCTAAATACCCTTTTATTAATTTCTCTGGATATTGTCATAGTCTCAAGCTCATTTTGTGTTGACCTTAAAACTGAATATCAAAAAAGGGTTAGAAAAACACTCTATTGTAACCCAGAGTGGCAATCCCCACCTAACTCCTCCAAATATTCCCTTGGGGTCTCCAAGACATATTTCATCAGGGACACCCATCCCTAATAACCCTGCAATACCCCAGGCAAATTTCCAGGACCTCCAATCATCTAAGTAAATATTTTACTTCAAGACACAAATCCATTTTACAAAAAAAATACTTCACCTTTCTTTTTCATAACCAAGACAATGATTATGGGTTTTTAAAAGAAATTAAATAAAGTATGTCAATATTGGGTGTGTTTCTGAGCAGAGGTTTCCATTTTGTCAATTACAAAGGCAAGAACTAATATCTATCAATAATTTTTACTTTGTTAAAAAAAGTAATTTAATCTTGCAGTCTTTAGCTGCTGTCAGGGAGAGCTGTATCTCAGGTCTAAATCAGTACAGGGACTGTTAACATGGTTAGTTTACATAATGAGCTGCTATAGAGGATGCAAAAATCATCAGCATAATTACTTACAAATGAATAATTAATAGCTTGTATGCAAGTTAAGAGGTTCATCAGAGTGACACAAATTCATGAACATTTATGAGCAATTAATAACCAGAAAGCCACTGATAGATGGGCCACGTCGTGTATACGGCATCTTCAAATGGGAAAAAATCACTTTTCCAAGCCATGAGGTTTCCAACAGTCTGAATCAGAGTGGTGGAAGGCTAAGCTTCAGGGACAAAGTGCCTGCTGTGTGGGAATGGAGGATCCTGGTGCTTGCACATTAATAGTTCATTTGTAAGGATTCAGCAGTGATATAAACCTTCCAAGAGAAGAATTGGTGTCAATGATTGACAGGCTTTAGAGAATGAAGCAAAAATGGGGGAGAGGAAAGAAGTGGGCAGAGAGAGAACAGGAAAACATGGCTTTCTTAGAATCCATACTTGCTCAAAACTAACAAGTTCTGAACCACAGAACTGTAAATATCCTCTCTAGTAGGTATAACTCATAAAGCATTTTATGGGGTTTTCTTTCTATCCAAAGGTGACTCATCACAGCAAGAGCAAAGCAGAACTCCTGCAGTGCTGTGTAAGGTTTGCTGCAAATGCTCTGCTTTCCTACATCTTCTTAATGTCCTACTGAATGAAGTCCTGCTGACTGTAATAAAAGTCTGTAAAATTATTAGATACTTAATAGCAATATATTGTATGAGGCAATGTCAGCAGTTTGGCATTAACAATAATGTAGATCCTACTTACAAAACTCTGCTATAGCAGCTTTTGGACGATATTCATGCTAAGTTGAATCTAATATTATTAGACTTAGTAATGAGGTGAGCCTTTATTGTGTTTTAAGTGCAACCTTCTAGGGATTCAAAATTCACATTATTTTTTAATCATTTTTAATAACACAACCACCAACCAGTCACTGAGTAGGAAAGTTGTTTTAGCAAAGTTTTAATGACTTGTATTTTCTCAGGGTTGCTGAATCATAAAAGTATAACACACAAACTGCTGGAGTGGGTTTGTGTCAGTGCATAATGGCTGTAAAACAACAAGGAATCAACTGCTTCTGGAAAAGAGGAGACTAAGGAATGCCCTGATTTGTATTTTACTGAGATAAAAGTTAACCATGAGCAGTAAAGGAAGTGAGGATAAAGATGGAATATTCCCAGGTTTAAAGGATAAAAGCCCCTTTGTTTAAGCATCACGTCCATGGCTGAATGCTTTCTAAGTAGGTTGAGTTTCATCTCACATACAAAAAATAACAGTTTTCAATTCAAAAAGACATTAGCTCTTTAATGCAAGTAGACATTTTCTCTTTCAAATCTCTCTTCTTCAACTATTGTCCTGATGAACACTATCCCATTTTCCTTTTTTCCAATTCCACCAAGTATTTTCAAGTGGAATGCCTCAGAAGGGATTTTCTAACTTTGTGAGAGAAAAAGAGGTGAGTTTTTGGAAAAAAGGTGAGGAAAAGACTAGAGGTCAACAAAGAAGTTCTCATAGGCTGTGACCATCTCATGAGGACACACGCTTAACTTACCAGACACAGGTTCCTCCCTGGCCTAAAGAAAATGAATCAGGTTAAAAAAAAATCATCCCCTGTCTCAGAGTGACAGATGAATTGCCTAAACACTTTTCTTTTTACTCAGAACAGAGAAGCAACTGGTTATTTTTCTTCACCAGACACTGGAATACTGCTATTAGATTATGTCCTGCCTTTACTCTTGGGTCTACTTTAATATGCATTGGTTAGCTTTATATTAAGCAAATAAAGTGTTCATAAGTATTACCATG
>VZTR01010700.1:103694-130933 GCA_013400775.1 Chaetops frenatus | reverse complement strand
TATATGAACTACAGAAATGAGAAGTCCATGTCTATCCCCATTTATCAGTGAAGATGGTTACCTTGCAGAACAAGGAAAGAGCTGAATACAATACTTAGGTCAGTAAACCATCCGATTTCCCTTTAGGGCATTAAATAGCAATTGAAATGCTGCAGTTCGACATCTTAATTCATAACTTAATGGACATCAGTCCATATCATGAAAATTTATTTCATCTCAAATTTTATTGTCAGCTTACTCCGTTTTCTCAGTAGAAGAAAACACAGATTAGAAATATATAGTCAAGTCTAATGCAGGATCTTGAGCATATTCATATTAGGAAATGCAAAAAATCTGTCTTATGTTTGTCTTCCTTGAGATCTCTCTTGTTTGGACAGAGCTTCTGTCCTTATATTGAATCTATCAGACTGACAATAGATATATTTTTTGACTTCTTTATTGTTTCTATACGAAACAATCACCTGGAATTTTCCTATACTTCAATTACAATATTAAATGAAGTTATTCTCACATTCATCTGTCTCCTAAGTGATCATGACATCAATAAGATTGATTTGTAAATATAACATTCCACAGTGTTTTCCTCATGGAAGAATAAGTTTAAGAAAAAGAGTGGAGGAAACTGGGATGGTAAGGAATGCAATTGTCTGTTAAAAAAAACCTCAAGATACTATCAATTCCCCTGTATGCCTATTTAGTCACAACATCTGGCAAATTTCTATTTTCAAGTGCAGTAGTATGTATAATATTGAAATGACAATGGCAATGCTGATAGCGTTTAAATTGTATACTAAAAAAGAAACCCAAAACCAAAACAACAAACAAACCACACAAAAATCTGTTCTCACTTTCTGCTTCATAGCAAACTGAAGAATTTTCTGTCACTTTCTCTTGTTGTTGCCCACATTCCACAGCTGTCATAGTTTGTAGAGTGGCGCCGTTGTGTTCCTTGTGATACGCAAAGGTGGAAATACCTTTGGACCTGGTGAATTAAACTCAACTTGAATGCAGTCAGAAAGGATTTGCCATTTACTTTTGGAAAGAGAAACCATACAGACAAGGTAACTATTTCAAAATGAATACTGAAAACATCTTAAGCTGTCCTCCTCTTCCAGTAGGAATAAAGCTTGGAAATCTGCAGCCATACCTGTCTTGAAAAACACAGCAGAACACAAAGGTTTGCCACAAATATGCCACAAGCCTTCCTCAGAATTGCAACCCTACTTTGACTTTTCCTCTCCTATTGGAGCTCTGTGGCAACAACAAGGTAGTGTTCTATAAAAGGTTTAGATATTCTAAAAGTTAGTTTACTATTTTGTAAAAAAGACCAAATGAAAATGAACCAAACATCTTTGACTATGTACCCAAACCAGGAAGGTTTATGCTGTGGAATCACAAAGGATATGTTTCACTAACAAACTATAAGTTTATATTATTTTCATTGTGTCACTTCAGTCATATTTCTTGAGACTATAGACTATAGGACTATATATAGCCTTATTTGACTTATATGGATGTAATAAGGAATAGGATATTATATCAATTATGACACAATGAATGTTTTCAGGTAGTTAAATGAGTATTTGAGATCTTAATTTCTTAAAAAGAACAATTTGTTTGGAGTTAATGAAATAAGTATAAGAGGACTTCAAACAAATTTTATAGAATTTCAGGCAGATACCTAGAGCTGGAAAAGGAAAAAGTCTCCCATGTCATTATAATTTTCAAAATATGTTTTCCTTTATCGTAAGCACAATAAAATGAGTTTGCCTCTTTGGGCTTTTTTTACACCAAGAGGATCATAGGCAGAAGGGTAACAGGATTCCCAACCAGTCCTCTAACCTTGTGCTCTTATCGGAGAGCTACTGCCTTTTTTCAGTTATGATTTTTTGCTGTAGAACCCTCACCTTTGTCATGATTCAGTTTTAAAGCTATTAGAAATGCTTCTGCTCAAATTAAGGTGCAAATAAGACCATCTGCCAAAGTCAATAGTATGGGTTTTATTTAATAGTAAATATGAGAGAGAGAGAGAGAGAGAGAGAGAAAAGAAGGAAAAGAAAGAAACAGAAAAGAGGTGGGGGGACAGAGACAGAATAAAGAAAATATCACCACTCCATGGATCCCACCAGCATCCCCATGATCCTCTCCAGCTGGTCTGCTTGGTGGGGAGGCTCCTCTGAGAAGCACAGAATGGTTTAATACACGCTCAGGCCAGGTGGGAATGTCCAGGTACCTCCCCAGGGGATGGGGGGAAGCAGTTTAACACAGTCCCTTGCAGCAGGCTCTGGATCTGTTGCATCCCTTTGTGTCACATGCAGTGCTCTGCTGCAAGGCCTCAGGAATGAGTCTGGAGAGCGCTTTGGGGGTCTTTGGTAGCTCATGACACCTCCTCAGCTGCCCCTCACAGGAATGTCCTGTGGATGTGGCCTTCCCAGGCTGGGCTGGTTTCACAGCTGGGCTGGTTTGTGTAAGGGAGGATGGGTGTTCACTACCTCTGACACCACACACCTGAAACCTTCTTCCCACCACCCTTGGTTGTGGACAGGGGCATCTTTGTAAACCTGGCTTCTGTAAACTGTGGTCTCCCCCATCCCAAACCCAGCCAGGGATTATTCTCTGCTGTGTTTGGCTTTCTTGTGGATACATTCCTTTCCTTCAGCCTTGTTTGTTTCTCCCTAGACTTGAAATTATTGAACAATTGTGTCCCATTTATCTTATCTAGGCACCTTAACTCACAGTGTGAAGTTCTGTGGAAGTTTCTGTGGTTGTGGCTTCTTCATACAGACTTTGTTATAATGGGCAAAACTCCTTCACAAAAATGTTTGAGGCATGAACTCTTTCAGTCCCTGACAGCCTTTCACCACCCTTCTTGATATGATGTTCTGCAATCCAACATGTTGCTTTACCCAATTTAACTCAAATTTTTAGTTTTTTACCTTTTCTATCACTAAGCATATTTGAATTTTAGATGTCATGGTTATATGACCAAACTGAGAACAGAAATGATAAACACAGTTTAAACAACGACATTAGGTTTTAATTCTTGTACATTGGAGACCTATGCAATTAGAAGCATGTTAGACAGGAAGAATCACATCGCACCAATTGAAATCTATCCAACTTCCTTGTATCCATGGTAATAAAATATTATTTCTGTAATTTACCAAACTGTTGAAAAGTAAGGAAGACCAGAGGGACTATTATCTTGCACAAGGCATTTGCTTTCATGGCAGTTGCTTTTTATATTCTTACATGGTTATGATAAAAAACCACAGGTGCTCAAATATCAAATAATAATTGTAAATAATATGGTAATTACAACCTAAAGGAGAATGCCTGAGACAGCATGCAGCCAAAGCTGTTACAGTTGGATCAATACCTGTTCAGCAATACCTCTTCTGTCTACATTCCTCCTCTACTAAGCATGACTTAGTTAAATAATTTGATTTTCTTCTCTGTTATCACAGAGCATGATGAGGTGTTTCTAATAAAGAGCCATTCAAATAAAATCTGATATGTATGGCTACAGATAATTTCAATATGAGGGCACAAGATATGAACAAGGGGTAATGAAAAAAATAATTGTATTAAAACTACAAGAATCTTTTCTGTCAGATATTTCAAGCAGATGTCCAGTAAAATCTTTATATTTTCAGGAAAAGGGGAAAGGGGTGGCAGAAGAATGGCTACATGGACTCTTCAGCATTCCTCAGTATCACTGTCAGCATTATAAGAATAATCTTAGAAATGGGTGAAGAACCTGGTTTCTAGTGCAAATTTTTTGACATAACTTAAATGAAACTAATGAACCTAAAATTTGATTCAGCTCTAAGCTATTTATAAGTAACTTTAAAAAAAGAGAAACAATACAATTCTGCAATTTACCCCCAAGTGCATTAATTGAAATGAATGTTGACAATTAAATTAAAACTTTTAATTGTTATCCTGAGGAAACTTATATTCATTTAAAAAATAAAAAAAAAAACCCAATAAAATTTATTTTAAGTTGCCCACATTCTTCAAATGAAAGCATGTGCTTTCTCACTTTGTGGTCGAGTCAGTAGATGGATCATTACCTCATTAGTAACTGTTTGAAGGGATCAAAGACTTTTTGGGGTGCACTCAGGTTAGGTTGCCCAGTTCTGACACACAGTTTAGTGGAACTAGACATGGGTGACAGAGATGTGTCTTAATTCCCAGGGAGAAATGCAGATAAAATTGTATTTCCCCTACCTAGAGATACACATCCATCAACCTTTGAAAAAGTCAATGATATATCACGTTTATACACATTAGGCAACAATGTTCTTTATATTTGGCCCTTAAAACCAGCAAGGAGTTACCTTTATAGCCTTATCTAAATCAGCCTCAAGCTAATCTTGTTCTTGTGAGCCCCTACCTAAGTCATGGGTAAGTTACTGAGAAGCACAAAGCAATAATACATCTGACATTCTTGGGGGGCACACAAGTAAGAGAGAAAAATATTTTCCAGGAGCCTATTTTTCGTCATTGTAGAGGACCTGTCTAAATATGTTTCTGAGCTGTAGAAAAACTTCATAACGTGCCACTTTTATCTTTGCCTAATAAATCATTTTTTTCTGCAGACTAAGAGTTTGTTTTGCCAGTTTTTGCCAGTATCCCCCCAATAACACAGTGGAGCCACTCTTGGGCAACTTGATTCATCTTTAGGCAATATTATGCATTTTTACTTACAAAATTCTCATGGGTATCAGTTTAAATTTTGCCTAAGAATTGCATGGAGAAGCCATGAAATATTGATATTTTAAAAGCCACCATTGTTTATGCAAAAACTGAAAACAGAACAGCTCATTTAATTGCATATTACATCCATTTATGGGGAGTGTAAACTAACTTTTCATGAAAAAGGATGCAAAATAGGAGAAGATGGATGTGAGAAAGAACTCACAGGACTATTCTTAACAGTGCCATTTGCAGAAGAGCTATATAAATAAATAAATAGATACTAACAGTTTTTGAAAAGGGGAATTCTATACCGAACTTTCCCCACAACCACTATTCAATATGATAAGCAAGAATCCTTAACTTGTTCAACTATGGTAATACAGAATATCCAGCAATTTGTTCTAATTAGCTTGCTGGTCCCGGGCTGGGTGGGGAGAAGGAGTGGCCCGGAGGGGGATGGCTGCATCAGCAAGCAGAGGAGCAGAGAGACAAGCTGGCAAGCCTCAGACACAGTGCTGAAGGAAAAGAAAAGAAAGCAAAAGAGGCAAAAACCACAGGACAACAGTATCTCCAGCCAGACACCCACATCACCTGGCTACCGAGTTGATCCCCCCCCACCAGAAGGAAACTGTCTCACCTCTGGTCTTGAGAGTGAGAGAGATCCAGGGATGAGCCCAGCCCCTGAGCCCCAGCCTAAATCTCATGGTATCTCTGCACTTCCCAAGGGAAAGCCATCCAGCCAAGAGACTGCAGCCAGCTGGACCCCTTCTCCCTGTATTGACCACATTCTTTGTCTCTCTTAAGTATTCATCATTCTGGTCTCTTAGGCAACAAATGGGAGAAAAATTCCTTAAGAGAAAGAANTCCCAAAAGAAAAAAAAAAAAAAAAAAAAAAAAACTACGGATCCTAACCACCAACACCTTTTAAGTTTTGGGTCAATGCAGAACTCTGGGAGGAAAAAGGGATGCGGTCCAACATTTTCAAGCCGTGCAGAAATGTGTTATGCACAACACGTGTCAAGCTGCAGACATTTCCTCCCTTGTCTCTTTGTACAGAGTATCTGATTGTTGATGACAACTGACATTTTTTATCATAAGGTCAGCAGTTTAGTCTGAAAACATTCACCATGACTTAGGGAATTTATCTTGATAAGAGGACACTGCTAGGCTGAGTCTGGCCTTGTCATTTAAAAACAAATGCATTGAAAAAGAGGCGAGGGATGGGAGTGGAGGGGGGAAAAAAAGAGAAAAAAATAAGGCCTGTTTACCTTGTACACAGTTTGGTTGTCTTGCTGACCAGATTGCTACTTGCAGCTGATCATCAAGGTAGGCAGGCTTCTTCCAGAGCAAGAAAGCTGCTCTTCCAAAATTTTTCAATGTTCTTTTCAAAAAAAATTTCCTGGGGAAAGGACATGAAAAGCTGTCATTGTGCAACCTTGGAAAGTTATTTTCCATAACTTTAGGTATGCATTTTTAGAGATAGTAGTGCTACGTGCCAGGAAACCCATTCATGTTTCAGATATCCTGCTTGATTCAGTATTCAATATTTGGTTTACATAGCCTCTGTTTCCAGTTAATCTTTTTTTGATAACTACATACTATTTTTGAAATATGATATACCCTCACAGTCTAATTCACACAAAGATTGAATTAGCATTCGCTTTAAAATGTGTTTTATGGGGTTTCATTAATTCATGAGGAGGCAAAGGTTATGCTAAGAATGAATAATATTTGCATAATAACAACCACTTAGTTCCTGTTCTTGCAGTCATTCAGATAAGGGTCCAGGACAGAGTATTACCATCTCCAGCCTGCATGTTTGACTTCTCAACCCATTTTTCTCAGTCCATGGTGAAACTGGTATACATGTGCAGAGTGCATAAAAGTCCAAGTATATTCTTGTATCCAGAATTTAGACAAGAGGAGGAAGAATAGATACATTCCATACATGTGAAGAATGTACAGTGAAAGAAGAAATTCTGAAAGAAATTGTAATCTGAAAATAATTTATGCAGAACAGAATGGAATTAATATGGCCTGATTTGAGTTTTTGTGTAATACTCAAAGCAAATCTGTTTGCATATGGACACAGAAGAGCAGGAAGATGGAAGGAACAGCCACTTGCTTTGATTGTCTTCTTAAAATATCTTGGAAATGACCAGCACTTGCCTGGTCTGAGCTGCATCACTCTCCAAAGGCCTCTGGGACCTTCGGAGAGCTCACACTGTGGCAGACTCTTTCCCATGCCACTGACCTGATGAGCTTTGTCACATAGTCCCACTATAAAACACAGTGTTCTGCTCTCATTTCAGACAAACTTGTTTGGGTATTAAACAGGTTGCCAAGAAAGTCACAGTATTCACCAACAAGTAACATGAGGACACATGAACATAGGATTTTGGTGCAAAGAAAATCCTAAGGAAGTGTCATAAAACCATCTCCAGATGATGACCAGTGCCAGAAACTCCTGACAGGTAGATTGCTTTGGTCCAAAAACACAAGGTGAGCTGTGTACCAAAATAACTGTAGCTGTATAGAAAACCTGAAATTACCTGTACTCATATGCATGACTATTTTTTAAACAGCACACAGCTTTAATTAAGTACTGTATTAAGATACAGAAGTAAGTTTTAAAATTTCTTCTAGTTTAAAGTCTGACTGTGGAAACTCCTTGCCAGCTGAACATCCAAACTTAGACAGAGACAACTTGACAGCAAGCTTTAGAAATCACAGTCCTTAGACACTCTTAAGGGACTTTTCTTCAACCTGGAGGCAAAACCTACAGTGTGTTGAGATGGGTAAAACTTTTCCTGTTGTTAAAATAAAGGGATAAGAAGGGCAGAGGTTTCCAGAGGCAAAGACAGATGTCTGTTTTGATTTCTCTTTTCCTTACCGCTAGAGGACTTGCACCAATGTTCCACTGAGCAACAGGAATTAGTAATAGCCCGACTCCAAAGGCTGACATTGACAGAGGCTGGAAGGAGTAAACCAGGAGTCACTTATTGCCCCTGAAGAATGGAGACACCAGCTAAGGGCACTAAAAGCTTGTACCACCACACTCTCTGCTCAGATGCAGCAGACATTTTGTTTGATGGAATCTTCAGACTCAAGTCAGATACAGTTTTACATTGTCTCAGACAGAAAAGAGCATGAGTAGGTAACATAAATTCAATGTACCTACACTCCTATTATCTCTATAAGTGCTGAGACAACTTAGTTATTGTGGGATTTTTCTTTTCAAGAATAGTCAGAAAACAACATTTTTACTTTCACTAACTTTAAAAATGACGTGACCTTTTTTTTTTCTTTTTGATGTAGAAACCATTTCCTCAATGGTTCTCGGGAGATAATTATTTCAGAGAATGTTCTCATATGAAGGAACTTAAGAAACATTTGATTATAGAACTGAACATACTTGAAACAAACTTATGGCAGACAAGGTATAATCACCGCCCCGCAAAGCCTGCCTAAGACTCTTAAAAAGCAGATAACAGAGCAGCACTACAGAGGTGTAGTGATTTTTACTGCTGAAATTTAAGTTATATATGGGTACTGCTTCATCAGTAGCTACAAGTATTTTTAAAGAATCTAAATGCCATTTACTTTATTTTCTTTTCTCTGCCTAGATCTGAATAGCCTTTAATTCCCAGGAAGAAAAGGTTTATAGATTCCTTAATGAGTTGTGACCAGCTCTGTTCATCTTTCAGCTTCTCTTTTTCTAGTATGCTGAAGCCTCATGGTTTATGTTTACTATATATAAAAAAATACAGCGAGACCTTAAAATCTACTGCACAAGAATGGCCTCTCATCATCGTTTGTCCATTTATGCCTTGCACACAAGCTTTTCCAAAGCTAGGTGGGCTGATGGACACTTTGAATTCTCTTTGCAGCTCTGGTGCTGACCTGCTGCCTATGCAGTTCACTTATCTTCCTTTTGTTCATCTCATCTCTTTACATCAGAAGCCCTTCAGGGCACATGAATGATGTAGTCATCGTGGCTGTGAAAGAGATAAGGTGCTCTATCTTCTCACTTTTCACTGTGCCCCTTCAAAAGGACCTTTCTTTTAGTCAAAAATTCGTATTAAGATTGGTCTACAGTACCAAGTACCTGCTGCAGTATCTATGAACCATTATCTCACAAAGAATTTTGTACAAGCTTAACTTCTAGCCATATAAAAATTCAATTAATTCTGACAACATTTCAAGAGAAAATTGTTCCATTTCTACCTGAAATGAATGGAAAGTTTTTCTAGGATATCTACTATTGCATAGTTTACGAAGAAATAGTAAATCTTTGTGAATTTGCAGTGTTTTATGATGTTTTCATAACAAAAACTTAAGTGACAATTTGAGATTTTGAAAAGAGGACTTCTCCAAAGTATAAAATATTTATAAAAAATGCAAAATAAAGTGACAATTTGATCTATCGTTCATTGATGCTATCTACACAGAATCATGTAGACAAGATTGTAATTGTGCTTCAGGGAAAATACTTACTCTGCATGGTGGCAAAGCTGAGCAAACTACAGAGACAACACACCTAGGAGCATCTCTGTTTGCTGAGATGTAAAGAGCTGTTTATCTAGAGAACATTTACTTTATTTATACTGAGAAAACTTATCTCTATCTTACTGATGATGTAGTGCCAGGCCACCAAAATGCAATTCTTATGGGCACTGTTAGGAATTCTGCTTTAATTTGTCACCTGTCTTAATTTTTACAGTACACGTAAAACAGCCAGTAACACAGGAAATATTAATAGACTTACATCCATTGATTTTCATGTTGTTACAACAAATCTCCTCACCTGACAAAGGAAACATGAGAGAATTCTAAGTGCAATATAGAAGGTAATGAGAGAAACAACCCAAATTAAAAGAATAAAGCCCAACAAAGTTACAATTATTTTAATGAAATAGGCATTCACCTTATGTCTGGACAGATTTAAATTATGAATATTTGTATTACGCATTTCTAATTGGAACATTTAGATGATTTCAGGTGCTTTCTTCATTCCAGGGAACATGACAGATCTCTAGATTTTCTTTGAATTTAATGTTTGAAGGGTTGTTGAGTGTGATGTGAGTTTGCCTCCTTAAGGCAAAAGGATTAGAACAAGAAGTAAAGGGGGGGTGGTGGTTTTTTGGTTGTTTTTTAATTGTTCTTTAGAGGACTGTCTTGCAGCATGGTAGGTAATAAATCCTCTATCTTACATAGATTAAAAAAAGTGGAATTAAAAAAATAGGGATGTAGAATAAATGAAAACGTTAAAGATAATTTCAAATTTTGTACTTTTATAATTAGCAGCAACCACGGTCTTGAACATAAACTCAAGTTTCCTACATATAACTTTGAGGCAAATCTGGAATTTTCAGTTGCATCCATCTCATTAAGAAATTAATCTAGTCAGCCTCATTTTCAAAAGGGATGTTATCAGCTTCACTCTTTATGCACTTTGATATCTCCTTCTCCCAAGCAGATCAGGTTTCAGTAGAATTTGGAGCAATTGTGCAGCCTGACCTTATCTCACTCTTCAGACACTGTGTGCATTTCAATAGGGATTTCCTTCGTGCAAAAATAAGTAGAGCAGCAGGAGATTTGCAGAGAACTTCAGACTCATTTAACAGCCACTGCAGCAGGTATCTAAGATCACAAGTGTGAGCAAAAGTATTGACTCAATATTGCCTTATATTCCTTCTCCTCTCACTCACCTCTACTTTACACTTATGGTCCAGTTGTTAAGTTACTGAAAATGCCTCTGGCCAGAATTAAGGTGCAAATAAGACCATCTGCCAAAGTCAATAGTATGGGTTTTATTTAATAGTAAATATGAGAGAGAGAGATAGAGAGAGAGGAAAGGAGAGAAAGAGGAAAGGAGAGAAAGAGAAAAAAAAGGAAGAGAAAGAAATAGAAGACAGATGTGGAAACAGAAAGAGAGTGACAGAATAAAGAAAATACCACCACTCCATGGATCCCAGCAGCATCCCCATGATCCTCTCCAGCTGGTCTGCTTGGTGGGGAGGCTCCTCTAAGAAGCACAGAATGGTTTAATACATGCTCAGGCCAGGTGGGAATGCCCAGGTACCTCCCCAGGGGAGGGGGGGAAGCAGTTTAACACAGTCCCTTGCAGCAGGCTCTGGATCTGTTGCATCCCTTTGTGTCACATGCAGTGCTCTGCTGCAGGGCCTCAGGAATGAGTCTGGAGAGCGCTTTGGGGGTCTTTGGTAGCTCATGACACCTCCTCAGCTGCCCCTCACAGGAATGTCCTGTGGATGTGGCCTTCCCAGGCTGGGGGTTTCACAGCTGGGCTGGTTTGTGTAAGGGAGGATGGGTGTTCACTGCCTCTGACCAGAGGTTAAGCCACACACCTGAAACCTCCTCCCCACTCCTTGTTTCAGGGGGAGTCTGTGTAAACCCGGCTTATGTGGGCTGTGCTCTCCCCCATCCCAAACCCAGCCAAGGATTATTCTCTGCTGTGTTTGGCTTTCTTGTGAATGCATTCCTTTCCTTCAGCCTTGTTTGTTTCTCCCTAGACCTGAGATAATTGAACAATAGTGTCGCCTTTATCTTATCTGGGCACCTTAACTCACAATCCAAAATTCCAGTCAGGAATGTTCAAGGGTTTCTGTGGTTGTGGCTTCTTCATACAGATTTTGTTATAACGGGCAAAACTCCTTCATAACAATGTTTGAGTCATGAACCATTTCAGTCCCTGACATACACACAGATATTAAATCAATAGGGAGAATAACTGTTTTCTCCTGAGGCTGATGCAGACACTAATAATTTTAAAACTATTTGTTCCCAGATTCATTGCCAGTGTGCCATTATCTTGCTGTGCTGTTCGGAACTCTCTATTTTCATCATGGAGAAATTAATTGCTTAAAGATAAGGTGATTTAAAATACACAAAGTTTGATGTTTGGTAACAATTATGACCAGCAGACAAAGGTGTTTAATTATCTTTTTAAATTAGCATATCAACCATAATGCAAAACTACTGTATTTATGATTTGTTTATTTTACCTAAACTTCCCAAATTCTTAATTTAATGCTTCTTCTCTTTTGATGATGTCAGTGGGATGATCTTTCACCACATCTCGAAAATTAACATCCTGGGCACATTTCTGAAAACCTCTCTCTAATGTGAAAAATGACACACCTTTAGTAAACCTCAGTAATGATACAATTATGCATAAATTAACATAATTAAATTAAAAGGGGCCATCCCTACCAAGAAAGAAAAATCCAAATATTAATTGTGTTGAGAGTATTTTCCTTAATGATGTTTTCCCTATATAAAGAAGTCTAAACATTTTCTTCTAAGTTTTGTATTTCAATTGGAAATATGATTAATGGATGAAGACATATCACTGATTTTAAACTGTAATTAAAAAAATATATATAACCAGAGGAAGCATAAGATTTTTTTAAAGGCAAATTATAACCTTTTATTGCCTTATATTTATTGAAAGTCTTCATTAAGTACTATATTCTTCTTTTTGTACTGCATTATTGTAACCTGTCTCTCCTTATGAAGTTTGCAAACCATGCACCTGCAGGGAATAAGATTTTGAATCTTTAGGGAATTAAGACCAAATTCTAATATAATTATGCTAGTTAATTTTCATGTCAGAGAAAATATGGAGTGTAAGTTTAAATAGAGAACTTTTTTATGCTTCAGAATAAAAACCCTAAACCTACAAAAAATAGCCAAGTGAATCAATAAAAATCAAAAGATAGAAAAGTTTCAATAAAGTGCTGGCAGGAAATAACAGATGTTGGAATAGGAGAAAATAGGAGAGGATAGACGTGGAATTCAATCAATTAAGAAACACTTGACAATATTTAAGTAGTGCTAGAACTACCTTTACTCTCTTATTTTGTATATGCAGCAAAACCCTAAAACTCCAATCTAAATTTAATCATCCTCTGCACATAATAAATCATTAAATACAAAACCAAACCAAACCAAACAAAAAAAGGTAGGAAAATTAGGAGGAAATAATGTAAAGGAACAGAATGACAACTTTAACTTTCTGTTTTAAATAAATTGTTCTGGCTGTACAGTTTGCAAACACAAACATTTTCTACTGCTTTCATGCTCTAAATGCCTATCACTCTTTGAGTGCTCTGTGAGTTAGCAAAGGTCTTAGCACATTAAAAGTTAAACTTAAAAACACCTAAGTCACTGAGTCTTCTAAATATCATAAAGAAACTCCTGTCACATGCTGAGAGCTCTCTGTGGTGAAAGCAGAGTATACAAGAACTAATCCTTAGAGAAGCTTACCAGCATCTCATGGCTTGCAGAATTTTTTTATACATTTAATGATTTTTCTGGGTTTTTATATAGGAATTATGAGCCATGGCCACATAAACACATCACTGCAAGCTACTGCAGCAGCATTGTATCTGTGTTGTAGTATCTGCCCAATTGCACAGGCAGGATCACTTTCATGTTTCCAAGGATAACAATGTGACATCTTCTGCAGGACAAGCTCATTCCTGAAAAGTCAACAATAAGAAAATAATGAAGAAATTAACTCTGTGATTCCTTTCTTGTATTTCTGTTTTCAATTTGTATTTCTGGACAGAAATGTAAATTCACATAAGCATTTTATTGTTGTATGTTATTTTTCTGTCTTGTGTTTTGATAACAGGTTAATTATGGATGCAAATATAATCTTCAAGTGAGCTTTAGGCTTCTTTTTACCATTTAAGCGTTATCTGCTTCAAAATGTCATGTTGGAATGGCATTGTACAACATTTGTTGCCTTGTACTTGGTGTTGGAACCAGTATTGAAGGGGAGGGAATTGCAAGGGTTTAAGAAGATTGATGTTTTCCTTTGAGATTTGGGACATCTAAATTTTAGAAGACAGTACAGACAAATTTCCCAGAGCTCTCATGTCTATCTGATTCTTGTGAGATGTGGTTTGATTACAGCATGTGATAGGGAGATGGCACTGGCTGCAAATAACAAGCCCAAGCAAACACACACTAGAGAAATTTCCCAAATAATTTCTCTGTGGGACTCCCACAAGGCTTCAAAATAAAAGTCAGTCTCTGACTGTAACTTGGACAAAGATATATCTTTAGAGATTGCAGAGAAAGTGAAAATTATCATGAAACTCATCCTTTCTTCTTCCTTGTGGTTCCACTATTGACATCAAGTTAATGTTCCTGATGTAGCCCATTTCTTTCCATAGCAGCCCCTTTTGGTACTCTGGTAAGCAATACGATACTTTGCTGTTGCTTGAAATGAAAAAGGAAGAAATTTTGAAAGAACAAATACGTTGCCAAAACACAAGTATCAGAAGTTGAAAAGTGAATAGAGTAAGAAATAAATACTCCACTATAAATCCCATATCTAAATATTCTCACATCTCAAGTACAATCCATTAGAAAAGTTTTTTGTTAAAAAAAGCATACCTAAATAAAATTACATTCTAACAACTTCCTTAAACAGATTTTTACCAATATATCAATAGCTAGTGTTGTGATAACTCTCTTTCTAAACAATATNTTTTTACCATTTAAGCGTTATCTGCTTCAAAATGTCATGTTGGAATGGCATTGTACAACATTTGTTGCCTTGTACTTGGTGTTGGAACCAGTATTGAAGGGGAGGGAATTGCAAGGGTTTAAGAAGATTGATGTTTTCCTTTGAGATTTGGGACATCTAAATTTTAGAAGACAGTACAGACAAATTTCCCAGAGCTCTCATGTCTATCTGATTCTTGTGAGATGTGGTTTGATTACAGCATGTGATAGGGAGATGGCACTGGCTGCAAATAACAAGCCCAAGCAAACACACACTAGAGAAATTTCCCAAATAATTTCTCTGTGGGACTCCCACAAGGCTTCAAAATAAAAGTCAGTCTCTGACTGTAACTTGGACAAAGATATATCTTTAGAGATTGCAGAGAAAGTGAAAATTATCATGAAACTCATCCTTTCTTCTTCCTTGTGGTTCCACTATCGACATCAAGTTAATGTTCCTGATGTAGCCCATTTCTTTCCATAGCAGCCCCTTTTGGTACTCTGGTAAGCAATACGATACTTTGCTGTTGCTTGAAATGAAAAAGGAAGAAATTTTGAAAGAACAAATACGTTGCCAAAACACAAGCACCAGAAGTTGAAAAGTGAATAGAGTAAGAAATAAATACTCCACTATAAATCCCATATCTAAATATTCTCACATCTCAAGTACAATCCATTAGATAAGTTCTCTGTTAAAAAAAAGCATACCTAAATAAAATTACATTCTAACAACTTCCTTAAACAGATTTTTTACCAATATATCAATAGCTAATTTTGTGATAACTCTCTTTCTAAACAATATTACAGCATTCCATCTTGATTCAATTTCAGTTTATCCACATGTGAACTCTTGTGCTGTTTACCTATATAGAAAAAATGACCCACGCTTATTCAAATTCTCTTTTATAGACATAACCTCAAGGAACAGATGTACTTCTGCTATTAGACAAATACCCAGTTATAGTTTTTTTCCTGCTCTTATTTATTTTGACTTCACAGTCCTCAGTTACAAAATATAGGATATACAACCTTTCTGTGCAAGTACTCTATTCAGAATGCATAAATCACCTGGTATGTGTTCTTTCTAGTGAAAGCTGCCAAATTTAGTATAAGGTGATGAGGTAGGTACTGATATAAAAGTGAAACTTTCAAGCCTTTACATTTTCAAAGGAACCTTTATCTAGTTCTGTCTGAAACAAGATAGCATAAGAAACCAAATCTGATAACCACGGCTGTGCCCTGCCATTAATATGCAGTAATGGAACTTGAAGAACAATGAGAAGAGAAACAAAATGCCAAGATCTGGAGTTATGAAGCTGTGTACAAAAGACCAGTCTTAGATCTATATCATATAAATATTCCACTCATACTGACTTCAAAAGTATGCATTTAGAGTGCTGTGAGCTGANCAAATCAGAAGAGCTAGAGGGAAAAGCATTAGAAAAGCATTAAGTGTGTTTCTTTAAATTCTTAGTTGAATTCTCTGCCCCTCTAATTTGCAGGACATAGCAGGAAAAATAGACAGAGGTAGGGAAGGGAAAGAATATTACACCTGCATGCTGTTGGTGCAGGTGCACCCTGCTTCACCCACCATCTCTGCTGCAATGTTCCAATAGTCACAGGCTCTTAGCTCTTCTAGAGTAAGCATCTTACACTACTCTTCTGGGAATACACTTCTCTAATCTGTAAAAAAAAATATTTCTTATCTCATTAGCTATAGGCAAGCACCTCCTTAGTTCAGGTAGGTAAATATTTTCAATCTTCAGAAAGTTTTGCTAGATGAAGTCAACACTGAGTTAATTTAAAAAACGTTTTTTTCTTTTTTAAAAGACAAGTGTGAATATTTCAGGTACCTTAATATGTAGGCTACCCTATAGATCAATAGGATGATCTTCCTAATGCCATAAAATCATTAAGCCATCACAAGACTCAGTCTTTGTATTGATACAAGAAAAGGTCTCACTAACACCCCAAATATTAGCCACCCTAGGCACAATCCAATCAGAACTCAGAAGGCAGCTGTCAGTCTAAAGGTTCAACAGAACAAGATGGGGAAAAGGTCCCAGAGGTTTTCATCCCTCCCAGAGAATGTTTTTCCCACTTTCATCTTCCATAATTAGCCAAATGATGACCCTTGGAGCCGTGATAAGGAGTTGGGAAGACTAATTTGTACAAAAGCATCTCTGGCTTTAAATCTCCTTTCAGCTGTAGCACTCAGTGAAACTGTCATACTGTAAAAATCCAAAGTAACACAGAAACCAATAGCAAAAGTTTATTTCTTTAAAAGTCCTCATTTATTTACCATACAAGCATTTTAAGTGGGCATTCTGCAAGGAAATTTACAAAGCCTAATGGTATCATATAATTTTTGTACTGCATTTAGAAAATGAATGAAAAAAGCCTCAGTTACTGGAATGCTACAAATTGTAAGAATAAGCCAATATTATATTTAATAAGCTGCTCTTTTCTAAACATGGCAATAGAAATTGAAGGTCACACATACAAGATGACAGTGTTTTGGAAAGTAATGACTTGAGAAAAAGGCTGAAATGTTACAAGCAAAAAAATAACTGAACATTAGTTCCACATGCAATGCAGTGCTCACAAGCAGTAAGGCAGTCCATATATTTCCAACACAAATTACAATGCTGTTGTTTCAAACTTCATCTTAAAATGTTCACAGCCTGGAGAGATGAACCCCCAGCCTTAGATAAATGCATGGTGCTTTATTTTTGAGCTCTCTTGCTTTATGCACACTGCCTGAAGTAGTTTATACCTGGATTTAAATTTAACTTCAACATTAATACATCTTGTGCTATTTTGTCCTGTCTTATCTAATGTAATCAACAGCATGGGTCTTTTATCATTGTCACTTTGTCTTCAGCATGTAGGAGCTGCTCAGCAAACAGGCTTCAGGAAAGTTGCTTATTGTGTATCACCTCTGACTCTAGCTTCTCATAAAGCTGAGAGGCAGTATAAATTTGCAAAGTTTTTTTATTTATGTATTTATCACCAAAAAAAGTCAAAATCCCCATTGTATTCATCCTGCAATTTCCATACCTCCTGTGATTTACCAGTTGAAATAAGCTCAAAGAATGACCCTTAAGAGAGGTAACTAACACAAACATTTCTGTTCATGTTGGATAATGACTCTATTGCTATATCAATCATCTATAGACAGTTTATACCCAGCTATTATGGCACACTGTCATCACTGCAGAATATTAGAATAGAATCAGTTCCTTAGATTATGGACAAAAAATACACTAACAATGCACATCACATTTCAAAGTCATCACTTAAACATTTTGGGTGAAACCCTGAACCCACTTAAAGTTAATGGCAAAAGTCCCACTGACCTCAGAAGATGGCAGATCCTGTCCTTTATTGCTGTCTATATTCATTTTTTTCAGCCATATGACAAATTATTAATAAAAGCTCAGGATATTACTTAGTCTCAGCAGAGATAGTAAGAACCAGAAAAGAACCTTTTCAAATACATTATACATGAATCAAGCTGTTATCTTTTGAACAATTTGTTCGATGAGTTGGCATTCAACCAGATAGGGAGATGGTCAAATACTGCAAAAGACTATTCTTGAATAATTTATTTGATGAATAACAGCTACTTTGGGAGGATAATGTATTCTGTGGGTATATTTAGCAGTTTACAGCCAAAAGTGTTTTATCCAACATTAATTACTGTTGTTTTGTTTTGGGGAAGCACAGAAGCACTGTAAGGTTTTGTTTGTTTTGCTTTGATCTTCTATCACTGCACAGTTGCCAGCACTCGTGCTAGAGTACACAAATAACAACCACCTGACTTTTGTTAAATTTGGTTTCACATTGCTTCAGCGTGTAGGATTTGTTAAATTTCATCTAAAGAAGTGAAGTGACATTTTAACAGTCTGTGTATCACCTATTCAAGCAGTAGAATTTTATGAGACTTAAAGAAAAAACAAAACAAAAATTAGGAGAAAGCCTCCAGCTGGAATTTAGATAATATTGCCATGCTTTCTTCAACAGCTGTCTATTAAGTCCAGATTACCGTTGTCTAAAAACATTAATTTTATTTTAAAATTGCATTAACTAATTTATATAAACAGCTATTTTGTTTAATTTCCAAACCTAGGAGAATTTCATTCTTGACACAAAGGCATGGCAATAAGCTGTGTGTAGTTTTAAGCACTGTTTCCTCCCTTAGAGAGAGTTTAAACAAATATTCACATCTCTAAGTTAGTCTATGCTGTTGCCAGTTCCTTAATATTATGGCCATGAGATCCATGCCCTTGAGATCTCTTCTCCACTGGATACAGGGAAGAATGTTGTGATTCCCATAACTGAATGTACCCCAAGATATTAATTCCAGCCTTGATTCTGTTAGCCTCACTGTTAACCTTAATGCACTTAACTTCTTACACAATGACTCTAACACATTGAAAGAATACTACTCTCCAAACACAAAGACTTCATCAAGACCACAAGGAAACTATAGGGAGTCTATATAGTTTGTTGTTCTGGTGTTTTTAATGTAATTTGTGTACAGCAGCAGGATAACCATGTGTAATGAGGTACTGGCATAACTTCTGTCACATTTTATATATACAATACTTTCCATGCTGAGGGCATACATCATATCCACCGTGCTCAGGCTGGAAATACAATATGTGCCTAATGAGGGTGCTCATGGGTACATTAGCACTGGCCACAAAGAATACTACATTTTTAATAAAAGATAACTTGTGACTTGGAAACGTGACCTCTCACAGTTTTAGTAGAAAGTTTAGTGTACTGTGGAGTGTCTCCAAATGAGCAAGTCCACCTGGAGGATCAGTGTCAATCTCACAGGTACTGTCCCTGTCCCACCTGGGTGTGCAGCCACTTCCTCTTTGCTGGGGAGAGGGAAATCCCGGAGCTGCTGCCTTCCCTCACTAGAAAGTTACCTCACCCAGCTGTTCTCTAAATGAACCACAGAGTCACAGCCCATCACTGCCTCCCTACACCCTCCTTGCTAAGGCCAAAGACGATCCATCTTCCCTCTGCTCCTGGTAGGCAAGTTGTGCTTCTCAGCTGTGACATTCAGCACGACTGAGCACCTACAGCTTGAGTCTGGGAGGGAGGAGAGGAAGAAAACCATCAGTAAGTCATGAGCTGAGACCGTATCTCACTTCCCCTGCCACTGCCCAGGTCAAATGAGGCTTGTGGCACAACAAACAGACTTCCACCTGCAGAGCTGGGGTGCATCTGGCAGTGCTACTCTGAAACTGAAATTCTTTTTCAGGGTAAAACAATCTGGTATTTTTTCATAGCATTGATTCAACCTTCATTTATTTGTTTTTTAAACAGTGATTTGTCTTCTTGTAACGAATTTGGGAAAAAATCAAATTCGTATTCCTTGTACAAATTCATCTAATTCATTATGATATTATTCAATATCTGTAAGCTTTAAAGCTTTTCAATAACCTAACTTCAGGCATCATTTATTATCTTAAGTAACAACGATTATTTTTGTTATTTTAGAAACTTCTGGCAATATACGACTTACAATAATTTTTTCACTTTAAATACATTTTCAAATTTATTGGCTCAATACCTTCTTTGCAAATGGAATCAAAAAATTTCAAATACAAAATATTATTCAGAGGCTTTTTAGATATTCTAGAGTAAAACTGTTTTAAATGAGCTCTTGGGAAATATTCATTGTGATGCAGTCTTCAATAATACCAATTTATGGTCTTTTTTTCTTCACAGGCTCCTATCTCTTTCAATGTACTGATTAAATATAGAAGGTACTAAGTAGTGTGCAAAGTATTGTATTTTTAATGAAAATAGTCTTGAATAGTCATGTAGAAATAGTTTTGAATAGTCTTGAATTTTTCATGTAGAAAGAATAAAGAATGGCAAGGTAAATACTATTTTAAATAGTCTTTATGAGTTTTAACTCCCTTTGTCTTAATCACTAGAGTGCCCCACTCTTGTTTCCAAGGCACACATTAAACTGGGATTTTGATTTTTCCCATTAAAAAGAACATAAAAGAGTAAAGGTAACATGTTTCCATCACAATCCCCAGGCTAAATGTCTCTTTTTGAAAGAAATTAGAAAAATTGTTCTTAGAAATATTATTTCTTGATATAGCACATTTCTTTTGATAATCCAGATGTATATATATTTTTATAAAATGACCTCTCTTTTGAATAAATTAACTGTAGTTACCCATGAAGGCATTATTTAGAACAAAGATGGAAAAGTGATTAATTTTTGTATTTTCACAGGTAACTTGTTTATGAACAAATCTAACCAAATAAAGAGCAAAGCCTTGAAAAGGGGAAAATTACTGAGAAGTTGACTAGAGAGAGGCAAAACAATTGAAATCACCTTAAATGTACTATTTTTTTTAGTCCTCTGAATTATATGTGTATCTCATCTCCACAAATAGTCAGTCTCTATAATTTTGATATTTGACAGGAGAAACTGTTACTATCTTATATTGCAAAAGAGTTTGAAATAAATAGCTTCAAAGCAATGCCTGTCAAATTTTCTTTTCCCCCCAAGCCTGAAGTGTCAATAATGTCATTACAAACTATAGAAGCAGTGATCTGCCCCATAGACTGTAAGGATGGAAGAAGCTGAAAAAGTCCTTTCTTGGTGCTAAATTACCACTTCTTGTTTCCTTACAGATGTTTATTCTGGGAAGGGATGAGATAACATCTTGAGATAAAATGCAAGTTCTGGATTCAGATTTTTGATGAACAGAGATTGGAGTAGTGCATGTCATAATTCAGAGATTCCAGAACTCCTTAAAATGCTTTTATATTTGAGAGTGTTTATATAAGCCATAATTAAGATATGTAAATTATTATTCCTTGAAGTTCGTATAGGATTATTTATATTATTTATAGATATTCCTTTGGATATTTCGTGTGTTCTGTAGTCCATGAAGCAACTAAGGGCTTTATAGAATTCATGAAATAAGTGTTTTGTTCTCCATGTTCCTAAAATTAGCATGAAGTTTAGGGTCATATTTTTTTCTTATGTGACCCTGTTTTTCATATACTACATAGTGAGCATATGTAGTTTCACAACGGAGTTCTCTGGGGATTTGTCAAGAGTTTGATCTGAATCACAAGTCACAAATATATCAAATTAATTTTTTCATTTTCAGGCACAAAAAGACATTTTCATTTTCATTATGGAAATAGATGGATCAAGAAAGAATTAACAGAATCTGGTCATCAGACTTTCTGATTAAACTTGCCTTCTCTCTTGAGGTGGGACCCAACACCTCTCTCATTCTGGTTTTATTAGAGACTGGTCTGATCTGTGCAGGAGTAAGAAAATCATAAAATTAAGGAATTCATACCTTTCAATGTAATATTTTCTAAAAATTTTAAATCTAACTACTATAAAGTGCTGACTTTTCAAATCTGTTTTTTTATCTGCTAATCCAATATCAAATTCCTAGTTCACTTTAAGGGCACCCTGATTTTAATCTTCATTACATGTTCAAAAGCATGAATGCAAACAACTTCATCTTCCTAGGTAGTCTAACAGATTTGTTTTGCTAATGATCAATTAAATTTTTAGCTTGGAATCAACAATAGAAGAAACTAGTTATTTATCTGCCTGCTACAGAGAGCAATTTTCAAGGTTTGTTTCTGTGAATGCTGAAACATACCACAAGTTTAAAAAAAATAGGAAAAGGGAGAAGAAAACCACAACACTGTATGGGCTAGAGTGATATACCAATATTAACAGTAAGAGAACATTTTCTCTATTATGAGCAGAACTAATGACGTGCATTCCAGCTTATGAAAGTATCTTCAAGTGGTGCTTACAACTTTCTTTTATCAAAAATGCTGGTCAATACTTTATAGCTTTTCTGAGCTTATTTGTGCTGATCAAAGTATGGAATATAAGAGATTAAAGTCTTCTACTAATTACATGCCTGAAGGCACATTAACAACGTAAGTGTCAAAGCACTGCCGAAAATTCATTTCGCATTTTTAATAAAAACTGATAGCAAGGTTTTGAATGCATTTAACTGGAAAAAAAGTAATTTTTGTTTTAGCAGCTTCTTTATGAGGAGAGTGTAGAAACCCTGAAACCTCACAAACACAAGGGTATAAGTAATTTGTGCTCTGAAAACCGAGTCCTGGAAATCTTCCTGTCAAACAGCTCGTGGTGAGTTTCTCCTTAATAATTCTTGATGGTACCAAAAAAAGAACTCAGAACTGGAAATCAACACTAAATTTTTGATCAAAACCATCAATTTCGTAACTTCAAACAATCAAAAATTCAAAATGTTCCTCTTAGCTGTATGAAACAAAACAAAACTACTACCAATTTGAAATTTGTAGCATTTTTCATCCCTTAAATCTATCTCTTGGATTTCTACAATATTCTTTTTCATATATCTCTTCTCTCCTCCTGTACTAGCCAGTAATTTCCTTAACTGCACTAGGTGAAAACATGAAATAAAAGCATTTTATAAAGATCCTGGAAACCTATATAGTGCAATAGGTTCCTGTGCAACTTGGACATCTGAAGGTTAGCATATTGCAAAGATGTTTTGCCTTTTGCCATAGCTCTTATTTACTGTGATTGACTATCAACTTGTGCTGAGTTTTCAGGGAATCGGGATGGTTGGGCTTTGCCACCAGTGACAAACCTTGTGGTCTCAAACACAGCCTTGCCAGGGATATCAGCTCTGTATTCCCTCTGAGCATGGAGCAAAAAAGCAGCCAAGGTGTAAGTCATGACACAACCTGTGATATTGCTTGTGGACCCAAGTGTGCTACAGAAGGGGTCTATTGCTTCCATTTTTTGCCAGAGACCATCCTGAAAAATGAAGCCACGGTAAAGAAGAGGTTACATAAAACTTAGGAAATTTTCCAGTTAGCTCTATCTGAACTACATTTGTAAATAAGTAAATGAATGGAGTAAATCTGACATTTTGAATCAGAAGTACATTCCTTTTGGATACACAGTAAGACAAACCTTGATTTTCCTAGGTTATGAGTATTTTAGCAAGTTTTTCCATCAGTATTTTTTATCTGTATGTGAATGTATTACTCCCCAGTGACTTGAGATAATTTGCTTCTTTGACTTTAACAAGACTTTATTCCAAACATATTAATGTTAGTTTGAGAGGTAATTTTGTAACCTCTAAAGATGACAATTTATGAGTGACCTATGAAAATCACTGAGAACAGTAATTTACAAGAAATTATGTTTTGTTTGCTTGTAATGGATGTCCAGGCAAGACCTTAGAATTTCTCTTATATCACACAGAAGAATAAACAGCTTAATTAATTTGCTCTGTGAACATTCCTGACAAAAGCAAGAAAATAAAAAATTGAAAGAAAAAAAAGAAAGAAATAAAAAAATAGCAATCATGCACTACTTTCAATTTTGTGTTTGTTTTCTGACCCATCTGCCTCTGGAATGAATCTCAGCAACAGTTCAACAGTTTTTGTTCTAGAGGGAAAATAAAACTATTTTAAATTGTCCTTGCATCTTTAATTTTGAGAAACAGAATGAGAGAATGCAGAAAAGTGGTATGAAAAACAGCAGATGTTTTCTTGTTTAAGAGTTATGTACTGAAATTGTCCCTTAAGGGAATTGCCAGCTCTACCATTTTTGTCAAGCACTGTCACAGGGCCAAAGTGCACCTCAACATGTCTAACCAGCCTGCAGCCTAGGAAACCGAGAAAATCACTTTACACTTTCCTTCCACAAGTCTCCTCAGATGTGACAAAACAAAGGGGTGGTGGGGGTACAGAGTGGTGAGGGGTGGTGAAGCCACAAGAAAAAAACAAGATGATGACTTTCTCTTTAAGTCATCGCACACACGTGTTCTTTCTTCAGATACCTGATGAAAATTTATAAATAAATGTAACTCACATTGTAGCAAGCCCCGAAAATGTCAATCCTGATAAAACTTTAGAAACATAAAATTGTATAGAAGAAACCATTTTGTAGCTTGCATAAAGAAAATCTTACATGCAACATCCCTTCCCATGCAACACTCAGAAGGACAGCGGGCCTAAAGACAGTCTAGTTTCCCCTTTGACTACAAAAGAAAACAAAAATCTAGATTCTCCTATATAGCTATAAAACAAAATAATAAATACCTGTCATGATGACCCAAGATGTCCCTGTAGCTGATATTTTTCCAGGAGTGTGTATCTAAACCACAGTTTCTGTTAAAAAAACATTACAAACAAAACTGTTAAATAACAGTTCAGCTTTCTTGAGCATTGCCGGGAGGTTTATCATCAACCTTTTTTCTTTCCCTGTTAGGTTAAACTGTGGTATCAACATATATCATCCCATTTACTTCAAATGATACTAAGATAAGCAGCAAATAGAAGCTGAGGCGTTCAGAGTCTAGAATATGTGTTTTCTTTCATCTGATTTTGTGACTTTTTGACACTGAAGATAAGAATATTAAGGAAAGAATTCTCTGTCTCCCAAAATACAGTGGAGGCATTGCTCCATGCTTCCCACACCCCTGACAATGTGTTTGCCCAAGGGGCTCAGGCTGGCAGTGGACACGAGGCAGTCGGATCATCAGCCTCGCAGTGTGGCACAGCCAGCCTGGCATGCACTGCCCTTGCTAGGCTAAGACTCAGCTCACACCAAAAATCGCTGGAAAACTCCCAGGAAAACGCTAACACCTGTATTTCTGGCAAAATATTTGTGAGGGGAATATTAACGAGGGAAGACACCATAAAGAAATCACAAGTAGAAAGATTGATGGCAGGAAACGAAGCTGGTTTGGATGGGGGGCTGTAACTGAGGATCCCTTGGCAGGACAAGCAGTACTGTTGTCCTATGCAGCTGCACAGCTTTTCACAGGAAGGATAACTCCCCCAACAGCACCTTCTGCTCGTGTCCCCATGCTGTGGTGTGATGTCCTGCAGCCTGCTTTCTCAACTTCTCTCGAAAAATTTCTCTCCACGCCAAGTTTTAAATGCATATTTCCGCAGGATTTGCACTTTGCAGTGATCCATGACTTCAGTAAGACACACTTTCAGGTGTTTAAGTCACATTTTTTCTAATTGCTGTTGCAAATTCTGTGTGTTTTTACGGTAAACACCATGCCAAGAAAGTCAACATATCTGATAATACTGTACAAAGACTTATTTGATTAACTGATTAAACACAGTTGGCATTTATAACACAGTTCTAGCCTAGAATATAATTACTGATTTATGTAGTAAAACATATTTCACAAAATATTCTAACCAGCATAAAATTTTAAATGCAAAACAAATGGATAGAAAATAGTAAGAGAAGTTATAGTACTGTTGGATGAGAAATCTGGATTTTAAATTCCACCCTGAGAAAAGGGTTGCCTGAAATATCCATATTTTTTTTGAGCTATTCTGCTTAGTGAATGATTCATTTCCACTTTACAGATAAACAGTATCTGTATAAGGCAACTAATTGAGGAAAACTTAAGATAAAATTAAAGTATTTGGAAAATCTTCAATTATGTAATATTTATACCAAAATTCTTGTCTTGGTGTGGGCTGAGATTTTAAATGCTTTTGATTTGGACACTGAGGTTCAGGAAGGAGATAATTTACTGAAAGAAATATTGTCAAATTTTATCCCTTTCTAGTTCTAAATTCCTGGTATCTGTAGAATGCAGGAAATACCAATTAAAAATATATTCTCAATCTAGTAAATTTTAAGGGGAGCAAATTTAAATAATTTAGGGCAAGCCTTCAAGTTTCCAATCTTCATTTCCATTTTAACTCTCAGTATTGTGAAATCTTAACGAACCTCACAAAGTCTCTATCTTACAATTTTAAAATGAAAAAATGAAAATATTTTTCACTTTTTTTGTGGAAGTATCATGCTTGAGGTATAAAATGTGCTGATAATAACAAGTCCAAGAGATATCTGAATTTTAGGGTTTATTTGGGATAATAATTTTGCAACTAAAATGAGAAAATAAAGACAGCATCTTAGCACTAATAACTCAGAAGCTCAATTCACACATTTCTCTGGCTATCCAAGCAAGTTTGGGGCAGAACATTATGAGGAAAACTTTGAATTATGTTTAACACCTGTGTAAACTGCTGCACTGGTATTTCTGCCAATTTGCATACTGCTGTTTTAGCTTCAGAACAAGAAGAGGGGTTTTTTATCAGTTATAACAATTTTGTGCAGACTGCAAAAAAAAAAAAAAAAAGAAAAAGAAAAGATAACTTGTCTTCTTTTATTTAAAATTCTACTGGTCTTCTTTTATTTAAAAACTCCTCATATAATTGGAGTTGGTTTTGGAATCACTGAAGTGAAATTACCACAGCAGCAGTTTGCAAAAGCCCTGAAACCGACAAAAAGGTTTTTTTGCACATATTAAAGCTCAAGGCGAGCAGTAGCAATAAAAATCATATCTGCAAATTATCTGTTCAATCATTCTGTCTGTCTGGTTTGGGAATAGCATCTCCATCTCTGTTTTAAACAGAGGCTTCCCTGGAGGTTCTGACTGCCCTGTATAATTTTAGACAAAATTAGACAAACCTTGAGTGTTATTTTGAACATGGGTCAATAGGACAATGACTCATCCCATTCAGCTGGCCCTAGTTCATTAAGATACATCAGCTGGGAAGGTATAAAAGAAATATCTGTGTTTTAAACATTAATAGCAACACTACATTATTCAAATAAGAGAAAAGTGCTTAAAACCTGCCAGCTAAGTGGTTCACTGCAGCTATAAAACGCTCTGCGAGAACACTGAATATACTCTCAACTTGTTTATTTTAATTCAATTCCCCAGAAGATCCTTGGTGTCTGAATTTAAGTATTGCTCATCTTCTCTAACATACTTTGCCCTTTTCTTTAAAAAGCAGTGCTGTAGAAAGTGTAAACTCTTGCATGCCCATGCTGCTGACTGCTGGCCACGCTGGCACCTCCTTCGAGATAGGATGATGCTACACAAGCCAGGCCAAGCTTCAAACTGAGTGTATTTAGCAAAATG
>VZTR01010700.1:89629-101611 GCA_013400775.1 Chaetops frenatus | reverse complement strand
AGGTTTTTTTGTTTGGGGTTGCATTTATTTGGGGGTTTTTTGAATTTTTTTTTTTGTTTGGTTGGAATTTTTTGGGGTTGTTTTTTGTTTTTCTGCTTGGGTCCAAATTAAAGGCTAAAAAAATTGAGACAAACTCTGTTATATCATAAAACCATTGTCCACCCTCCTATGTGTTAGAATATTTACCATTTTGAATTACAAGAATATTTGTGCATGCCATAAGGCTCACACCAAGCAATACTCTTGAATCCTGCAATCTTTGTTCTTTCACACTTGTATTATTACAGCTCTTTGGTTCTCTCCTGCAGGATCATGACATGACATTTTAACACACATAGTCTGCTTCCAGCATTTTAATTGGTTTAAAACTGTTGGTAGCATCTTCTACTGTATTAATTTATTGCTTCAGCGTTAGTCAACTGAAACCTTTGCCAGATGGCAATACAGCCCCTGAATACTGACAAGGAGAAAGAAAATATTTATATGATGCAAATGTTTGCTCATTCATTAAGTATTCATGAATTGTTTTTTAGGGTTTGTTTTTGTGGGGTTTTTTCTCCCTTTTTCTTTCAGTTGCAATGCAAAAGGAGCCTCAAGGTTCAAATGTACATCTCATGGTGGCATAATTATTAGTAATTGAGTTACTTATTATCTGCCTAAAAAGTAGGGAAAAAACAATTTGAAAATTTAGCACATTTTTTTCTACCTACACTGGATAGGAAAACAAGTGGAGTATTCTGAAACTTTCAGAAATGTTATTGTGTCATCCCTTCCCTTCCCCAGTGCCAAAAGAGAAACAGGGAAGAATAAGTGATCTTTTTGCTTTACTTCTAAGTATGGCCTTCTCCACAGAACTCTTTAATACTACTCCCCAAAAACCACAGAATACTAAAATTTGATGCTTAATTATGTTATATCAGGAAATTTTCTTCCTCCACTACTGACAGGTCCTTCAGGAAATCACCTGGGATTTCTAATCACACCACCATCTATAATGTTCAGAAATCACTTGAGTTATCTGCCAAATCCCTGAATTTCTCCCTATTTCTGGTAAAAATAACAAGAGAATTAAATAAACAGACAGGGAAGGAATTTTGGATATGCTGACTTACATTGATCACAACTGATAGAACCTTTGTTGGTCCTGTGATTTCCTGTTTGACCATTAATTTTCTGGCTGTCTTATTGAAAAAAATCTATTCCTTACTGTGTGATATATAACTTGAAGAAACAGTAGGAATTCAGACATCTTCTTGGCTCTGAACATTTGAAACCCATGACTTTTTTGCTGCAGCTATTTGCTAATCATAGTATGTCAGAGCTACAATGCTTGGCAAAATTTACCTTTAGTTTTCTGATCCTTAGTCTTGACTAAGCTTCCTCAGAAAGTCCAGCCCTGTGAACTAGACTAATAACCTCCTGACTAGGATGTTCCCATCCTCTCCTGAGCATGACCTTTGGGTTTCAAGCCTTTCAGTAGATTAAGAGTGGGATTGTGTAGGTCTGCCTCTAAAGCTTGCTTGTCTCACCTGTCTCTTATTGCACAATATACATTGCTGTGAAATGCTCTCAGTTGACTGTTCTTGCCAGGACATTACAAGCACATGGTTATTTCATGGTGTCATTTCTTAAATGCTTCTACTCAAGTAATTTTTAAACAAACTAGATATAAAATAAATTAATTAAATATTAATAAATGTAAGTAATTAATTTAATGCATGCATTTTGCACAGTCTTCATGGTGCAATAGGTGTAACCTCCTGTGCCACTGGGTTCTGGCCATGCTCAGCACCGGATCCTCTTTAGCGCCTTGCTGGATTTCCTGGAGCCTCCCAGATGCAAAGGTAACACAGCATGAGGATGGACTTCCTCTCTTGTTGCACAGTGCCATCTGTGCTGCACTCAGGAAGGTGCGTGCTGTGTTCTGTGCCTGCCCCCGGTAGTGACATTCCCAGGCAGAGCTCGATTTTCACATCACAGGCTGGAATCTAAATAAAGCACACTGTGATCATGAGGATGCAGTCAGCAGTGGCTGCTTCATGGTATCAATACCTTGGATCCAGGCTCTAACATTCAGTTTGTGCCAAAAGATGGGCCAAATAAATGTTCACTTCCAAAATCCCCCTGCCAGCAGCTCATTCTCTCTGAGTACGTGCCACTCCTGCCTCTGCTGGTGCTCCACTGGAAAGCACCAGTGGAGAGGTGCTGGGTTTTGCTCCTGTGCTCTTTTTGCTCCTGTGGCCTTTGCTTTGTGGAGCACCAAAATTCTTTAAACCAGGCTCATTTATGGTATGGCTCTGGCCAAACCAATCCTGCAAACTCCTGTTTTTCAAAAGAACCGAGAGTTGACCATCTCTACATTGCCAACTTTCTTTTGAATTACTTGCTCTGGGAATATGTTTGAAGGCTCTCAGGCTCCAAACCTAAATCAAAGATCAAAGCTAGATGCCTGTTTGATTTTAACAGGTCCAATAAATCCCATTATTTGTGAAGAAGTTGTCATAACCTGGGGGACTGTGTCTTGGCACATAAAGATTTTGTCACCACCAACACTCAAAGATGCATCTTGTCTGGTACCTCAGCAAGTATTTGGGGTGGGTACATTTCTGCTTCATCACATTGCCATTTTTCTATCTAGCTAGATATTCTATCTGTCTTTTCTATCTGGACCAATGCATTCTGCTTTCTGAAAATGACACTGTAGGAACATAAAAGTCAAGACATTCAAAGCCTAACTTTGAGATTCATGAAGAATCAAATCTCTCAAGTTGTATGACCAAAAGAAAACCTTGGATTTGATAGCATCCAAATCTGAAGATACTATGAACTATAAACTTCCTACTATAGATATGAACTATAAACATTTCACACATTTGAAAATACTACAAAGCCAATCACTCTGCTGAATTCTTCACAGATATGAATGGATATATTCTTCTTCATACATTAATCTAAGCAAAAAAAAAAAAAAAAATTGGCAAGACACAGCAATTTTAGCAGAGTTGAATGAAAAATATTAGCAAGGTAGATCTATATTAATTCTTTTTTTTTTTTTTTTTAACAGTGATCACGTATTTACTAGGGAATCAGCATTTAACATTTATTTTAGGAATTCATGGATAAACTATTTGGAGATTATTCTGAAATTTCCCTACTCACTACTCTTGGTCTGTGCCTTGGAATGGGCATATTCTTGAAGCTGGAATTCACATGAATTGACTATCAGCTGATTTAATCTTGTCATGATATTAATTTTATAATATCTGGTTGCTGGGCATTATAATTGTAGTTAATCAACTGACCAAGTTTGGTTTGGTAATTATATTGTCTGATATCATTAGTTTCAACAAAAGCTGGAATAGGGCTGTTTCTTTTCATGTTTGTTTGTTCTTCTTTATGTTCTTCCCACACCTCTCATTTGGGTATGGGAGGTTCTTTCAAAACAACAATACAAATGCAGAGAATTAAAATGGGACAGTTACAATTCTTGAGAAGTCTAAACTCTGTCTCTTGTCAAAACTTAAACTGAAAAGTCAGATTTTCTTACATTTTGAGTTTTGTATTTATCTCAGTTTTAGATTTGTGAATTGCTTGCAAAAGTGGATCAATTAAAAAAAAAAAAAAACAAACAAAAACAACCAAACAAATAAAAGACCCAGAAAAAAAATGGCATTCTGGCTCTTTTAAAATCATGCTGTCTACAATACTAGTTTAAAAAATTATCAGCTTTTTTAACATGTCAGGCTTTATTCCTGGCACAATTACCTCAATTTTTCCTCATCTTTCAATTTCTGCCTCCTCATGAAATTGCTTAGAAAAATAATTCACACATTAAATAGAAAAAAAGGTTACCTTATTTTTCTTATCTTTAATAGCCAGAGTAAGTTCTTGCATCCACAGTTCCTGAGCCCAGAAAGTTTGAGTTTTCATCCTTGAAAGTTTTCATATTCCCAGTGGTCTGAGTTCTGTCACCCTCCTAAACTTCTATTGCTTCAGTCTGCTTTTGTTAAACACTGCCTTGCTTAGTAAGGATCTCCTACCCCAGCAGTCATCTCTCCATGTCCTGCACTCTGGCTAACAAAGCATGCTTGGAAAGACACTCTTGTAAAACTAACAAAAAAATCCAAAACAAAACAAAACAAACCCCACCAAGACACTCTCACACTTGTAAACCTAAAGTGCCTCTTTGTAAAGGAAATTATTTCCTGAGATGCTTCATTCAGCCAGCATCATGTTCTTTTCAGGATCCATTCCCATATTGCCAGCACCTCTGCACTTCCCTCTAAATTCTGAGGGGATTGATGGAAGGTGCTCAGAGACTAAAAAGCTTCCTCTCTAATGTTAACCTTAAAAAAAACCCCACCTTTAATAGAATAAATAGCATGTGTTAAGTACATGCAAAAATTGGGGCTTTTCCAGCCTTTCTTAACTTCTACCCCAGTGAAAACACAATAAACAGACTCTTCCAGCAATACTGAATTGAGTTCATTCATTTATAAAATACTCCAAAAATATTATTATTCAGAAAATACTGGCCACCTGGAAAAGTCTGTTTCATCAATGACAAAGTCATATTTTTCACTTCTGTCTTAATAACCCTACTGACACAATTATGTGTACAGCTAACAGGGACATGAACCTTGATAAAGAAAAGCAGGAGCTCACCTGAATCTTGCCTTGAGCTTGCACTTTTTGGAAAGGAAAAGTACAGGTCCCCACCTCATCCTTCATGTTTTGCCAGGATGAGTAAGGATTACAACTGCAGAAAAGTCAAATGCCATAATGTAAGCATCGAAATTCACACTGCAATCTAAATGGAAGCTCTCAGGAATGCAGCCTTAGCCCCACAGCTGTGCAGTACATGCACCTTCTGCACAAATCACAAGACGGACCATGGGCACTTCTGAAATTCAGGGTACCTGGTCTGAATGCTCATGATTTGTCAAAATAACTCCCTGGTAATACAGCTTCCCCCTGGTTCAAGCATTTGGAATGGATGCTGTTTTTTCCCAGCATGGAAGAGAACATAAGGTTTTGTGTATTATGACAAGACAAAAGTATAAACACACATAAGATCATAGTAGGAAAGTATGAAAGTACAAATACTTTTGCAGTTTTTTCGATAACTGGAAACAATTTCGATTTTTTTTTTTAACTTCCAATATAATAATAAAAAATTAGCATTTAATTGCCACAGTAATGAATAAAACCACATTTATTATTAGTCAAGTATTTGGAAGATTTTTAAGAGCTGATTAAAAAGTCTAATTTGAATTTTAATCACAATTTTTTAACTTTTCAAATTTCCCTGTTGAATGTTTGCATCCGGATAAATGAAAGTTAAACAAAAAACAGACTTTGCTGATTTGCATAGTTGATGAAAATTGCATAGCTTATCTTCAGTTATCTTCCTTCAAAATGCAAATAATCAAAAATTTCTTTTAATTATTTTTTCAGGAACACATAGCACAACAGTGTAAATTGATAAAAATCTATATATAAGTTTAATCTATGAACTAGGAATATGGCAAGAAGTATCCTGCTACCTCTTATTTGCAGTAACTTATAGTACAAATATTGCAGATATATCTTCATTATATTGTCTCACCAGGCTAAGTTCTTGCCATACAGAACAATATATAAGCTAGTTTTCTAAATATCATGCAAAATCCCTTGGAATGTATGGTTTTGTTTTCTTTCTTTTTTTCTCCCTTTTATGAATAGCTAGATGTAGATTGAAAGATAAAGGTTTTTTTTTTCCATTTTATAAATAAGATATCAGACCCTCTTAAAGTAATCTGAGAAATGATTTCTATTTTAAGGTAACACCATTCATATATTTTTGCTGCTAGTTACAATAATTGCCAGGCTGGTACCTTTGTATTGGGACATCCAGGTAGTCTCCTGATCAGCACAGCTTTTACCCATTTACCTGGGTGTGATGTATTAGAATCTTAAATGTTACTGCCATATAACAGGAGTGATATTCTTGCACAGCCAGAAATTTCGTTGCAACTCATTGGAGACAAACAAAAAACATTGCTTTACATAAAGACCAGGAAATATTGTAAGTCACACTTAGAGCACCTATATATTCTGTAACATAGGAACCACACCTCTGCCAACTTATGATCAGTCAAAATGTACAAAACAGGACGGGCAGGAAAATATACATTGTTATAATAGAAATGCCACAATGTACAGGCTGGCAAAGTTTTGCTAGCAAAATTAAAGAGAGTAGTGCAAAACCACTACCACATTCCATGGCATCTCAACTATACTTATGCTCATTTAAAGGAATGGAAAACTAGGTATTTATTTTGTCTTCAGGAAAAAACTAGATTCTTGTGGCAAACAGAATTCTTGTCATCACTTTTCCTGAAAAATCATGGAAGGGGGATGTGTGTCTTTTCTTGTGGTTCTTTTGTTGTGTTGTTGCTTGTTTTTTTGTTTGAATGATTGATTTTAAGGAAAATCCCTCATAGTGTAGTGGAGGTTTGGATTCTTCTCACAGTGATTAAAAACCTACCAGCTAGTACCCTTACTGATTTTTGTTTCTCTCCTGTTAGCATGTGCCCTGATCTTTACCTTTTCATGCATCTGATTAAATATTTTTTGTTCAGTTCACTTTGATTTACTTTCAACTTTAATATTTGATAAATTGAATGGTGCTGGTCAAGGTATATTCCATAGATTTTAGCAGTGTTTAACAGAGAGTTTATTTTTATTATCCTTTCTATTATTATAAACACATTTTAAAATGTGTGGTTTAGCTAGTTTGGAGCTCTTTAGAAATATCTAGATGTGCTTGACATAGAAATCTTCAATGATCACATCTTCAGACAGTTCTGGTACAGATTCCTCAGTTTATCCACTATAATTCTATAGCTCTGCCAATTTTGTTTGATGTCCAGCTCCAGAATGCCAAGATAATATAGCTTTTGCTAATGCCTGCAAACACTTTCCTGTCATTTTCTGACAAATTCCTGGAAAAATATGTCCATATCCCTTCAGAGTTGCAGCCAACAATAGTGTTCACTCTTTCTCTGTCCAAAGGTTCGTTTGGTTTATTATTTCAAACCAAGTATAATAAACTTTCCAAGATGATTTTTCTTCAAAGCTTACTGTTCTCTGACTTGGTCAATTTAACAAATCGTCTGTGTAAGCATTTGTCTTGTGTTACCATAGCAAGAAAAGTGATGCAGGATTCCACACTCACAGAGAGAATTGCCATTCTTTTCCATGCCAGGCTTTTTATTCATTTTCATTGCTAAAGATAGAATTATGTTGTTAAGGATAAAGTGCATTATTTACGCTGTAGTTATAATTCTTCCACACGCTTCAACTTTGCTAGCTAAGCTAAGCTGAAAAATTTCTGTTCATCCATATCCCTCAGAAGACTGCTACATATTGTGACACCTAAGAAGAAAAATGCTACTAAGTGACGGTTTTTACTTAGCTGGGTAATTTTTTGCTATTGTACCTAAATTTTGACATCCCCTCCATATGCACACTTACTCCACATTACCACCTGAAGTCCACAACCAGCAATCCCATGTTAGATTATGTAGAAAAGCAGGGCTATACCTCCAAAAACATATCTATGGGTAGACTTAAAAACAGCAGATGAAATGGCTATGAAAGCTTTTCCTGTCACATTTCTCTCAAATTCTCATTACAATTCTAAGTGAACCTGGGGGATTTTCTTCCAAAGGCAATCATACACAAACAAAATTGTGAAACTGTCATTTACAAGATTAGTTTCATCTGCCTGAAATTTTCCAACCCTTGCAACAGTACCCCACCATTACATGTGCATTTGTCTTTCACAACAGCTGTATAGACTTTTCATAACAGGGGATTTTTTTCAAAAGTTGACATTCTTTTAACTCTTACTTCTTTAAGGCGAAAAAGCTTGTTTACTTCTCTATCATAGTAATTAAAAGCTTTTATTTTTTGTCAAATTAACAAAATATTTTTTAGTTCTCCTTGAGTCCCTGTGAATTGATAAGCAATTCATCAGCATAGTAACATATATTTCCTTAGAATAATTTCTTCTCGAACATTTTATAAAATGTTTCATTTTTCTCCATGTAGTGATTAGGGAAATATTACCATCCTTGCAGTTCTAGTTTAGTACTTTCCTTTTTAGTTTTCATGAGCAAATTTTTCTTTTATTATCTAGTTTTTGCTTCCCATTCTACAGATATTGTGTCAATAATCCAGTGATGACATCAGTCTCAAAAAATCCATATCTCTAAAAATCCCACTTCAACCTATTAATTCCTACTGTGGGTGAACAGAATGTCTGAAACTTCCACATACTTCCTAGGCAACCTTGTATCCCTTTCAAAAATACTGAAGTCTACAAGTGCCATCGAAATAAACTTGCTTAGGAAGTTTGTCGGATTGTTCTTTTAAGAATGAAAGAAAAAATTATATAACAGCCTTTTTAATACAACATTCTTGATGTCTGTATCAATTAATCTATTGAAACAGATCTAAATCTAATATCAGTGGGCAAATTCTACAATTAATCTTATGAAATTTTCAAAAGTTTCTCCTCTTTGTATTAATGCCAAATATATTTCATTCAGAAAAGAGAACTTCATAAGGCCAGACCTGTGCAGGTGCTTCCAAGTGTTTCCCTGAGATGGCCATATTAAAAATTTATCTTAATCCTAGTGACATTGCCTATTAAAGTAAAGCCTTTACTTTGCAGCTTTGGAGGGTGTTAGTACAATTTATTTTATTTTAGCAGTTTTCAGAGATTCTAGTAAAAGTGATAATTCCATATTTGAAAAACCTAAGGATATATTAGATTTGCACACAATAAAAACTGCACAATCCTCATCTAGTCTTAAAAGCAGAGCCTTAAAAATGCTACAAGACAGATTGCAGTGTTGAGAAGTTAAAAGTATTTTTCTGAAAAAATATGAAATTCAATTTTTTAAAAAGCTATGTAAAGGAAGACTTGATGTGTACAACCCATTACAGATAAAGCAGTCACACCGTAAGATACCCCCACAACTCATAAAATAGGTCCCTAAAGATGAGTACTTAACAATGGTGTTATACTTTGAAATAGGTAATTCCTACTTACAATTTTTTACACTCATACTTCTTCCATGTAAGGTGGATTAACACAAATTAATTTTCACACTAATCTATCTGTTGCACCAGAATGTCTCATTAAGCTTTTCCAGCTTCAGACAACTTAGAAACTAATGAAGGCATTGCCATAGTAATTATATTGAATTTTACAGTATAAGGTGCTAATATGTCAATTTCGCCTACAGAAATTTATGACAAGCATTTTAACCAAGAATAAAAACTCACTAAAGAAATTATGATGAAATAGAATATTTTACCAGTGAAAATTTAATTTGAGTGGAAGACTCTGAATGTAATTTCAAATGTGTCTGTAAGGAGCAACTTTGTAGTTAATGTTCACACAGAAATGCAAAGAGAGTATACCTGTTTTGCACAAAATTGTAGCTTTTACATCTTCATTGTAGTCCTTTAGTTCCATATCTTTTGCATTAAACAGAGCAATTTCTGATATATGAAATTAATGAAATTTAAATTATCAGAGTTTCCAGAAAGTAAATATCAATTTTGTATTGGAATTAAAATGAAAATAATGTACAACAGTCATTTTAAGTCAATGAAGCATCTATATTCTTGTCTCTAGTTTTTTTACTGCTTCTTACTTTTCTTTCAAAAAGTCAGACACAAATGTGGAGCAGAAACAGGAGACATCAGAACTTTTGATTGGTATTAATTTACTACCTGAGTCAATTTAATCAGTTGGAGCTAAAATAACAATCTGAACCAAAAGAATAGAAAAGACTGTTAGGAGACAAGGAGATGATTATGTCATTAACCCTCCTGGATAGAAACAAAAAGCTAAATATTGATTTTAGAACATTGATGGCTTAGTTGGATGTTAGGCGTGGGGAAATTTGTTGTGTGTCAGAAAACTAATACATCAGCTGGGTCTGTGATTTGTAATTTGTTAATCTTTTTTAGATCCATGACTCCAGAGCCAACTTCTGAAGGTAATTTGTTGGTTTGCCTTAGGAGTCGGGACTAAGGGAATGGAGGAGGAGTGGTTTGAAAAGTAACGTTGCTGGTTACAATATGTTTTTTTTCCCCCTTTACTTATCTTAAGTGTTTGCTGCTACTTCATGGTTGAATGCTTTTGCTCATGGAATTTGTGGTACAAATTTGGTTCCTTGGGTAAAATTAATTTCATTCTGTTTGGGTCTGTTCAGGATCTTTACCATTTATTGCACTGTTCTTTAACTGCTAATATTAAATTTATTGCTTTGGCAAGAACCCTTGCCATGTCAGAAAGCACAGATGACAGAAGACTAGAGAGTGGGAACAAATGTCTTAAGGTTAAATCTTCTAGCATTGATTAAAAGAGCCTATTTATTTTCCAGATAGATTTCAATAAACAGGAATTATGACAATGACACACATTTAATCAGTTTATATCTGAAATATAATTTAATAGCTTCATGTACTTTACTACTTAACAGTTTGTAGCATATGATTTAGTTTGTATTAAAACAAGCATTCAGATTTTTAAAAAATTTTCTTTAACAATTCAGATCTAAATTATCAGCAGTTAAAATTTCCTTCCCCTTGGCTGTCATGGTTACTATGAGCACAAAGATTTTATTTGCTTTATCATGTTTAAAATGTAGATAGTTAAGATAAGCATCTACTAAGTGTTTACCTTACTTGTGATTAGACCAACTTTTTGTCACTCTTGATTTGTGATCCCAGTTACCTTTGTGATCTTCATTACTCAATTTTTTAAACTTGTGTATTCAATGAGTGAGCATACAGTTCAGTCTAAAATCAACTCGGGGTTTTGGTGACACAATCAGGGAATAAAATAGAAAATAAGAAAAGATCACTTAGGGGAGTTAGAGAGTTAGACTTACCCTATGTTTCAAATCCACATTAATTCAGCCAGGAATGTAAATGAAGGACATGAAAAATTAATGCAACTCTGGAGCAGAACAACACTATGGGACACAACAGAGACATAGCTCAACTATGTATGAAAAAAAAATAATATAGATGGAGTTTTTCTATCAGCTGAAGAAAACCAGAAGTCCAGTCATACTGCATTACACTCACAATGATTTAAATAATTTTTTTTTTAAAGTCCAAGACCTAAATATTCCTCTAAAGGTCTGGCACAGTTNGACTTTAAGTTTTCCACATACGTCCCTTACTGTTTTTAAACTCTTCTTTCTGAATTGTCATGAAAAACAACGCTGGCACTGGTAACAATTAGACACATTCAGATATGAAGAGACATATAGTGACCATCTGCCATCCAGCAGTGGTCTAAAGAATGCCTTGGGAGCAAGAAAATGGTGGTGTGCCTTTTTTTGAAAAAGAACATGGTAATACCTTCCTAGAAGCTGAAAAATTACCAAAATAGTAAAATGAAAGATTAGTGAACAGCAGTGCTGCTATTTATTTTAAGAATTACTTTGAACTCATGCAGTTTAAGTTAACTAATTTCTGGGATAAAATAGTATATAAAAATTTTAGCAGATAAGCATCTGGAACAGCACTCTTGTCACCTCCAGCCAGTCTCTGCATCCTTCAGATAAACTCCAGTTTTCAGAATTGTGTGTTGCTTTGTGTTCATACCCATTATATTTGTTTCTCACACCATTAAACACACATTTAATACAATAAGCACATCCTATAAACATTGTAAGTTGTTATCTACACGAAAATAACTTCTTGATGGTTTTGGTACATTTTCAGATTGCTGTCAACTTGAACAATATTATATAACAGCATGTGGTTGTATTGCACTTGTAAGATATCTGAGAATAGAGTACAAGATATTTTCAATTAAAGAGGAAGAAAAATAAGTTTGGTGTAGTGAGGCACTTGTGTTTGCCATCAATAAAAGATATTGCTAAATTTAACACCTTTGAAAAA
>VZTR01010700.1:79026-89602 GCA_013400775.1 Chaetops frenatus | reverse complement strand
TTGTATGTCAAGTCCTTTACTAAAAAGTGTTAAAATCCTTAAAAATATCTCAGAGAACAAGCAAGAAAACAGCATATTCAGAAAAATTTTCCAGGGGACAATTATTTTCCCTCATCCTTTTTCCCCACCTCTTTTTCATTCTTAGAAATCAAATATTATGCTGGGCAATTTTTCTCAATTGAAAAAGATATACAAGAGTTTACAAAGATACATTTGCCAGTAGTATTGTAATGACACAGGGTAAAAAAAAAGTCAATCAACTTTTTTTTTTTAAAGACTTAACCTGAAAAGAAAGGAATGTCATGTTAAAGCAAATTAAAAAAATATGTTACTTCTCTTTTAAGTCTCTTCTATTTTTCCCTGTTTCAATGTTGAAACCAGTTCAACTTCCTTTGGAACAGAATTGTTCTGTAAAAAACAAGTTCTCCACTGCATGAGAGAAAGTAATACATTCCAAAAAACTTCAATAGCAAAAAACATTTGAAATAAGGTAACTTCACTGTACTGTACTTAAACTGAATAGAAGTGTGTTTGTAATCCCCAGCTGTGCTGCCTCTTGAGGCTGCAGCACACATTTCAGTTCATCCCTTATACTAATCTTGTACAGAGTGACATTTTGCAGCAGGAGCTGATGGCATAACTTTGTGGGACTCCTATGAATGCTATACTATCCTCACGTAATTCCTCAGGCCAAAGAACTGCTTAGAAGTTAGTGTGCTTAATTATTTTCCTTTCTGTATCCATTTGGGAAATGATTCTTGTCGGTCACCATTTAGAATGCTATGTAAACTTTACTCTCTCTCTAATTTGGTGCTGAAAGCCCACAGAGGGTATTTGTTTTATGGCTGTATTTGTATTTGTAAGAAAACAATACCTGGGAAAATATTATTATATGGTAAATATGGCACCTTCATCCATCATTTCCACAAGAGAAGAGATATAAATAAATGCATAGATACTGCTTATCCATGTAAAAATGTGCACAGCCAGTATCAGAGTTTCTTCCACTGCACCACATCGAATACAAATGCTCATTTCAACCATCACAAGGGTTTTTCTTCCAAACAGCGTAAAATCCAATGTGCTAAGAAACAAGTAGTGTAGGGAAAGCAAATGAACTGTTAAAATGCACAGACAATTACTGCTTCAGGCTAAAAGGGAGATCATTGGCCAGATACTTGAAGGGAAGCACACTTTGTGATTGTGCACTGCGCTTTGACTGTTCAGACATCTAAAGCTAACAGGCTCTCAACCATATTTAAATGGGGATCCAAAGTTTCCCTTTGCACAGGAAAGCAAGCAGGGAAAAAGCTGAGCACCATCATCACGCTTGGAATTTCTGCAGGTAATAACAAACAAACCAACCAGCAAACACCTAATTTCACACTTTCACCTAATATCACTTTCATCTAAGTTTATTGTACAGTAGCGTTTAGGAATTCTTGCTCCCCCACCCAAATATGCTTCTTAAACAACTGACAGAACTTTCTAATGTTAGACTTAATTCTAAACAAAACTCCTGTGTCCAAATACTTGTTCTAAATTTATTAAACTTGCACAGGGAATTATTCTGCATCCTCTTCTAGGGTAATTCTTAATCACAAAATATAAATTAAGCTGAAATACTTCATTTAGAAATACTTCATTCAGAAGGGCCACAGAATGCACAGAATGAAAAATAAGTTAATTTCTGTAATAATTCACCTTAATGGGAGGTGAGCGATTAACAAAAAATGTATATAAATCTTTTTAAATTATCTTTCTGTATGTTACGCATGAGTTAAAATTTTCTAAATACAAAGACAATTATATCAAATGTTTATATCAGGTATGTTGTGTTTCAAAAGTATTTTGCATTAAGAAAGAAGGTTATGGGAAGGAAAATTTGTCATGGATCTACCTAAAATGGGATCTACTTTAAAACATCTACCTGATTCAGATTATATGTGAGTTTTTATTAAAGCCTTCAAGCAAATAAATTTTCTGAAACCTAGAAATCCAGGCTCTGAAATTCCAGGGTGTTTTGAAATTAATTAGATCAGCTTGAAGTGAAAGGAGATGACTGGTGGCAATTAGCAGATATTTCTGGTAGCTCAAGACACAACAAGAATTGTACTTTCTAATTAACATTTTTGAGCTTTTTTCTTGGATCATTTCCCACCAGCACAGCTTTCTCATAAATCTGAAACCAATTTGCAAATGTCACTAATTTAAAAACATACTTTCATTACAATGACACCTCTGCTATGAAAAATTACGATGAAAAATACTCGTGTTCCTAGAGTTTCATTCACTATCTGTACAGAACACCAGGCCTTTATTACAAATTTATTTCTTCTGCTTCTCAAGTGCTCTTTGATTTTTGTTTTGGAAAGTTTGTCTAGAACTGTGTTATAGTGAAGAAACAAATCTTAATCTTGTTATAGATATAAAGATTATATAAGTTATGTTTTGAAATATATTGTAACAACACACTATTAAATACTGTGCAAAGTGATTTTCTCTGATTCTTTGATCCTATTAGATGAAATTGTTTTAGACACTTACTAAGAAATATTCACACAGAGTTTTTCATTGATAAGTGGTTGCAATCCATGGAAAAAAACCCAAAACACCCCTATACAGAATCATAGTAGGGTTGACAGAAGTTTCATCAGCTTAAACATATATATAGTAATAACAAATAGCATAATTTTAAAAGAGTTGAAGCAAGACATTGTGTTTTGAGTCCTAGAGTCCTAGTGTTGGAGTTTTTTATTACAATGATATTTTCAGCTGCAGAAGGTTTTGCATAGAACAAATCGTGTTCCGTTACTTTGGTTTCTAGGTTGTATTTGTGAAGGAAATACTTTTGTTAATTTTGGAGACCTTTGCCCACATCTTTCCTGATGGCCACCACAGGCACCATGTGGGATCACAGACCATGGTCTGTAGCTGTGCACTTGGGCTGAGCAATCAAGCTGATTGGTGTTAGACCTAGGAAGGAGGACCCACGCTGGGTCCCATAACGATATTCCTGAGCTGGAAGCATGGGGCAGTGGCACTTCTGGACACAAAACAAAAGCAAAATGGTTAGGGGATATGAACTATTCCCAAGATACTCTTTAACAAAGGAGCCATAGAATCACAGACTATTCTGAGTTGGAAGGGGCTCGTCAGGACCGTTAATTCCAACTCCTGAGCCTGCACAAGACCATCCCCAAGAGTTACACCCTGTGCCTGAGAGCACTGTCCAAACACTTCTTGAATTCTATCAGGCTTGGTGCTGTGATGGCTTTCCTAGGGAGCCTGTTCCATGCCGAACTATCCTCTGGGTGAAGAACCTTTTCCTGATATCCAGCTTAAACCTCTCCTGACTCCGCTTTATACCTTTCCCTTGGGTGTTCTCTCTGCTCAGGAGAGTGAAGAGCTCTGTGCCGCCCTGTCTGCTTCCCTTATGAGGATGCTGAAGACATCACTGAGGTGTCTCATCAGTCTTCTCCAGACTGAACCAAGTGACCTCATAAAGCTTCATCATTTCACCATCCTCATGGCCCTCTTTTGGACACTCTCTAAAACTTAATGTCTTTTTTGTGTTGTGGTGTCCAAACTGCACACGGGACTCAAGGACACAATTACGTCTTATTAAGGAAGTTTCTTTAAATAAGATATGCCATGATGTGTGCATTTGGGTGAGGCCTGTTGTAAATGCTTTCTAAATTATGAATATATATGACAGTGTTTGTAGTTTTATTAAGCTACAAGAAGAGGTCAGGTGGCTTTTGGTTGTCACTATTGACAATAATAAGCATTCACTTTATCCAAGAATGAAAATAATGTAAACAATGAGCCTCTGCTAAAAATACAATTCTTACTTGCTGTTTCTCTGTTATTACTTTCCCAAACTGCAAACAACATCAGTCATTGAAGGCAGACTGCTGTGCTATGACAGAAAATATATGCTTGCCTTACAGTCATGTTTTTCTTCTTTTATAATGGACATTATTCATAATGGAAATAATAAATCTTAATGACTGGTTTCAAGAAATTTGGCATCAGACAAGTTCATATTTTATTCAATGTTTTAAGAAATGTTTTCAGAAAAAAAAATGATATAGTAAATCAGACCCCAAGAAAATTATTTATCCATATAGGTTCCCAAGCTGTTCAGAGATGATCATTGAGACCATGAAGTTTGGTCTCATGTATGCCACAGGCTGCTGAATTTTTCCATTACCAAATTAAAATGTGGAAGCATGAAATATATAGAACTACATTGCTTAATCAAGCCAATGGTAAAAAGATCTGATATATTTCAGTTTGTGGTATTTTCTGATATAATTCTGATATAATAATCTTGTTTGGGGTTTTTTAAATGTTGAAGCAAGACCAATTCAGTCATGGCATTGTTATTATGCAGCATGGACTGTGATACCCCTATTCTCCTTTCCCCTTTTATTAACAACAATTAAGGCCATAATGTTAAAATGGTACCTGGTATATGTTGCCAAAAAAAAAGGACCATTCAGGAGAAAGAGCATAGGACTATTCTGTAGCAGTGTTGCAGGTGTGTTGACAGGACTTACTTGTTGTTAGGACTGTGTAAGTACACAATATCTTTGAGGTCAATAAATATATAAAATTAGAGATCATATAAAGCTTGTTTAGATTTTTTCCCAAAGGGCTTTTTAACTCGATGTGTTAATCCTTCTCTTCTACTCCTTGAGCTCATTATTGACCTGAACAGAGTATAAATGCCAGACTGCAAATTATATTTTTCTCATGAAAAGAACATTATTGATAGCCAGGGAAAAATTATTATATTTCTTGTCACATTAAATCACTGGAAGAAAACAAAAATATGAAGCATATAGTAATCTAGTAGGCCAGTTTTATGCCCCCAAAAAAGAAGAAGAAAACATAAGATGACTGGAGTCTGGAGAAAAATTTTCTTGAAATTAGAGTAGTGTTAATAATCAAAGAGAAAGGAGAGGTAGAACCACCAAAACAGCATCCCTCATTTGAGCCTGACCCCTGTAAAATATTCACATCCTTAAATTAGCCTTAGGTTTCTTACTTCTTAGGACAGTTGGTCACCTCCAAAGAGTATTAACAAGAATGAACAGAGTTGCTGAACCTGATACACCAGGATAAGTGATTGTTTAAACTGAATACCTCTCCAGCATGGTTATACAGAGAAACCTCCTTAAACTTATGGTTCAGAGCTGGAATTTGCTGCACCTGGCAGAGGCACAAGTGATTTTTATTCCAGAGATTGTCAGTTACCCATATAAACATTTCCTTTTTAATCAAGCATTTCTACAGTCAAAGCATTTAGAAGTTATTTGGAAATCACAGTTCAGTTCTTTTCTCTAAGAGGATTTAAAACCTTTCGCCTTCTACAAACAGGCTGGGTACTGGGGTGGAGATGACCTGGCTCATCCTCCTGAAACCCTTCCATGTTCCATTAAATGTCTGCTTGTGCAAGAATTGTGCTGCCAAGACTAACAGCAAGGTGCTCATCAGAGAATGCAGAATGCTGATCCTATCCAACAACATATCTATGAATAAAAATCATAGAAATAACAAAGCAATAAAATACGAAAGGCAGCAATTAAAAGGAAATATTTATTTTGACCCTTCTGCTGAATGGTTTGGGTTGGTTTTTTTTTCACAATGAAAGATAAATTGATAAATAAAATTCCAATTTGTTCAATTATTATCTTTGCATGAAGTTATATTCATAAATTGTACTTAATATTTAATATCATTAAGGTGGTTTTAAAAAAAATTAGCTTTTGGGTAAATAGCAAATCACACAAAGTTTAAAATAAATAGAAATTGATAGAATCCTTATTTACTTCTTCAGCCAAAACAAGGATGGATGCTTGTCCTAAGAAAGCTAAGCAGTGATTAAAACAGTACAGAAATGGAATGTCAGGAAGAAACAAATTATAAAATTGAATTTTATCGTCTGTCCTGTAGATTATTTTATCTTTTTAGGTATCTATGTTTCTGCAACCAGTGTCTGTAAGTATTCCAATTGCCTGAATGAGGATCAAGGTTCCAAAAAGAATTAAAATGCTTGAGAAGAAAAATTGGACCACAGCTTCCTACTTAGAAATTATAAAATCATTCACAATTCCTTTCTCATTTTTTTTCCAGTTAATAAAGCGGACTAAACTAGTTACCACATGTTTCCTCTGAACACATTTATTCATCATGAACATTATTTGCCTAAAAAAGATGATTAATAATATAATTTACTTTTCTGTGAAAACGAAATTTGCTCTGGGTTGGAAACACATGAGGCACCCTTGTACATGAGCCTGACAATTTAAGAGCATTTGTGTGTACCTTTCTGTAAAAAGTGTTTCACCAAATCCTTTCTTGCCACGCTTCAGTGATCTCTCACTTGATGGAAATTCTTCTGATGAAACTATCAGAAAATATTTGTCTGCAGCTTGTTGTGTGAGCAGGTCCTCTACCTAATTAAAAGGCCTTGATAAGCCATGGAAATGCACCATACAATACCTTTTATATTGAGGAGTAACGCCTCAGCATTGATAATCATTTTTTTGCCCAAAATGATCATGACCAATGATCATGACAACTCTAAGTAAAACCTTTATTTCAATTAGAAACCACTATTAAGCTGCCAACCTTTACAAAGACCACCATACCATTGTTACTTTGCAGAAATATGACCTTGTGATGACTAGGAAAAAAGTCTCTTTCTTTTTGTCACATAATGAACATAATTTGCACAGTTGTGCTGCTTCTTCTTTTTAGCAAGTCATCAATACTAAATGAAAGAAATAATGACAAGACAAAAACAATCATCACTTATACTGTATCATTTGCAGATGCATTTTCAGCAGTATTTTTGTATTTCTTGAAAATGAGACCTTTGTGGAAGATTTGAAACATTCCTACATTAAACAAATGTCCTTCAATGTTTGACAGTATTGAAAGCTTTCAGGACTGCAGAGACTATTCATGGAAGAGGCTTTTCCCCACCAAGAACTATGAAAAACAACACTCATATTAAAAACAGGGAGAATACAATCCCTTGAATCAGCAAACAAAACAGCAAAATAGTCAGCAGGCAGCCAAATCACTCTTGGTTTTTATCACCAGAAGAGCAGAGGGAGCCAGAGGGATTACTGGTGATCACATTGGCTTTCAAGGAACAGCAGGGAATTTCACCCAGTTTGTGTTTAACAGTAAAACATTTTGTAGTTTGGAAACTCCTTGCTTAATTCAGCACTAAGTTTTCCATGTCAAAATGACTGTAAGTGCTGGAGATGAAAGAGCAGAAACAGCTTCCTGGCAAGGGAACATGCACAAAAATCATACGATTTGGCATTTTGGTTCTTTTGGTTTTGTTTCTCTTTATAAGCATCAGCTATGGATAAAAAGCTGCTGGGCTTTGAGTCATGGAATAGCATTTTAGAAAACGTTTGTGCAACCTTCAGTATTGAGGGGTTTCTCACAGAAATTGGCATCAAATACAATCTGCTCACATGCTCAGCCTGCCCTTTGAAACAGACAAGCTCATCCTAAATATCCCCAGCTTTTTTTTTTATCCCCTACTTTTCCAGGAGGCAGAAGTAAAAACAAAAAAAAATCCTGCCTTCATGAGTCCTGTTTAAGGCCCACTTTAGTAAGTTTTTTGGTTAGCTGTTTGTGATCACAAAAAGTATCTTTGAAGTAATGATACCTAAATTTCAGTTAAGTAGAGATTATAAATGATTGAATGATGCAAAAGTTGTTTGCTTGGGTTTTTTTTTAATTAAATCCCCAAGACTTAGGTTTTCTGAGGTGACCTATCCTAAGAAATAATATTAATAGCTTTTCATCTAGTGGATCTGAATTCAGGAAGGATGCTTTAGTTGCAACCCTTATATAACTGAAGATTAAATTTTCCTTTTTTTTCTTGTTTTATGATAGGTATAAGACAAATCATTATCAGTATATTCTTTAGCACTTAGAGCTCTGTTCATTGTGGAAATACCTATGATTGATTTTTAACAGGAAAAGAGAGAAGAGAGAAGCAGAAAACTACTGTGAAGTGCTATTAACGGGTGTGTAAAGATTCAAGAGACACGACAAATGAAGAGCTGTCTTTCAAAACTTGCTTTGAGACATTCTGAATTTGCAGTCCATGCATCAATTTTGTTTCTATTCTGAAAAAAACTTCACACACTAATTATGAATAAACCTTGCTTAAAAGCAGTAAATGTTTGGAAGAATAAGTTTTTTAAAAGGATTTATACGAATGGGCAAAATAAGAACCACACGAAACAAACAAATAAGAGACACCAGTAATTGCTTTGAGGAGTCATCACAGTCCTGACTGAAGTTTATAATCTTCCATAGACTATGGCTCTATTGTTTAAAATGGAAATGGAAGAATTAAATATAGAAATGTAAAAATCATTACCTCGTGACCAAATTAAATAAATTAGAAACACCAAAATTGATACTGACTTTCTGTCTTTAATGCGTTCCAGTTCATCTTCTTATTTCATGATGCACCCTAGATAAAATAGTAGCTTAATTTTGAATTTACCAGTTTAAAAGGTTTTCACTGGAGACTTTTCATGAGTTAAACAAAATTTTTTTGTTTAATTATCACTGCCGTATCTGAAACACCTTTTCAGCAAACTCCAAGGCGCTGAGAAAATTCCAAAAGCGTGTGTGAACGTGTCTGTGTGAGCACCGTAGACTGTGCTCTTTCCATAGGAGACTCTGCTCCACCATGCCGTGCATTGTGAAGTGGAGCCAAAGTGCATCAACTTAATGGAGAGGAAAGAAGATCACGTGCTAATCCTTCCCCCTTTCTCACTGTGTAACCACCAGTAGTCCCCTTGTAAAAGAAGAAGGAACTGAAGTCAACACTGTAAGACGAGCTTACCCGTACCTTTATGTGACATCCTTCCGTGAATAATTTATGTCTCAGACACAGATCTCAGAGCTGGTAATCTTTCACAGAGCAGCAGCCAGAGCCCACATGGAGGCTGCAATCACCATCTCCAGAGCCACACGGCACAGCTGCCCCTCTGGCACCACAGAGAACAAAGCAAGGAGGCGATCTTGCTGCCAGGGTTTTCCTGGCATGGCAAGGTGAAGAGGGCTGAGAGCTGTATTTAGACAAATGGATCCCCCAGTTCTGGCTCAGGTGCTGCACAGGCTGCCTCCTCTGCTCATGGCACTGCCGAGATGCCATGTCACCTTTCCTCTCCATCACAATGAGCCAGTTGCTTATCGTAAGTCACTTGCAGATAGCTAAAAAAAAAAAAAAAAAAATCAATTGTCGGCTTCACTCTAAGAATCTTGCTGAATCAATAATGGTGCCACAGTTTACAATAACACTGTGGCTGGCCACAGACCTCTCCGGGGAAACTTTCCAGGTTTCATGTGTTTTCATCTGGAAATGGAATCACACCTATCGTAATTCACTGCAATATATAAGATTCAAAATAATNCATTTATAAGGAAATATTTTTCCTACTTGCATGCCATGCTGCAAAAAACGCATAGGGCATGTTTCCAGGAGGCAATGCTTATATGTAAGAAGGAAACAGGTAGGATCATTACACTTCTGGCCTGGAAGAAGTATAGAGAATAGCTAATGCTTCAATAATTCTTACACAGTAATTTCTAGGTTACAAGATTCTGTTGAGTGTATTGATGACACATATTACAGTCATACTAATTTACAAAGAAATACTAAGAAATTGTGACAGAGCCAGTTGAAATTGTTGCAATTATATGATTGTTGTTTGGTGTAAAATGAGAAGTCTTTATACTAAGGGTGATGAAAAAGATGGAAATGGAGTGAGGAAAAAAAAGCAAACATGAAAATACTCCAACTGGATAGAAAAAAGTTAATAAATTGTGTGACAGTATGAGGGTACTGGCTTAATGGAGTACAGCAAGATTGCAATTATGTCTTGCCTACAAGAGCCCCTTGATTTATGTTATCAAAAAAGTGTATTATTTTGAGCTTAAATTGAGAAATACAATTTTACAGAAAGAAAGTGACCTTTATAAAGCAGGAACAGGCTGGGGATAGCAAGGAAATATTCTTTTATATAGTTCTCTTCTGTCCTTTAAATTTAAACATTTTGACTTCATTTAAATAAATCTATGGAAGGGTTTTCCTTGAAGTCATCCCCACTGAACATACTCAGAAATTGAACTGGAAATTATATAATTAAAACACTCTTAATTAGACCCCTTTATGATGAAATCAGAGGACTGAACATACATCAGCTAATCCTTACCAAAGTTCAGACTGGATCTAACATAAGATCTAAAAAACACCCTTTTTTCTTATTGTCAATGCATGTTTGGGAGAACTGAGACAATTCTTGAAACAACATTCCATGAATATATGTATCTTGAAGTGATAGTAGATTAACATTTACATCTTGTGAAATTGTGAGACCTGCATACATCTTCTCACTTGAAAAGATATGCACTGACTTCTGGTTTTATGTTTGCTTCCATTTATGTAACACTGAAATAAAAATTAAAAAAAAAAAAAAAAAAAAAAAAAAAAAAAAAAAAAAAAAGGGGTTTGGTTTTG
>VZTR01010700.1:55961-70438 GCA_013400775.1 Chaetops frenatus | reverse complement strand
TTTTTTTGTCATTTTGAAGCATATCTCATTTCTGGTACTTTGTTGGCCTGTGAGGTCACTTAATTTTCACTTCTTCAGATGTGCCTTGTATAATATCTCATTGATATACAATGCAATAATATTGCAAGGACATCTTGGAAATGAGATAAATAACATTAAATTTAAAAGAAACATATATTCTCTTACTTGATCTTTGCTTTAATTAGAGACAATCTCTTTTATCAGTATTCATATCTTAGTGGGACTTTAAGAGAGCTAAATAACTGAAACAAGTTAAAAGACTGTGAGCTATAACTCAATAGCATATCTCAATGTATGCACATATCAATATAGATATTTTTAGCTTATACAGTTCTAATTAAATTAAATCCAATTTTTATCAGCATGCATTTTTGAGTTTGCTGATTCTGTTTCTATTTTAAATTTCATCATCAAAGTAATTCCTAATGGAATAAGTGCAATATAAAATGCAAATTTTCCTGAAAATTCAGCCAATGTAATTGAGAATTAACAGACAATAAATACTTTATAATCTTTTAAAGAATGTGTCTATGACCACAGGATCTGAAAGTTATATCTGTCTTTTTTTTTTTTCTTATGTATTTATATTTGATAGGAAAGCATAAGTAAATATTTTCTAAAAGGAAACAAATGCATAGTACACAAAATCTTAACTGGTTCTGAATGACTAATCTAGCCCTGTGGAGTCAATATTAACAGCATAATACAGAAGTTACTGAGCACTTCAAAGCCTCATGAAGCTTGTGGAGAGCACTAATGCTTCCCACCCCTTAGGAATTATAAAATGGAAGTCAGCTCTTCCAGTGCCTACGTTCACACTACCTGCTGAAATCAAATATCTGCTGTCAAGTTCACACACACTGCAGGTATAGAGTCCTGTACGAGGCAAATCTTGCTTCGAGATTCAAAATAACGATTTAAACAAGACATCTGCCTGTTCTCAGCTCCAGAAGCTGGTCTCTGCAAAGGATTAATGCTGTACCACGGATCCTGGGAGTGCTCCTGCACTACTGATCCAACAAGCTCACTAATGGTGCAGAAAGGCTACGCTTGCCAAAAATGACACAGGATACCAATCTCAGGATAGCCAGTCTGGGTATACAGAGGCTGACATGCAGACATGGGCACGTCCTGCCTGTGCTCTGAGTAAGCCAGATGGCAGTCTTCTTGAAACCAAAACCAATTAGTTCTAGTTAGCACTAGAAATTGAAACTTCAGGCTAGGTATAACTTTTGAATGCCTTAGTGGAAAGCTTTTTCTGCAATCTGTCCCCATCCTCAAGCTCCTTCTCACCATTTATTTGGTGAAATGTGTTTGAATCTAGACTTGTAAACTGACTAGATGGCCCTGCTCGTTACTTTACAGTAATTCAAAAGAAGATATTTCAACCTCAGTCTTGTGAGTGCAGATGAATGCAGAAAGACAGCTGTTTCCCCTCTATTTCCTTTCTAAACTCTACCATGCCTAGAGAATCTTAGAATGGCTCAGATTTTGTAAGGGACCTTAAAGATCATCCTGTTCCAACTCCTCTGCCATGGGCAGGGACCCTTTCCCCTAGGCCAGGCTGCTCAGAGCCCAGCCAGGCCTTGAGTCCTTCCAGGTGTGGGGCATCCACAACTTCTCTGAGGAACCTGAGCCAGGGCCTCACTACCCTCATAGTAAAGAATTTCTTCCTCATGTCTAATACAAACCTGCCCTCTGTCATTTCACAGCCATGCCCCATTGCCTTGTCACTGCGTGCCCCTGTAAAAAGTCCATCTCCAGCACTATTGTAGCCCCTGAAAAGATAGAAGAGTGCTAGAAGGTCTCTTCAGAAAACTACATCCATATTGTACCCTAAGAAATCAGTCAGACTTGTGTCTACAGTCAAATGACACCCCAAAAATCTCGTTTTTCATGAAAGTCAAAGTGGTCTGAAGGAGGTAAAAACCTAGTTCCTCTTTCAAGTTGCAGAGGACAGCTGAAACTTGTTTTTCAGGCTTCTAAATAATCCTGAAAAACGTGACCTACAAATTCATGAACATAGATAAAAGTCAAAGGAAATGGTCAGAAGTGAGACAATATCCAGGCACACCTGAGTGTAGCAGAGACATCTGTATATTTCCCTAGGTTTTTCTTCTGATGCGACAACAAACACAGTAAGTTTGAGCTCCCTAATAGGAGTTGTGCTCAGATGACAAATTATTTTCACCATGGAAATTATGAATTGAAGACTTGCTGTCTCAGCTATCACATTTTGATTTACTTGAGAGGACATGAAAAGAGCTTGTGTGCTTCTGTACACAGACCACCCCTACATGATGAAAAAAGAAAAAGACTTTATTTCTCTGAAGATATTCACATTTCAAAGAAGATCTTCATATTTCATATATGCTTGAAAGAAAGAAAAAATAACAACTAGATATTTATCCTAATAAAACATTCAAACAAACAGTTATATTACAGTTATCTAATTTAATTCATCTGTTATGCATACATTTACTGGAGTGTCTGACCCCTAAACAATCTTTCTACAGATATTTCACATTGGATTCTGAATTTCTAATTAGCTGGATAAGCCTGATGAAGCAGCCCATAAAACTCCTCCTAGATTTAGGTCTATGGTACCTGGCTAATTATCTAATGTCATCACTCTGTGTTTTTCTCCTTACCCAATTTTGGTTTGTATGGTAAATTCTTTTGTTTTTCCCAAACACTTCTGCTGGTTTAGATATCAATTCCCTCCAGAGAAAGGACTACTCTCAGGAGACTGTTGTTTGTTCTGAGAGATGCTCTTGATGTGATGCAGAATCAAAAACATAAATTGATTGGTGCTTACTAACATGCATATTGTTCCTGTGGTCTGTTTTGTTATCGTAACTACCCTAAAGAGCTCCTATTTTATGGTTTTCTTTTAGTTTAATATTTATTATTTAGTTTCTCTCTCTAGCTCAGAAATGTTATAGCACACAGATTTATATCTTAGTAATATGATCCTACTGCTTATGAAATTAGTTGTGCTTTTTCTGCTCATAAATGTGAGCCATTATCAATTAACTTTCTTAGATTGCATCTGTTGCCTAATTCCTATTATTTAGTAGTTCAGGCTAAATCTATGGGGAACTTCTCCTTTTTTTCTGATTTTTTAAAAGATTTTATTTTCCCCATAGAACTGAAATTAATACTGAATAAAATTGAGATTAAATAAGCAAGTAGCATCTTTCTTTCTTCTAGTAATATAAAACAGTTATTGAATATGCTCCTAACTGTATTGATATGACTAATTAAATGATTTTATTATCTCAATAGAGATTAACTTCATAGCTAATAGTCCCATGTCCTGGTATTCTCAGAAAAGTTTAGCCTTGATAAACAATCAGCAATACAAATAGATGTCCACAGAGCTGGTGTCCCTCATTGCTGTAAATCCTATCTTATTTTATAATCTGATATTATAAAGTTAAAAAGTTATTTTATTCTTTCATAAAATGTCTCATTTCTACTACAAAATACCCCACACCACCTTATTTAATCCAAAGACATGCATAAATATGTTGTAGTTTATAATCAGTGAAGTGTTAATTTTAAAGCTATTAAGATTAAAAACCACATAAAATTACAGCTGCAGAGATGTGATTCAGAGGCCTTAGAAGTTAAGATTCTATTAGAACATTTTCAGATTTAAATGGCATTATTAACATGTTAGATCATGTTAAAATGTATTGCTAAATGCAGTTGTGCATATGCACTCCATTCCCATTTATATATTAAGAAACTATGGTTCAAAATACTTTTCCCCGACCTCATTCCTCTTAGAAAAGAGACCTGAACATCTCTGCAGCATTTAAGAAAGAGAAGACAAAACCCTAATCAGGAAAGAGAAATTTTGAGAATTTTGGGTTCAGCTGCTGTCTGAGGCCCTCGTTTTGGAAATGTGAACTACAGCAGGTGAGAGGTCTCAGGGAAGGGGGCTGGAAAAACTCTGAGCTCATTTCAGAAGCAAGATTCAGTCTCAAGGAGAAGGCTCAGGAACTAGGATATTTGTTTGGGATATCACAAATTCCAGAAAAGAATGGAAGTTATAGGAGAGCCATCTTAGTCCAGGGAGTGTGCAGTAAAGTTACTCTGGGGGATAGGTGGAAAGCCACTTACTTTCTGTATACATCCAATAAATGGAAAAGTGCTGTATTTCAGGATTTTACTAACAGTATTAATCTGAATTTACTATCTTCATTCTTCATCTAGACACTCTACATGTCCTACTAGCCAATGTCTGATTTTCTGAAAATGTCACTTAATAGTAACTGCAGCCATAATTAGGGAAAGTAAATTCTTTAGAGGTAGGAAAAAATCATGGATGGCATCCATCTCATTTAGTTATATAATTTTGGATATCCTTTTCAGGATTAGATTCCCAAAAATAACAAACTGACTTTGGAAAAATTTTCATTACAAATTGGTGAGTGAGGTAGAGGAGAATTTGATCTAAAATAATTTTTAAAATACTGAGAGGGATTTCTTCAAGAACAAAGCACAATCTGTTTTGAGAGTCAGTAAAAAGCAGGAATTCTTTAACAATAAGAACAGAATTAATATACTAAAGAAAATAAACTTCACCACATGTAAACTTTGGTTGCTTCCTGTAGGGGTTGCACATAAATATATTTTATTTTTCATCACATTGGCTTGTGTTCTAATTGCCCTCACTGCTTCCCAAATTTTCATGGTTTACAGTTGGATCCTCTTTTAACCTCACTGTTGCTTTTCCATTCTGTACACACTTAAAACTTCCACTTACTTCAGGAGGAAATCTTGCACATCAAGAATGAAAAAGCAGATCTTCCAAACCCCTCTTTCAGGGGACTCCTCCTTTCTTCTAGGTGTCTCTAGAAGGGATATCTTCTAGATGTACCTTAAGCACAAAAGTCAGCTCAAGTCCTCTTTTGTTCTCTTAAGGTAAAGAGAAATTTCAAGTGACCCACAAGTTGACTACTCTAATATTTAACTTTATGTCTTCAAATCCCAATGATTTGGAGTGCCTCCCAACAGAACAAGTCTCCCAGATGTTCCAAGGCTGAAAAACATATTTGTGACATCTTAAAGTTTGTATTTATCTAGAGATTAAAATAAAAAAATCAGTAAAGGGGGTTAATAATCATACATATTTTCTGTGTTCAAACAGTACCTATATAAATAGAACTGGTCTCCCATTCAACAAGCATTCCTTTTTTTTTTTTTTTTTGGGATACACTCTCACTTTGCCACATCCTGCTTATTAAAATCCTTATAGAATATGATTTCAGAGTCACACATCATCAAGGTTCAGAACAAGTGTTGTACCATAAAACTCAGGCATAAAGTTCAAAATAAAGATGGCATTGTGAAAACAAGTGATGTGTTAGTCTTATAAATAAACTAATGACTTAATTATTAAAACAGAAACATTCTCTAGGATGTAGAGAACTGATTCAGTTTCATGATGTAAATACTGGGATGAAAATAGGAAAGGTCTAGTGATATCAGCAGACTAACAGCACAGTAAATTTCAATGTTCAATGTATGTTACTCCACAATGTTACTGTACTACTTCTCATACCTTCTATAAAGTTTTTTGCACTGCACCCATGAGCCTGTTTTGAAGTCCCTCATATTAATGAAGCAGAGCAGAATGGAAGGCAGAACAGAAATGCAATTAATAGTAGGAAATGCTCAGGCAGAGGAAATTGGAGAAGAGGAAAAAGAAAAAAGCTGAAGATTTGATCTCATTGAAATCTGTGTTTTCTTACATGACCTCTTACTGAATTCTGTCTCTAAAATAATGTGTGGAGTTCTACTGGTTTTATTGTATGATATTACTCTAATGGAGATGAATAGAGTATCAAAAGGTTAATGAAAATGATGTGAACAATTAAAAGTACATTTTAGTGAGTAATCTAGCGTAACACAGAAATACAATCCATGAATTCTTTTCTTCAACATTGTATACATGAAAGACAATATTAAACTGTTAAAAATGGCAGTACCAATTCTGTTCTATTCATATGAGAAATTGTTTGTTAGGTCAGACAAATTAAAAAAGAAAAGTGATTTCTCTCAGGAACAGCTTTTATTTGGACCAATATCCCGGTCCATCCAACATAGCTCTGTCCCAAATTGTATTAACCATGGATTTTTATCATAATTTGTAAGTAAAAAGTTCACAAAAACACCATTCTGGAAAGTAGAAAATACTTTTGTTCCTACCTATTCTTTCTGATGTAACAATTGTTACATACCTAGAATAATTTTGAGACATTTTGAAATTATATTTAAAGCATAAATAAATGTCTGTTTCGAGAGATTAACTGCATGATATTTCAGATACCATTTAGATATCCAATAGAGGACTTTGTATAAGTAAGCTATTTTTCCCAGTCCTGCCAAAGTCACCACCATTAGAAAAATTACTTAAAATCTTGTAAAAAAGGAGGACATTATTCATATTGATTATCATGCAGCTGCACCACTAATTTTGGATATTCTTAAAAGGGATAGCATTCAGTTTGTAGAGACATCATGGGGTAGTTAAACCATCAAAGGAAGAAAATCATCATCAGGAGTCATTTCAAAAATGAAGCCTATCCTGGAAAAAAATAGATGCAGATGCCTATATGAACTATATAAATAGATATCAATAGCTACCAGGAAAGCTTTTCCCCTCCCCCCCTCATCAAATTCTCTTTACACAATTGTTTTTCCTATTACTTAAAATGCTAATGAGGTGAGATAAGCAACAGCATCCACATTCCATGGATAGGGAGATTGAAGAGTCTCATCTTAGTCTCTAATAAGACTTTTTATGTTAAAATTGCTGAATCTTTGGAAGCAGATTGAATCATTATTCTCTTAAACTCCAGATGGCTACCTTCCCATTTAGGTATTTTTCTTTATCACTATTATGCCACCACACGTACTGGCAGGTAATGACTATTTACCTTTCTCCCTTTTTATTTTTTTTCAACTTACATTTATAGGATTTCCACTGGTTCTGCTGATACATGTCTAAATCAATGTCACATCAATTAATAGTTACTCTAATGTTTATTGTCTCTAATTTAACCCAATGAAGATGGAAACTAATCATGAAGAATTTTTCTTAAAAAGATAACACCTCCTCAAAGTCATGATAATATTCTACATGCAAACAATAGCGTAGCTACCCCTCCTGATGTCTGTTTTCTCTTCCCAGCATAATTATTAATGAACTTTAAAGTTTTGTTTTGTTTTTCTTATGGTTCAAGGGGCCAAAAAATATGTTGTACGTCACATAAGTTATGTATTATTTCAGACCAGGAGAGAAGTCCACCACAGCCAGAATGCAAACTCTAAGGAAAACAACCTCAGCCACTCATTCCCACCTCCCACAAAGTCCTTCTACTCCCAAAATGAAAACCACAGGTCAATGTGCCCTTACAGCCTCTCTCAACTGTAAGGCAAAGGGATTATTCAACATTTCCTGAAAAAAAAATTAGAAGAAATTAAACAAATTTCAGAAGAGGGTGTTGCAATATGGTGTAACAGCACCACCTGGTGACTTCAATTCTTGATGATTGGAAAAAATAACAACTGCATTTTCAGCTGCATAGATACAGATGATTCTTTTTCAGCTACTAATCTCAGCAATCTTTATTATAAATAAAAGAGCTAATCTTCACTTGTGTTAATTGAATCCAGATAAAAACAAGATTGGAATATTATGAAAATCAAACAACAAGACTGTAATAAGTGTGCTCTTCCCCGAGAACCTTCTACATGCATGTACCTAGGGACAACAAGACCTTTAGGAAAAAAGTGGATACTTATGCTTAATGCTATGACATTTTACTCACTTGATCTTTGAAAAGAATTCAAGTGATTTATCTGACATAAATTAAGTGCACTAAACAGAAGATCAGTAAATAAAAATACATCAATTCAAGTATCAATCTTCCACTTATTTCCTTGAGTTGCTTCAAATGACTAAAACTCTGGGATATGTCCTTGTAACAACTTAGCTGACAGCATGCATGTGGAATTTTAAGAAGGTTCAAATGGGAGGAAGAACTGATTTAGTGCAGAAGAGCTTGGCCTTGTTGCTAAAGAAATGGGATTTAACAAGTTAAGTTCAGCGGGGTGAGTATCTTTCATTATCACATATTTGTATTGCAGCTGCACCTTCATCACCAAGCCAAAGACCAGGACACATTTTGCTAGGCTGGCACAGGCCATTAGCAAGAAACAAACCTTGTCCAAATTACCTTATTAAATAAGCATCCAGAGATTTAAAATACAGGCACACATTCAGCTGCCATCTAATGCATATATACTACATCAAAATATATTTCTAACATTTGGTTTCTCTCTTATGAATAAATTAGAACCACGCTTTACAAGACAGAAACGTTGAAAATAAATTACTGTAATTAGTAAGAGGGAACTATTCACTACATAAATTCCTTGCTATGCAGAACAGGAAAGCAGAATTTCAGAATGACCCTGAACCTTTACCTGCCAAAATGCACAAAATGTGTTTGAAGGTACAAATAATATTGGAAAGTACAAAGTGATATATGAAAGTACAAAATGATGTATGAAAATATCATCAAAACAATGCCTAGCTCAGACTATGCCTAGTTCATTCATTTTTCTTTATATTAAGTAAAGAATGTATAGGACAGAAAATGCTTTCTAATTAGGAGAATTCAGAACTGAATTTTTAACAAGATTTGAAAGTTTACAGAAGGGAAACTTTTGGTACAAGACAAGTTCTCTTTAAAGTATTGGCTTAAAAAATAGAATGGGATAAAAAAGTTTGTTAAAATCATCCTAGAGTAGCTTTTATAGTATCACCTGCTAGGTTTTTACAAGACAACAGTGCTCATAGAAATAAGGCCTGAGCATAGTAAAGAGAATCCTGCACAAAGAAATTATATTCAGGTTTTTTGAAAAGAATAAAATATTGGTAGGCATCTGTTGACTTGTAAAAATCTATTGGTTCATAATAGCTAAAAATTCAGACCTGTAGTAACACATATTTATGTGGCTTACCTTTCATGATATATTTTCTTTGATTCTGAAATTTCTGGAATCTTGAACACCCTATACAGGGGTGGGAGAAGTCCAGAGTTTGTTGGTTTTGGTGTTCCGATTTTTTCTTAAACCTAGGACTTCAATTTTGTGCACAGAGCAATAAAATGCTTATGAAAATAGAAAATACGTAGGAAAAAACCCAGAGAACGGAATAAAACCTTTTAAACCAACCTATATATTTTCTATGAAGCCAGGAAATACAGATGGTTGATTTTGGTTGCACGGAGTGCATTCTGCTTGGGCTCTGTGCATCCTGCTTGAGGATGCAGGTTTCCTGTCAGCCCTGAGACACTTTGGCCAGACTGGCCTGGATGTCCTGGGCAGCCCAGGGCACCTGCTGTGCCACTCACTGCTCATCTATGCCTAAGCAAGGGATTCCCACTCTAACAGGCACTCCAGATAAGAAACATTTTCTTCCCAAGTTCTTGACTGAACAGCCACAGGAAAATGTCCGTATCAGTAGCAGTGGCCTGTGGTGCTTCCATCAGTGGGAACAGATCCGCCCAAGTGGGCTGTCACTGCCCCAGTGAACTCAGGGAAATTTCCATGACAATATTCATGAGGCACTAAAAATCTGCTGGGGATGTCTAATATTTTATTATTTACTCTCTAAAGAAATGAGAATTTTTGCCAGAAATAATGGCATCTCTCAGCTTGTGTGATGGCAACGTTCAAAAAACGGGAGACACTTTTAGGCATGATCTCACGGTACGCTGTGTGCAGGGTTTAAGAAGCACAGGAAAATCTCTCAGTATGAAAAAAAACCAGTTGGGAATATAAAATTAACACTATCAGCAGGAAAAGTTGATATTTAAGATATATACAAAATATGAAGACACCTTAATCTAGAATAATTTATGTCAGAGTAGGGAAAATCAGAAACATAATACAGCAACCCTAAAATCAGTAACCTGCAAGCTTTCATATCACCAACTTTTTTCACAGACAAATATGAGAAGAAGCAGCTCAGTGCTCACCGAATTTTATGTCCTCTAGTGTAAGAGCACGAGGGATGACCCATTGAAAGAAGTTTAGTCTTGGGATCCTTTACAAAATTCCTTATTCAGAAAGCACAATGAAACATTGCTGAAAATCCTCGACTGCTGAAGGCAGGGGCTGTTAGCTTTGTAGTGGAGCTGGAGGAGGTTTGGATCAGAGGTCTTGTAGATCTTCACTCTGACCATGGGCTGGTTTGGGAGTCATTGCCATCTGTGAAGCTTCTGATGCTGCAAATAAACTAAAATATTTCAAAATAAAACATAAAGGCTATAGCCACATTAATAACAACACGAATAGCAACAGTGAGGCCGGTATGAACAGATCAAAGCAAAAGCAGTGACTGCTGCTCTTTTCTTTCATGAAATGATGAAAAACTGTGAAAGTCTGCTTAAATACAATGGAGTACAGACTCGCTTCTTTTAGTGAGTGGTACTCAAACAGTCAATAACTGAGGGACAAAGAAGCTCCATGAGGAAAATCTCACCTGCATTTTATGTGGACTTTGCCCAGTTTCAGGGTACAGATAATGCAAGTACAATGTCTTTTCTGTAGAAAATATTTTTTTATTTATTTTTAAGAAAGACGATTCTGTTGAATTAGTTGAACGCTACTGATGAAATCAGGGAGACTTGACCCTGCTTGACTTCTTGTCAGTTCAAATCACTTCATGAGTGTCTCAGAGATAGGTATGTGAGCTCTGTTGTACAGTTGGCAGCCTGGGCTTGCACCACCTCCCTGTGCTGTGGGACTTTGTACTGCACCTCTGAGGGGCTCCAAACAGGATCTCATCCTTTATTCTCTGAGACTGCCAGGGATAAGAAGTGATGGCAAGAATGAAAGAGCCTGTGAAAGCATTCTTTATATTTCTTGTCTTAAGAAATTTTCCATTTAAATAACTTTAGTTCCTATTTATTTCTGTCAAATGAAAATACCAGCACAAGTAAGTACCAAAGACCTTTTTTATAAACAGCTTTATCAAACAACAAGCTGGAAATTAGGGGTTCCCTTCAAGGAAACAAAAATGAATTTCAAGTTCATAAACACTTGCTCATTGCAAAATATAATTTACTACTAACCTGTAGTGTTTCATTCTTACTTCCTTTCCAGACCTATGGATTTGGGGCATTTTTTGTGCTTGGTACAATTTTGATTCTGAACTGCAGTTGTACTTTCACTTTGTACTTCTAAGGTAGTTGTTTCATTTTTTTCAAAGTTCATGAGAAAAACAGAAGCCTACTATATCTTGTTTACCTTCTGAATATATCTATGCTTCCTTTTTGTATAATGTTTTCACAAAATTGCATGATGGGGTTTTGTGGTGTTTTTATTTTACCAGCTCAGAATAAATATCCATCAGGACCTGAAAATTTTAACATTACTCAGGTGCATAACACCACTTTTTCTAAATATCTGAAAGATTCCATTTGAGCTTGAGACTATATTTTAGAAATAAGCTAGGTCTTGAAGTGTTCAAAATGTTCCAACAAATTTCTGGTTTATTCTGAACTAGTCTTTCTCACTGGGGATAAATAATTGTTGATTTCTAGTTTTAATTGGACTAGTGTCATCTCCCCAAAGTGGATCATCCATAGAGCTTTTTAAGGCTTTCATTACCATGCTCTCCAACCCCTGACTGCCAGAAACTTCTTCAAGAAGTTTCCACTCATAAGGATGTCAATATTTGTATTTGCTGATCAAGGCTAAATGTAATCCTTTGCAATAATAAACAGATCTAAACACAGGTGCTAAGGCTTTTTTCTTTTTGTCTTCAGGCTTTAAAAGTTTTTCCTATAATTCTCTTTTGAATTTTGCAATCTCATTTCAAGATTGTGGATGTTGGACCTTCATGAACCCTTCAGTAATTTTCTTATCTGTCACGTACAATNCACATACACATATATACATAAATACATGTCCTAACTCACTTCTTTTATAACTGTCCCTATAATTTTTTAAGCTACTTGGGTTTTGATCATACTGTTTTATTGTATCTATATTACCAAAGAATATAGTTCAGCTGGTACCTACTTATTTTTATTCATTTTCCCATCAATTTCAGTGTGATGAATAAACATTACCTGTAATTATTTTTATACTTTTTTTTAATCAATATGGAAGGTGCATATAATAGGGCTAAGAATAGACTGTTGAAGGATCTAACTGGAAACACATTCTTGGAGGAAGATTTCCTGTTATAATCCCTATGGAAAATACACTTAAGGTAGGTTTATTAATATTCTATGGTGGTAATTTTTTAATCAAAATCTCATGGAAGAGCACGACAAATCTCAAATTGTTTGTAGAAGTTAACATCAACATTTGTGTAAACACGAGATCATCAAAAATTACTAACAAATGTATTAAACAGAATTCACCTCTCCAAACCCTAATAGATATTAATCACACTCATTTCCTTTACTTATTAAATCTTGTGCTATCCAACAATTCAAGTTATCTGTTCAATTTTTATCAAGTTGATCATATTCAAGCTTTTCTAGTGTATGTTAGCACAACAGTGCTTTTGCTTTCTCCTCTGGCATTTTCCTCTGTGTTTCAAGTTTTGATAAGTATCTAAATGATGTTCAATGGTTTTAATCCACTTGGGAACAGTGTGCCTGTGCACAAAGATTTAAAATGATAAGATTGCATTGTTTAAACTGCTTTCAAGTTACTAATGGAATACAATGACTGCTTGAAAATGAGGATTGCAAATTTGAAATCCAACTTAAGTGTGAAGAAAAGATGCTTTATCTTAATGAGTTTCAGACAATACATGAACCTGCCTATGATATGCATATGGCATATAACCTGTATCAGATTTTTTCCTCTCAGCTTTATTTTATTTTCCTATTATGCTAATATTTATTTACTAATTTTTTTTTTAAATTTGGGAAATACTGAATTTCACATTATGAAAACTCAATGTACATATATATTAAAATTCTGGAAGATTTTTTCCCAGGATAAGGAATACAATTTTTTTTTTTTTAATTTTTGCTATATGTTTAATTTTATATAAACCATGTTTATATTGTTTCATATTTTCTTATAATATCCAATTCCACATTTTACTTTTTATTCATACATCAAGAGGAAAAATGCAATAGAATTTTTACACAATAAAAATAAACACAAATCCTAGCCCATAACTTGAAACAAATCCAAATTGAACTCTGAGAACTTTCAAGAAAACAAGGCAGTCAAAATACTTATTTTTTTTAACAGTCAATTTCCATTTTGCACGTATTTATACTCCCTGATCCAAACTGAGATTGGAAGGAAAAAGTGTTCAAATATCATAGTGAATAACCATCTAACCAAACCCAATTCTAACAGCAAACTAGTAACCAACCAAAGGAAGGGGGAAATTGTCACTGTTGAGTCACCACACGGCATAATAGACTCCAATAGTCCAGAAAGGCAAAGAGCCAACTTTATTAAGAAATCCACTCAATGTATAAGATCCATCGTAGAAAACAAATTTCCACTGGATAAAATTCTGACTCCAACATGCCATAGGCTAAAGGGTATAAACAATTACTCTAAACCAATTATGAGAAAACACATGTGTTGTTTTTGCAGGGGCAGTTGTTATCTAATTGTTTAACACTCTTGCCTGGTGTTGATGTCAAGCTCTAGCCTGAGAACAGGGATTGTTTTCATTCAGTGTATGAGAATATTCTAACTTTGCTTCATGGCTTTAGTCTGAGATTTTCTCTGGTCTAAGCCCATTCAGTATTGACAGGATTAAAAAAATAAAATCTACAGCCAGTACAGAATGAAAAATCTCCATCTATCATCTTAATTATTTTGTGAATACTTCCAATGAGAGTGTTCATCTTGCTTCATATCTACAATTACTAAAACAGCAAATCTGTAAGAGATGAGATGCACAAGCAGATGTTCTTTCAGTAGCCTGTACTGCTTGTTCAAACTCAGCTGAACTGGAAGTTGCCCCAAATCTTATAATATGGTTAAATACTTTTCCACTGTGATTTTGCCTTTTCACACTATCTGAATCAGCTTAAATTAGTGCATGACAGGGGAGAAAAATTACATTCTCATGACCATTTAGGCCAAGACTATGCCCATTCGGGACTCTCTGCTCACCACAAATTTTAATCACATGGCATCTTGTTAACATCTGTCCCACTTAATTACCTACTGTTCCTGAAAGCAGAAAGAGTAGATGGTAAAATAGCTCTGGAGTGCAGCATGTTCAAAGGAACCTGAAGAGCACAACTTAGACAAGGCAACTCTTAAAGGGCAGAGGGGTCAGGAAAAGGGTGAATGTATTGGGTTTGTGTGGCCAGGCTTTGGTAGCACTGAGGCTACAGGGGGGACTTCTGTGAGAAGCTGCTGGAAGCTTC
>VZTR01010700.1:16511-47554 GCA_013400775.1 Chaetops frenatus | reverse complement strand
ATACTTTTGAAAATAAAGCAGGAATTACCTTTCTTCCTTTGTATATACATACATACATATATGTATATTTATTCATACACATGCACATATACCATTACTTTTAAGTCTGGTCTTACTCCTGTCAGAGCCTTTTGGAGTCAAAGTTGGACTGCACACCTGGCATGCATTGTCATGGTCAGATGAAAATATTAGAGGGCAGAGGAAAGTCATATTAAAATTAATAACCTTACAATTAATACTATTAAAATTAATAGTCTTCCATGTTAGGGAGCAGAACAGGAATTCAGGACTTGAGAAGACTCACAGAGCTTAGACTACCCAGAGGTGGAGCAAAAGGAAGAGATGACTGAATATACAGAAAATTTGGAATATGTACTACAGTTATTAGAGAGTGCAGTTTCCTATCAGCAAATAATATATAGAATCCCTTAGGAAAATACCTGCCATATCTTCCTTTTGTGACTGATTTTCAAGAAAGATAACAATTTGCAAGTCCTACTGCTTATACCTCTCTTTAGCAGTACAGAAATGGTCTGAGCTGTTGACTTTACCCCTCTAAATGGCACTGCATGGGCCTCTGTGCTGTCCTCCCCAACAGCCAGTATGAGTTTCTTTTAATTTACTTTTTAACAAACATGGAAAGTTTCACGTAAAAATTCTGTTAAAACATCATTAATCTACAGAGTCAAGGACTGAAAAACGAAGAAATGCAAGAATTAACACTGAGTTTGCATTTTGAATTCCCTGTATGTCCCCTGCCTGTCTGCATTTTGATACACTTTTTAATTACTTAATTGCATTTTGTGTTGGAGGGACAGTGCTCTAGGGGTAAATTAGGGTTACATAGTGAATGAAACTGTCATCTGTGGGACTTTTGCCTTAGTTAATACAAAAATGGTGAGGTGTAAACTGAATGTACATTCAGTCATTTACCAGGAACACAGGTTTGAGAAGTTATTTAGCATTTAGATAGGTATGGTGTTTGTCACTCCACTGATATGGACAATGTAGCACTGGGTAATCTCTCATTTCAATCTGTCATCTTCTTAATAAGAAGGAATGTAGCAAGAATAAAATTAATGTATTAAGGTGAAAGAGAAAGAATAAAATATATACATATGTTAAGCAATGAAAAACAATGATTTTAAGACTATTATAATATTTCTTTCCCTGCAGATAATCATGGGTTTTTTTTCCTGTAAGAAAACAAAAGTACAGTTTTCTAGCACTCTGGATTGATTTTTTTTCAATATGTTCAATTTCAGCATAAATGTTAGAAAGTGGGCTTTTTTGATGGGTGGGTTTGGAGTAAATTAGGTATTTTAAAAGCTTATTTTGAATTCTGACAATAAGTCTATGCCTTCAAAGAGGAGAACTGAAATGACTTGGAGGGTAAATTCCATGGATTGTAACATGTATTCAGAAATCAGAATCAACCTTTGCAAAGGTTCACAAGAAATGTTTAGCTCTGAATTTCAAGAGATGCTATGGGAATACATAAAGAAGTTCAGCATAAATGACTTTGAACCTCATTTTGCAAAACTGGCAGAAAATCTGGTGGTAAATAGGACTGTAATAGCTTCCCCTTTCAAAAGTCACCAGTTCATCACAAAGACAGAGGCAGAACTTTCAATACGTGGGTAGAAGACAAAATAGAAAGAAATAATAATAATTTCCCAGACTGGCAACAGGAGAAATAATTGAAGCTGAAAATAATTTGCGCCATCTTTTCTTTTTTATGATTATTAAGCAATTTCAGGATCTCCCAGAGTACTCTGAAACTCTTACTCTAGCACAAATTGCTGTAAGTGAGGTAAGACAGGAGCCATCCCAAGCACCTCATGCTCTTTTATTCCACCAAGATGACGTTCTTAGTGTGGGGTGGTAGAGCTGAAAGAGGCAAGGTGGATTTCATGGGTAGTGTCAAAACCAAATCCAAACAACTCCTCCAAACCCAGTTAGGGCAGGACTAGGTGCCTTTCTCCTTTCCAACTTGTAATATAGCCCAAGTCAAAACTGACCCATGTAAAAGTCAGGAAAAGATGTTGGTTTGGCACTAACATGACATTCAGATAACTGAGATGTATCTGGAACAGTATAAGATGCTCGGAGATTTCTTATTTGTCCCTTTAGTTACTTTCAACAGAGAGTGAGCTGCCTCTTGGGTTTGTCCTTTCTCTTCACAATTTTCTCACACTGTATGTCCATATCTCCTAATACTTTAAACCACTTTCCTGTAAGAATAAAAGACTTGAATCATTAGCAAATTTTTATTTTTTAAAAGGAATTAGACTCCCTGCTTCTCTAAAGGTTTCAGTATTTTGAAATTCTGGAAAAAAGAGTCATCTGAGTACTGATCTTACACTTTTTCATAAAACCTATGGTATAAAGGTCTTACATAAATTATACACTCAGAGCAAAGTTCTTTAGGGTCAATCATCCAAAATGGGGCCAAGCCTATAATATGCAAACTTCTGTGGCAGAACTATTATTGGGCAAAGGTTGTGAGAAGAATAAAAATTATTTTGATTTTCTGGCAAGCAACAAAGGTTAATGGCATATATTTTGTACAATATATAAGGTACTGAACTCAGTTCAAACTGACATTAAAGAAAAAATACTTTGGATAGATGTTAACATTACTTTCATCATATTTAGGAAAAATACAAAAATCATTAATCTCTTTGATCAACCATCTAGCAGTGGTTTCCTTTTCTCCTTAAATTACTTATATATTATTTTTTAGTGCACTTATTATTGCACTGTATTTTTTCTTCTCCGAGATCTCCTTCAAGAGTATCTTCTCCCTGATTAGTGATTAAGGGTTTTATTATCTTCATATATAGGTGTCATTTTGGGTTTTCTCCCTCCCCACTCTCCAAGAAATAGCTTTATTTTGAAGGAGAAATTATAAACTTCAGACAAAGACTGGGGAGCTGAATCTAATGTAGCTTTGGAGGACTTTTTTTTGTGGACTCTTAACTAGTACAGAATAGAACAGTTTTGTTCTTTCAAAACAATTAGTGAAATTCATGATGAAATAGAAGAATTCAGTTATTATGTCAAAGACATTGACACTTTCTGTGCCAGCCAGATATGGAAAACAGGACAAAGACACAGGTAGTGGTAGGAAAAAACCTCCCATCTGTACTGGTCTGTAATGCTGGGAGGGTGAATTACTGTTTAGAAAACAGCTAAACTTTGAAAGGCCCTGTTAAAGCCTGATATGACTATGTGCAGCATTTCTGCATAATGATGCAAGTGGGATTTGTCTATTCTGAAATACAAACTCTGGGTTTTTACTTTTTTTACAATGGAGCTATGACAAATACCAGTAGATATTATCACTATAATGCAATTGTTATTACTAAAAAGAAAACTGGAAAGGGGGGGAAGTGGAAAAAGCCCAGTTAATTTTTTCTGATTTACTGAGAAGTTAAGGATTTCTACAGAATTATATTTTCTCAGTTTGCAATGTGAGAGAAACAATAATTTACTATAAAATCATATTTTTAAAAAATTAAGATGGATATTTTATTTTAATTTTATATTTTTGCATCTGCCTAACAGATGCAAAGTACTTTCAGAAAAAGAGGCAGTCTTCAAATACACACAAAAAAAAAAATCAATTATTTTAATTTCAGAACTAGGCACTTTATTAAAACAACTGATTTTTTCTTTTCTTAGGGAAAGAAAATAAACCTAATTGACACTGAGATGCAGCTTTTGTTTTTATAGCATCTGCATCTTTTCATAGGAAATTATTCATATTTATATCTCTGCTTTGAGCATTAAGTTCTAAGCCCATCTCCAATATCTTCTGAAGTTGCTACCACTTGAAGTTGAAATTTTGTTTCTCAAATTTCCATTCCTAAGCACTTCACTCTAAGAATTTGTTCCCAGAACCAAGCAAGAAGCCTGTAGAAAATGAATGACTGATGGAGGAAGAGACTTGCATCTCCCCCTGGAGAAGGTGGTACCTCATCTTCTACGCAGAGCACATATACAACACACTGACATTGTCCTTCCCGTTTAGAAATCAGTGGATACACACCTGTATCATCAAGGACAGGTGCTGGGACCTTACCCCTTCTCACATTAGCCCTCATCAAGCTGCTTATGTCTGCAAAGATGCCAGTCATTTTCTGAAAGGGGAAATTCACTCTGTGCCCATTACAGCTTCACACGCCCAGTGTGAATCAATACTGGTGGCATTTATGCTGACACATGGATGAAGATCACTAACTGAGTCTGAATAGAAACAGGGTAGACTTGTTAAAATAGTGCCTTTTAAGAGCCCTTGCCCCCTAGCAAATGGTATATTTAATAACCCACTAACAAATGGATGATTTTATCAACTGGATGTTACCCAGCTCCTTAGGCTCAGTTATAAGTTTATTAAAAGTCCTGTTTATTAAAGCCTAGATGCCATCTTTATACTTAGAAAGTTTTGAAAACTCCTACTTCTTCTATTAAAAATAGAAGCATATAAAAGCAAAAGCCTAAATTTTGCATTCCTTAAACCATACTTAAATAATTAACTGAGAAATAACTGAGAAATTGAGTCTTGGCAAACATGACCCCAGGCCTGAGCACACTAAAATAACTGAACAGGCTTATTTAGTAAAGACTTTATGAAGCAGCAAAACAGATGACAAACCTAATTTGTCACTGAATGTCTTGCTGGCACTTGTGCAAAGTGAAAAGAAACCATTCCCAAAACACAGTGTACCAGACACTTGCAGATGCCTATTGCTTGGTGGTAACATCATGGGTATAGCACGGCAAAACTGGGTTTCAGGTATTTCTGTATGTTCCTTTTTTTGCTGATTCAGAAATATTGCCATGCTCTTTGCTACACCATAACCAGCTTCTAATGCCACCAGCTATGAATAGCAATTGAGGCTGAGCTTTTAAAAGAAAAAGATTGTGTGTTTATATTAGTTCTATTTTTGAAGGCTGAAAAAGCAATAAACTACAGAAAATGTGAGCATACCCTGATAAAATATATATATAAGGAGATCAGTTTTCAAACTCTTTTGCCAGCTGTCACCTGACAATGATTAATTGTGTGCAGGCTGTGATTAGGAATAATCACTGTTTTAAAAACAACAGATAAAGAAAAAGCAATAACACAGCATTTCAATAACATAGGTGTACCACAGGCTACAATTTTCAGCAATCTTTCTCAGGAACACTGTTAGACTAAGAGAGCACAGATCACCTACAGGCTCTTTTTCCTAGGAAATTTGTCTTTCTCCTTGTCTTCTAGAGACACACAATGTATTTTTACAATTGACTAAGGAACCAGCAGGATTCTATTGTTTGTCATGGAGCTTGGCTGCTGAGAGAAAAAAGCTCGAGTGAATCTATTTTTCTTTTTTAATGATTCAAAAGAACATGTTACAAGACCATCTGTTAGCTGCATTGCCTATCCAGTCAGCATCTATTTTCAAAACTACTCGTCTGGCAGAAGGTATCATAAATACTCTCCTTGTTCATGTTGCATGTCAAAAGCAAAGATGAGAGCAGCAGATAGCTCTGCTAAAAAACCATAACTGAATATTAAAAAAATTAACTCCAAGTATTTGTGATGGACTAGAGGTACAACATTCAAAAGACACCCTCCACAACCTTGCTGGCCCAAATGGGAGCTTTAAATAGTGAAGACAGGCTGTGGTACACCATGATGTGGGTTGCTCTCCTGGTGGATACTCAAGTCAACTAAAGGGACTACAAAGCACATTCAGAGTGTAGCAATTCATGAAAAAATGAACAGTTTCACCTAAAACAATGTGTGTTAGAGTAGTAATTTCTAATATGTCATCTAGAATGGAGGGGGAAAACCCCACTTTTTTTTCTTTTGTAGGAATGAGGATCATACCTATAGGAATCAATAGACCATATTTGTTTTTACAAATCTTTTTTTTTTTTTTTTTTACGCTTTATTCGCAAGTTGTGGGACAAAAAGTTACCTAGCTGCTGTATTTTCATCAAATCATTTTGAAGAATACCTTAAAATGACTCCCCACTCCAATAGTTAAAATTAAACCCTAAAACACAGTGTTAGATAATGTCTTTTACTATATATATATGATGTTGTTAGAGCATAACACAAGTAGATACACTCTATATCCTACGCATTTCACTAACAGTGTATCTTTGCATATTTATTTTCTAAAACACTAATATTATTATTTGAACTGCAGTTATATTCCGTTAAAAATACAAAATTCTTTGTCTGCTTTATTCTGCTTCATGTATTTTCTTGATTTTAAGTTACATATTTAGCTATGCTTACCATAGCATCTTTCTAGGTATTTTCATCTTTTTCATAAGTTCACTATTTTGTACCCTTTAGACAAGATGCACAAATATTCAGTGACAGCTACACATGAAATATTGATGTTTTCTGTTTCTTATCTAAACTGTTTTCTGAGAAGGATACAATACAAAATTATTCTGTACAGTTGAACACGTTGCTAAAAACCACAAACCAAACAACCCCAAACATCCAGGAATTTTTGTGTCAAAATGAAGTGGCAAAAATGAAATATCAAAATGAGCTTCTCTTTAGCTAAATATATTTAAAATAAATATAGTCTATCTCCCCTCCACACTTTGAAGGATTTCCCCATTTTATTTATCAGTTTATCAGTGTTTCTGCCCTATAGCCACAAAAGCTTCAAGTGCCAGAGCAGCACACTGATTTCTGGTGGTCAAAAACCAGGATTTAACTCTGTGAGCCAGAACACACTTTAACAACATATTACAGTTTGTAACCTCATGATATGAAATTCAACAGGAGAATTAAAATAACTGTAGTAAGGGAGGAAAAAAAAAAGAAGAGAGGTCAAATAAAGTTCATCAACGTAAAATTTTGGAGATATGGATTGAATCCTGCAAATACTTCCCATATTATCAGAGAAAATGATAAGCAACACTGACCATTTCTAAATTGAGAGATCCAAAACCATTATCAGACATATGCCTTTTCAGTGTTCCTTGGCAGCTACACACTTATTATAGCTCCCAGGCTGTTGGGCCCATCAGATTAGAACAACTCTGCTATGTACTGTTTTCAGCATGACACATATTTTTGAGATTTATTCTACCATCCATGTGTTCTTGAAATTTCTATGTATTCGGCTGTTCTCCCAGAGAAAACCTTCAGGACTGATAGGCTCTGTTACTTTAGAGAGCTTTGCTAGCCTTAATATGCTTTACTCAAGGAAATCTTGAAATGTGAAGGGCTTAATCAAAGAGCATGTATGCTGCTGTGCTGGTTTTGACTGGCATAAAGTTAATTTTCTTCACAGTAGCCGGTGTCTGTGTTTTGCATTTGTGATCCAAAGAGTAATGACAATAGAGACATGTTCTCATTATTGCTGAGCAGGACTTACAGGGAGTCAAGGACTTTTCTGCCTCTCACTCCTCCCCAAAGAAGGCTGGAGGAGGGGGGATGAGGAATTGGGAGGGGACACAGCAGGACAGCCAACTCCAACCAGCCCATGGGATGCCCCATTCCACACCGTGTGATGCTCAGCATGCAAAAGCAAAGAATAAGGAGGCAGAGGGGGATGTTTAAGAGCCATGGCCTTTTGTCTCTCTAAGTCACCACTACATGTGAAGGAGCTCTGCATTTCTGGGATGGCTGAACACCTGCCTGCCCATGGGAACTGGTGAATGAATTCCTCGTTTTGTTTTGCCTGCATGCTTTACCTGTTAAGCTGTCCTTATCTCAACACACAGTTTATCTCACTTTTTCTCTTAAGGTTAAGGTTTTCACATTTGTCTATAGCTACTTTATAATAACTCCCAGATGAATGAGGCTGAATTCCTGTAATCTGTATTCTGTAGTATAGGGGATCATGACCTTGGTTCACAGCATTCTAACTCTGCCTACAGGAAACTAGAAATGGAAATGCATCTCCTTGTGATTATTAGCAAAAAGATGACTTCCTAGATGCTGAAGAACAATTTCTGACCTCCTCACAAGACATTCCTACTGTAAAATGCACATATAACTGTCTCTAATTTTGCAATTCTTTTTGCATGCAAAACCACACATGAATCAAATAAACTGCTTCTGTGTTAACAGGTGTAAGAGATTTTTTTTACAATTATGTAAAATTTGTATCTGGATTTTTGCAGATGGACAGACATTCAACATGCATTTTTATTACTTTACCATATCATACAGCATCAATCAGATTTGTGAGGGAGTTTCTTTAAACCTGTTATTCATACACATACCCAAAATTCCAAAAATTGTTTCTATCACTGAAACATTTGTCCTGAAAACAGACACTCACATGATCCCTTTCTTGTTTTCCAATGAAATATATTGTGAATACTCAGTATTTGATCATTAACAGTGCATTAGCTAGGGTTTATACTTTGTAGTATATTTAGGATTCAATACTTTGCCTAGCTATTCCCTCTTACTTATCCATTTTCCTACAAATACATACATTTTGAATGTTGAGTGGTTTGTTTCTGGGTTTCTCACCCACTGAATATTACTCTTTTTTGGTGCAGGTGTTACCTTGACCAGAGATATCTAGAAGGAAATGCATTTAAACAAGAAAGGAAGAAAATGGCTCTGAGGTCTAACTTATAATAGAAGTATCCCAGTAATGAGTAGAAAAATGAAAATACAGCTATTTGAAAGGCAGTACTTTCTGCTCCTTCTCTTGATTTGGCTTCTGAAGTACACAAAAGCAAGAAAGCAACATTTGTTGGCAAGCCCACCACTCTCTGCCCATACCTGGAGAAGCAGGTAAATTTTGAGTAATTTTAAAATGTTAGCTTAATAAACAACCATAAAAAAAGAACAAATAAAAAGGAGAAACTGGGAAAAATTTGAAAGGAAACAGGGAGAGCAGCAACTTTTTCAGAGCAGAGAGATGCTACCTTCCTTCACAAAGTTTGTCCTGAGAGAAAACATTGCAAATCACATCTCCTTGACCTAAAAGAACACCAGCCTTTCCTAGGCCCTACACAGTGGAAAGACTGAAGTTGTGCAGAACAAACTTTGCTTTTTACAAATCTCTACACACAAGTTATTATATATTTGACAACCCAAAATAGCCTTTATTTGCCACGTCTAGGTACAGGGGCTATATCAACTAAGTGTTTTCTTGATACATTTGCTGTCCTCTGAGAAACAGCTGTTTCAGCTTCTTTCACTGACACACGAGTGATAGGTCAGGGGACACTACTGAGTTTCTCACTCTAAAAGCCAGTAATGCACAGTCTGTGTCTTCAATGGATGGAAGAGCTGCTGCAGAAGGCTACTAATTGCCCCCTGCTCTCACAGCACTGGAGCTGTGAATGGAGAGAAAGTCAGAGGCAAGAAGCCAGTAATCTGCAGCAAGCCTATGACCTGGAATATTTAATCAGGGAGAGTATGAAGGAGAGAGAACTCAAACAAATGGAGACAGATGGAGTTTCATTCTGTTTAGCAAAATAAATGTGTTTGAAGAGAGTGAAAAGGAGAAGCAGAGATGACATGCACAGTTATTTGGCTGGCTAGGAATTGTCTTATCCACAGAAATTGATGGGAAACAGCTTAGTAACAAAAGCAAAGAACCACAACAGCTTCAGGGGATTTGCTCACCAATGACACTATTGATCCACTCCAATCCTGGACAAGGATCTCACTGTTACATGTTCTGAGAGACAGCTGTCAAGGTCTGGTTTTAAAGGTTATTAGAAATGCGTCTGCCAGAGTTAAGGTGCAAAGGAGACCATATGCAAATGTAAATAGTATGGGTTTTATCTGATAAAAATTATGAGAGAGATGGAGAGGGAGAGAAAAGAAATAGAAAAAAAAGGGTGGGTGGGGACAGAAAGAGAATGACAGGGACAGAATAAAGGAAATACCACCACTCCATGGATCCCAGCAATGCTCTGTTGATCCTCTCCAGCTGCTCTTCTTGGTGGTGAAGGTCCCCTGAAAAGCACAGAGTCTGGTGGGTTACTGTACACTCAGGCCAGGTAAAAAATCCCAGGCACCTCCCTGGGGGTGGGAGAGGTTTGCCCTTTTCTCTTAAAACAGACTCTGATTTTGTTACATCCCGTGCAGTCCTGTGGTGCAAGGCTTCAGGAGTGACTCTGGGGGGGACTTCAGGGGGTCTTGGATGGATTATGGCACCTCCTCAGCTGCCTCTCATGAAAATGTCCTGTGGATGTGGCCTTCCCAGGCTGGGGGTTTCACAGCTGGGCTGGTTTGTGTAAGGGAGGATGGGTGTTCACTGCCTCTGACCAGAGATGCACCCAAAACCTCATCCCCCCACCCTCGGCTGCAGGGAGGCATCTGTGCAAACCTGGCCTCTGTAGGGTGTGATCTTCCCCATCCCAAACCCAGCCAGGGAAGAATCTCTGTTGCTTTTGCTGCTCTTGCTAATGCATTCCTTTCTCTCAGCCTTGTTTGTTTCTCCCTAGGCCTGAGGTGGCTGAAGAATGGGTTTCTCTTTATCTAATCTCAGCACTTTCACTTACAGTCCAAAGTTCTTCAGGGAGGTTTCTGTGGTTGTAGCTTCCTTATACACTTTTTGCTATAATGAGCAAAACTTTATGCCAATGTTTGAGGCATGAACTGTTTCAGTCTCTGACAACAGCTAACAAATTTCCATGAAATGTTTTGGAAAGATTTATGAATTGATATTGATTTTAAAACACTAATGAAAATGAAATCTTGAAGAAAATTTTCTCAGGATTCAGACACAGCAAATTATTTCCCAACTATTACCTATTATATCTTTTACAAAGATATGTTGTTTCTCCATACCAAGTATCTGAGAAAAAGCCTTTTTTTTCATTAATGGGCTTCAATTTTCTAATAATTCTTTTCGTCTTCCCATTTACATCTATATTTCTGTTTCTACTGCATCTGGTGCCAGAAAACTAGCTTAAAATCTACCAAGAAAATAAAATTTGCATCTTATAATACTAGTTCTGTTCTGAGTACACCTGAAAAGTTTAAATGTTAACTACAGCTCTTCTGAACTAAATGACATTTTAAGCCCCTTCTGCGTGGTCTTGCAGAACAAGAACAATTTATCCTTTCTCCTTGACTGATTGTTTTTGTTCTGCTCTAAATATAATGCTTCAACACATTTTGCCAAGCATCTTGTGAGACACATCTCATCAGTCCCTTTTCCTTTAATGACAACAGAGGTAAGCACATTGCTTGCTTCTTTAGCAAGCAACAGCTTCAGAATGACCCACAAACCTCATTTGGCCTATAGAGCTATAAAATACTGCCCAGTATTGCTAAAACTTATGGTCCATCTCCTCCAAAATCCCTGTATAAAAATCATCCGGCCCTGTCAGCGAAACCATTTTGATTTAATAACATTTAGGAAATACACTGTAAGGCTTTTCATGAGCGGGCCCTGTGTGTGCGGAGGGGAAAGAGGCCATTCGTCCTCGTTCCACAAATATGCTCAGTGGGCTGTTTTATTCAGGTTTCTCACATCCACAGATCCTCTGGCAGACTGGATCCCAGCTGTCCTGTGCTTTTCTTTGCCACACAGTATCCATGCTGCAAGAGGGAACACCATATTTTAATGGCAGCTCTCTCATTATTTTCTCTTTTGTCTATCTACCGCAAATGTAGAAGTTTTTTTATGTTTTTATATAGCAGGATTGTTGTCCTTTGGTGGTAAGGAAACTGAGTTTTATTAATTTAGCATAGGTATTTCTAATACAGACTTAGGCTATGAGCATGGCTGGTATCTCTTTTTATGTATATTCTTTTCTGGAGAGATGGTAAACTAGCAGTTTTTAAGAACTGTTATTCCCTGAATTCTGTAATAAGTACTCATATAATCAGAACATTTTTCATTAATAAATCCTTAGCTTCCTAGAAATGCAGTTCCTTCTAATTATGTATTTGTATTGCCCATGCAATTCTAAACTAATTAGATTGCAACTAGATTAATCTCTCTCATACTTGCTAAATGCAATAATTGCTCTTGCAACAATCAATACACATTTAATTAATAGGAAAATAATTTGCTTATTAAATTAAAGTTACTTTTCCATATTTTGCTGAGTATTTGAATCGAAATGCCATTTTTCATCTTCTGCAGTAAATCTAAATTTGAAGATAAGGAAGCTAAATCCCAAGGCTATTTTCCAGGTTTTGAAATCAGCAAAACTTTTGCACATACATGAAAATAAACATTAGGCCAGGATACAAAACATTCCACCACACTCCTCAGATGTAAATCAGTCTGTCCCTACCCTTCTGTTCTGAAATCACTGTTACACTGAGGTCTAGTTTGGGAGAAAACTTATTTTTCAAAAGATCTCAATTTTTACGGATTTGTGAAACATGCAAAGGTATTTTTTCTAGTTTATCAAAGGAGTAGAATGAACAAAGAAACTATAAAATTTGTCCATAGGGAATTTTCAGTTGCAGTTTAGAGCACGCTAAACATCACAGGACTTGGCCATGAGGCAAAAATCCACAGGAACTTGATTTCTCCAGATTCCTTGCTTGGGAAATTATTCTCAATAAGGAAGTCAACAAATATAAGGGAAGTATGCATTCTATGAAGTATGCAGGGCTTAGACAGAATAGGTTCCAACTAGATATTAGAGAAAAAAAATCACTTTTAGGGTGCCCAGGCATTGGAATAGGTTGCCCAAGGAGGAGCTGGAATCACCATCCCTGGAAGTATTCAAAGATAATCTGGATCTGGTGCTGGGTAATGTGGTTTAGAGATTACAGTGGCAGTGGACTGATGGTTGGGCTCGCTGATCTCAAAGGTCTCTCCCAATATAGATGAAGCTATGCTTTTTTCTTGGGGGGAGCATGGAGGGGTGGGGACGGGGGGGATGGAAAACAGCAAACTGTGACTACATTACAGAGCTGTGGACTCCACTTAGCAGAAAGTCGTAGGAACCCTGTAAGGAGAAGGCAAAGCAGAACCATGTGGTAACATTGAAGTATCATTAAGAGAGACAAACTTAAGCTCGGTAGGTTGGAAATATGGTCATATATACTTTATCCATCTGGAAAACAGCTGAAAACAGAAATGAGGAAACTGTGTGGTTCATGAGCCTTGCCTGGATTGGTTACTGGAAAATTTAGTTACATCCTTACAGAGAAAGGTCACTAGTATTACATAAGAATGTGACAAGTGAAAATATCCCAGTTCTATTATCACTGTCTCCCTTTTTCCAGTATCAGCAGAGATGTTGAAATCAATGCTGGGAGGCTTCCCCCAGTATTGGTTTTTAAATTTTAAGTATTATAGCAATATTTCCCAAACTGGTGCTGTTGTGATGATTTCTTCTTTATGGAGTCCAGGCATTTCAACAAGTAACTAATAGATAACACAATTTTTTAAGGCATTTGGTTATGAATCAATAACATGCTTAACACTGTTAATCATCCTCCCACACGTGTTGTCGTGGTTTAGGAATGGCACTCCCCAATTTAGGATCCTCACCAAGACTCTCCAAGCTACTGCAAAAGTCACTGCTAACCTGACCAGAACCAGGACATTTATTTTCAGAGAGGATGCAGACTAAGTCTCCCTCAGTGTCTCAGCCACCAAATTTTTGTGTCCATCTTTGGCTCTTCTGTCTCTCCACCCAAGTATCTAATGTTTTTCCCTTTCCCAGATTAACATTGTCTCTCACTTTGTGTCCCTGAATTTTCAGTAATTAATTCATTCAAAGTTACTTTATAGTACAAAAGTTTAGGCTCATCTGCTCCATACAGAATTAGAGCTTTATTTAGATCTTAAAAGGGTATACTAATTTAAAAACTTATATAAAAGATTATTTAAGTATTTCTTGCTACTTAAAAAATGTATTCAAAGAAAAAAAACTATAGTGGAATGGCATTTAAAATTTTTAGTCAAGAGAGTATAAATTACTTTTTACCCTTAATTCACTGATTTTCAGCAAAAGTTTTCCAGCCCAGCTGTCAGAAAGGAAGAAAATTTGTTGTTTCAAAAAAATTATTTCTAGACATCCCTTTCTAAAATATATTTAGTCTTTATAAATTTTAGTTCTAGTTCAGGATGAAGTGATAAACTAGCATATAGCATTTCAGGAAGAGATAATCAGACAACTCCATGAATTCAGCTATTTTAAAGACTAATATTCAAAGCTTCCTTGAATTTCAGTGAAAATAGAACTGAAATGGGCTTATTGGCAGCCAGTTTGAGGGACACAGGTGCTTTTAGTAATGGAGAAATATCTTGAATTAGAACTGGCTTTCTCTCACTCAGTAGCAACAGCTGGTATAAAAGCTAATCCTCTGATCAGCTCCACAGGCTTTCTACTAGTACATCCCACAGACGATCATATCTTTAAACAGAAATGAAACAGGCTGCATTCTTGTCTTGTCCATTATTTACATAAAAATAAAACCAGTCCATGACATTTCATTTGTTCTGCTCAGTTTTAAAACGGTACCATTTTTAATTTCCGAGAGATGCTATAACATGGATCAAGTGACTCTTAGAGAGGCACAGCACTGTGTCAGGCCACATGATGGGAAAAAAAATGCATTTTGGAGATGTGAGATTAGTACAGAATCAAAGTAAGGGATTTTAGTATAGGATCAAAGTGTTCTTTAGTTTTTATGACAGAAAGATCAGAGAGAAGCTGTGGCAAGGAAGAAGCATTGCATTAGAGAAAGGTTCCTGAGAGTAGGGACAAGTATTCCAGCTGATGTGAAACACTTCTGCTCCTCCCTGGCTCTGGGATGCCACACACAAAGTAGAATTGTCCTTTGATCTGCAGATATTTTGAACCATTCAGCTAGACAGGAGCTTTGCATTTAAATACGCACACACGTATAGCACCATAATTTTTTTTTTTTAGTTTTCTTTAATATCCCCATTTCTGCTGTTCCTCTTCTTGCTGAGATATTCCTATACAGTTCCTAAATAGCCTAAATTAAGAAGTAAAACAATTTACCTTCAGAAGCTCCTGAAACTACCTCCCATTTCCAAATGAGAGAGAAATGCTGAGTTTATGCTCTCTGCCACAGATCACTTTCCATAAAGCACAATGATATATCCTTCCAGGTTTCTTCTTTCAACACAGACTTTGGAACTGAAGATCTCACTGCTGCCAGTTCTCACTGACTGCAAAAGTAGGCACCAGCTGAAATCTTACCACTGGTCCATCAAGGTCAAGGCAAAGAGGCCAAGCAGAGCTCATGGAAAGAACCTTATGCAAGTCAAGAGACAAAGAAATGCATACACTGTATCTGTAAACAGCACTGCAAGGGGTAATTGTCCTGAGGTGCCAGAAACACCCTTGTTTTCCACATTAATCTTATTTTGAATAGCTAGAATTCTTAAGCTTTTGGGGTTTTTTTATTTAAACATTTTGGATGAGGAGTATTTTTTACTAAGAGATGGTGCAGCTTTCTGTATTTTTATACTTCATTTTTATTTTCTCACATGGATATATGTTTTCATGAGATTTATATAAAAGCTAATTAAAATGTCTTCATTTATCATTCCTCCATGACTGATAAATGGTTTAATTAAGCATCCTCTATTGTCATCAGCTGAGAGGTAAGGCCATTCAAGGTTCTCATATAATAATATAATAATATTATATATATTATTATAAACTCATATACAGTATATATTTTCCAGATATTCATTTTTACAAAGTAAATACAATGTATTAGTGTGAACCTCTTTAAACTCACTGGTTATCAAGTGATTATTCCTTAAATTAATGAAACTTGCATCATTTTTTTTCCTTTCTCATGGTTTTGTTCTTCTTATATGTACTAAGCCTTTGCTGCTTCCATATTTCTCAAGCTGCTTATAGTCAGTAATATTTGATAGAAAAAATTATATTGACCAGCTCCAAAGAAACACTCAGCCTAAGATTTTATAGATAATGATCAGTTATGCATAATATGAGAGAGCTCACATTTAAAGAAGTGTCCTCAATGACTGCAGCTGTAATTTCACATACCCATCAATAGCTCATTATATTCTGCATGGTTGTGCAAGAACTTAGTCATTATCAGAAAGGAAACAGAAACATATTCCCTAAAGTATTTGTCTTTTATTGAAAACTGTGACAAGATCATCTTACTTCCTTCAGAATTCATTACTTTCTTTGCACATCTGATAACTGATGAGAAAAAATATTCTGTTGTTTCATGCTAGAATGTTGGAGTAATAAAGTCAAACTTTAGATGCCCATCTTTAAATACTAGTGGTGTCATCTGTGTACTGAATTCTTCAACATGTAGTAAAGTTTAGAGATACTTGATTAAAGTACATATAGTTTAGCATTATCTGGTATTTAGATTTATGGATTGTAGTCTGGAATAACTATAAACAATTTTTTAAAATCTTGACTATATTTTGAAGGCAGAGAAAGCAAAGCAGAAATATCATGTCCAAGGCCAAAGCTTTTAATTAGTTCCTAAAGCTTTACATCTCACAGATCAAAAAGGACAGATAAAATCACTTGTATGATAAACAAAATGGGGTTGCTTATCTTAGGATAGCATTAAATGCTGACCCTTGCATAAATTGTGTGATGGAAGAAATAAATTATTAGATTCTTTTCTCTTGTATCATTCTTATTAACTCAATATTGACTATACACCAACTCAGGATAGGACCAAATGCTTTTAAAATAATGAATTACAGTTCAATTGTTAAAATGTGTTCTTTTAAACAAAATAACATTTTACTTCAAACAGATTGACAAAGCTTTCTTTTATGTGGAACAAAAGAAAACCCTCAATTAAAATGTTCAGAACTGCAGGGACCAACCAAGTGAAGGGAGCCTTAAAGCTGTTTAGTCTAGTTTTATCTCAAAAAGGCATTCATTCTGCAGCAGTTCAGTTCTCCCTGCTATTCCCAAAACAAATTGTCTCACCTTGGTTTCAATGGAATGGCACCTTTCCAATTCATACGGGCGCAGCGATTATTTCCTCCTACCATGCAAGGGGTTTAAAATGAATAACCCAATTATCCAGAATTATAGGACAACTTGGTCTGCAGGCTTTTATTCAGCATGGGAACAAACAAAAAGCATACAGCAAAAGCACAGCTGCAGTAAAGAATCTTGATATACCAACAGCCCTGGCGTTAGCTCCAGACTGGCACTAAGTTTTAAGATGTAAAGGGAATGCACCCAAGTCTCTCCAGAAGCAATAGCTATGAACGCCAAGTGTTTATACCTACAAGTTATTTATAATGAAACATTTTATTTCCTTGGAAGATCTATCAGTTTACTCAGGTGTTCAGTCTTGGTTTTGCTACAACATAAGTGAAAAGTGTTCTTTTATAATAATAACGGTAATATACATCAAGCTGTACATAAATATCCAGGGCACAATGGCCATATAGCATAGGAATAAAATAAGGTAAATAAAACATATGCTATGAATAAAACAGGGTGAACATGCAAAATACTGTTTATCATTTTCAGATTTCCACTTTAGCTGTTTTATAGCCTGACTCCAGGGACACAATAATTAATCCCTTCAGAACTGTTCAAAAAACTATGAACTATTCCCACATTAACGCTTCAGTATCAACTTTTTTTTATTACTATTTTAAATATATAGTAATTTATTGTCTGATTCTGAAAGAAAGAGTGTACTGTTTGATTCAAAACCTGAAAAATAAGAAAGAGTACTGGCAGAAGAAAACTGAATTTCCCTGCCTTCTTGGCTTTTCCTTTTGTTTTCACATCAGCTGAAGGGAAAGAAAAAATTTATAATTTTGTGGTTGCATTAATAATTGACTTTTTTTGCAGAAAATATCAGGAAAGGGCTTAGTTTATTTGGGAGGCGGTGAGTTATGGTGGGGTTGAGTGGGTTTTTTGTTATTGTTGTGGGGTTTTTGCTTCTGTATTTTCTTATTTGCTTCCATTTTCATTCTCTCCAACTAAAGTACATGCTTTTATCCACATTCAAACTGTTTCCCAACTGTTAGGAATAATAAGGGAAACAATTTCTAATTCTGTTTGTCTTAATGAAAATTGTCAAACCCAGATGAACATCCCTATGAGAAATAGACATGGCTTTATGCATGTTAAATGTTCTTTTAACGACCTTGAGAGACAGTCATATTCCTATATACTGGCCTCCACAACTTAAATGAGGTCTTACTAGAATTGATGGATAACATCAGCAAAATCCCTTGTAGTTAAAAGCACTTGAAAGACACCCAAGAGGAGAAAGAACATTAAACCAGAGATATATTTATTTATTGCCAGGCAGGGACGCCCTCAGAAAAAACTAAATCAAAGCTATCCCACAGTCTTAAGAAAAAAGAAAATATGTTGGAATGACAAATTTCCATGGGCCTTGAATCAAGAAAAACACTAGTTTGAAACAGAAAACCAGAGTAGATCATTTAGAAGTGATCATCACTTGAGGATGCTTGGAGAATAATGGAGAAGTTAGGACATGAGCATATTTTTAAGTGACTGTCCCAGAGCTTGTATTTCAATCCTTTTCAAGAAATGCTTAAAATCACTTACTTTACTTACATGTGGGGCAAAGATCAAAGTCTAATGCCAACCACTACTACTGTGAAATAAGAACTTAAATAAAAATAAACCCCTGTAATTTGATGAACAAAATAGAATGGTTGCTATTCTTGTTGTATACTTTAGATTTTGTTGAACTGGTGCTAACTTGGCACGATTCTGAATTGTAGGAACATGCACTGAAATAGAGAGCTTGTATAACTATGACCTTACCCAGACCTTGCAGCAAAATGTAGTATAATTGGTGGATTTCAACTAAGCCACATAGCACTTCTCAGGAAGACTTTACTATACCAGCTAAGCTCCCTGTGAAGTCATTGAAGTCTTCCCATTTTTCTCAGTAGGAAATGAAATGGATCAATCTATAATAGCTTTGACATTTTTTAAAGTTGGAAGCTGGTATTGCACTAGAATAATCCAAGTCAATAGTCAAAGGATACCTATAAATCATTTAATTTTTTCTCTAATCCAGCCCTCTTCTAGGAGGTTATGTTCCTAAGTGAAATTGTAAATATAAATTCCTTCTCTGCTCAGAGTTAGCAGTGATAATTCTGTCTTGCAGCAGGACTGGACAAACTTAGGGCAAAACCAAAGAAGTAGGTCTCCCACAGGAACCCTATAGGCAGCATGCTAAACATGCATCAATGCCTGCAGCCACCTAGGTACAACTGATTGCCATCATTTCCATCTGCCTCTGTTTCAACAAGCAGGGCAGAGGATGATGCAGGGATTGAGTCTGGTTTCTATAACAAATCAACATCATTTCTGTCCCAGCCTCTACATGTAGTGCTGTTAATCCTCAGCCTAAGCGTAGGAAGTATTTCAAAACATCAGCATTTTCTTCCAGATGGATGGAGACCTCAGTTTTCAGTAGTTCTATGCATCCATTAAAGAAAAAAAAAAAAAAAAAAAAAAGGTTTTTCCTTGAGAAGAGGACTGGTTTTCAGAGAAGACTATAAGGTTTTAGTAGCAGACAATCAGTCCAGAACAACTTCAAATTTTGCAAAAAGCTGATTTAAGTGAAATAAAAATCCCTATGAAAACATTAAAATTAAATCTGAACTAAAGGGCAATGTTGATGTCAGCATCAAAGACTGCACTTGCACCTGGTGCACAGCTCAGAGCACTCGACTTTGCATGGTAACCAAGCCCCACTTTTTGTTGTGTTGCCTTAAAAACAGAGCTGGGCAGAAGCTGCTTTTCACTGGGTGTCACCTGGAAAAACAGAGACATTGCTTCTTCCCTTGATACCTAAAGATTTTTTTACATTTAAAGATTTTTATACATGCTTTCTATACATTTTTCATAATTTTTAATATTGTAGACTACTAATACATGGTTGTAACTTCTAGTACTTTTCCTGTCCTTTCCCCCTTACATTTTAGAATAGTCAACTAACCTTTTAACACATTCCTGAAATACTGTTTAGTCTTATTTTCAAGAAGACCACCTCCAACAAGGACATTTTTTTTGCAACCAGAATCTAAGAACATACAACAAGAAATCGGGCAAAGAAGCCCTGGGGCAATTCCAATGGGACAGAACACGGGGGGAAATTACCTAACCAGATGCTCTTCTAACTGGACAATATTTGTTAGATACGTTAATTTGTTAAAATTATAAAATTGTAGAAATCCAAGGCTGGGTGTGCCCATAACCACCATGGGGGCACTTGGAATGTTTCAAGAAAGACATGCTTTTTATCTATTTTAATACTACCGTAAGAGTTTTGTCTTTTGATATTAGGCAACAAAATGGGGGCAAGCAAGCATCTATTCCCATATGCCACAGATCCAAGGAAATAAGACAGGGCACTGAAGGAAGGCAGGGAGAGACAGGAAAGATGTCTGAAGATAAATTAAGGAACAAAAGCCTTATGAGAGGAGAAAGGAACAACAGATCTTCACAGAATTTGACAATAAAAAGGCCAAGAAGGATTGAAAAAGCCAGCATCGCCTGAATTGCAACCTAGAAACATTTTAAATTATAGAACAAATAAAAACATGAAACTCAGGGCCCAGCAGGCAGATTACCAGCGCTATAATGAGATTTACCTACAACTGTTTTCAACATGCTTTTTCCAGAGCTGCAGTATCTTCTTGTAAAAAGCAATCTTCTCTTCTGGTCTAGCATATTTTTGTGTCGATTTGGCACGGTCTGGTTTTTTGATAGTGGAGGGGTGCCACAGGGGCAGCTTCTGTGAGAAACTTCTAGAAGCTTCCACCATGTCAGACAGAGCCAGTCTCCGATGGTTATGAATCAGAGAAATTGGTAATGGCTCTGTGGTGACATATTTAAGAGGAAAATCAAAACAGCACACCAGCGTCTTTTTTGCCACGGGTGGTGAAGGTGCCACTGCTGGGGTCATGCCAGCACAGCCCATGACAAAACACCAAGGCCACCTCCTCTGACTCTGTTAATAATAAATTTACTTTATATCTTTACATTTGAAGCCATTTTGCCCTTTGAGTATTTTCTCCCAGTCCTCGTCTCAACTCATGAGCTCTTCATTATGTTTTTCCCCTCTCCTCTACCCAACTGAAAGCAAGAGTGAGAAAATGATTTTCGCAGGTGCCTTGCATTTCCCCAATATCAAACCAGAACACTTTTCTGACTCCTTCTGGAATTCCTGCAGCTCTGTTTGCTTTAGCTAAAGGGTAGAACTGTCTTGCTTCTCTTCAGATCTGGCCCCAGAATAACAAGCATAGTGTATTATTTTATTTACATTGCTCAGTCCTTGTGTTGATGCTTTCTACACCCACTTCCAAAATGTCGTACTGATTTCCTCTGAATAGCACATTCATTTTTACCCCATTTTTAATATGATAACTAATCCTGAAACCAGGATTGGTTTCACAGATTTGTACAGATTGCCTATTGATAGGTTGAATAAAGTTTTCAAGCTAGTAAATTACTTTTTACATACAATTTTAAGTGCCTTTGATGTACAGCGTAGCTACCGAAGTAGCTACACTTAGTTAAACAAGAATCATTAAGTGCATGCTACCACAGCCCTTTCATAAGATGTTATACCAATGTGCCATAAACTTCAGGGCTTTAAGAGATGTCACAGAAATCTCACCATATTGACAAAAAAAATCTGTTGAGACTGTGTTTGAGTGTCAGAATGAAATAAAACAGTGACTGTGACAGTTTAGAGGCCTATTCTGTAGGCTCACAGCAACAGATCTATTGGATTTTTATGTAATCTATTTACTTTAGCATCAAAACTCGTTTGAAATTATAGCAGTCTACAAGTCTACAAATTAAAAACTTTACAAATATAGTGACTTTAAAGAATTTAACTAGTTTTTGTTCTTTTATATATTAATTTTAATACATATTTTGTGGTGACAGTAAATATTTGCTGTCCAGTCTAACTGAAAAAAACCCCATCCATATTGAAACTTAAAATAATCACACATTTTTACAGCACTCGTGTTCCATTTCAAAACCTGAAGTATATATTCATATTCCTATGAGAACAATGTATTTTAGATTAGTTTTAAAAGTATGTGTTTATGCTTTGACATTGTCTGCATATTTAATAAGATAGTTGCAGTCAGGATTTTCACTTATCACAGAAGACAAGCAGGCAGATTTTGATCTAAATTTTTACACTCACAAGAAGATTTTTGTATCCCCAAACGCTCATGCTTTATCACTGCTGCCCCATCATTGCCAAAAGAATCTCAGAAGTTTGAGCTGGTCCATTCTTAGAGGTGGATCCAGGTTTTTTAGAAACCTTTCTCTTTCGAGCTAGACTTCAGTTGACACTGATGTCACGGAGAATCTCCCGGGACCTAATGCAACAACGGGCCGCTGTCTGGGAAACACACTTCCAAATTCTCGCCTTCTCACCTCCTCCAAGGTGTGTGTCTGTCAGAGACAGCTGCAGCTGAGACAGAGCTCTGCCACGGGCCAGCTCAGTCAGGTGAGACTGAGCACAAAGGAGCAGCAGCCGCCTGCTACAGGAATTTCTTTTCTTCTGCTTCGTGTTAGTTTTACTGTGTCAAAATAATAACATATATAATACTAGGAAGGGCTATTTTATTCATGAAGCAGAAAAGAAAAGAAAAGACCAGTGGCTGAAGTAAAGCAGTGTCAGCCCTTACCCAATGAAAAACATCATATTTTGTTAACAGATCCCCCTAGGAAGCAATATATGTACATGACTCTAGATGGGGAAAAAAAATGCATACCTAGAATATTTCAAGTTCTCTAGAAACCTTGGGGTACAACAAAGTCCTGGTGTTGGAACTTTCTTCCATCCAAGGAAGCTCTTAAAGATGGCCTGGTTCCCACAGCAGAATTTTGGTGCACCTAAGAAAAAGATTCACAAAAATATTTCTGAGAAGAGGGAAATGCCAACAATAATTTTTAAACAAACAAAATTCTTTTTCTGTATTTTCTTAGAGAAAAACAAAGCAATAAGGCTCCTACAATGGTTTTAGAAACAGTTGTTAGATGTAAGAGGGAAATTCTCCCCAAACAAATTACTGGCAATTTTCAGAAGAATTAATAGCTGTATTTTGCAGCTACAGCAGTCTTTTGCATCTTGTATTCCTTCACCTGTGCCCAAGACAAAAGAATTATTCAAAATGTCAAGTGTAAACAGATTTGCCTTTATGTATACCAAAATAATTTGAAAAGAATGAATCCTCTTGAAGAGTGAAACTGCAATCTGGAAGTGAGGAAAACCACCTTATAATAATACAGATGCATGATTAAATTCTGACAAATTTCTGCCTGCTAATCATTTTGAACTGGACCGTAGCTCTTAGAATTTCAGAATAAGAATATTTATTTGTAAATGTTCTGAATCATACTCTATTTCAAATCATTAAAAGTTTTTAAAATTTTCTGGTTGGTTGAATGCTTTTATGGCCCTTGTAGCTACTTAATATTTATGTCCTAGACCACTGTGAGTGGTTATACATTTCTAAATAAGAAATAAAACTAAAAAAATCAATAGCTGGAAGTCCTTAGTAGTCATGGAATGCCCTCTCTTGTTCTTTGCTTTGAGGGTTGTTCTATTGTTAAGGTTTCTTTTTTTAAATGTGGTTTTCCTTATCAATTCAGCCCTGCACTTTCACAGCTGCCAAATAAAAGTCCTGAAAAAACTTATGCACCTTATAGCATGTAATTGCTTAGGGGTTTTTGCCAGGTTTCAAATAAGATTTATGTTGTTTTTCTGTAAATTTCATATTCCAGTTCTACTTGCAAAATGTCAATGTATTTCAAAAGCAATAATGCACACATTTGCACTCATGAGTTTTTCTCTTGAAATAGTAGCCTCTGCTTTATCTGTGTCAATTCTGGATGTTTCCACTTTGATCATGTCCAGTATTAGGAACCAGTTTTCTGAGTCTGTGAGGTTATTTTTCTACTTCATCCATGAACTTAACTGTTTGAGCCAACTCCCATATGAGGGAAACTTCATTCTCCTACATTTAGTGGATGTGCACACGACAACAGATATAACTAACAGAAAAACATCCTCACTAAATGTACACTGGATGGTAGTGATACTTCATATAGAGACAAGGAGAGAAAGAAAAAAAGAAAGAAAAAACCTTAATTTAGTTGTTGTCAACTTACACTCTCAGATACAATTTCATTTACAGGCATAATTATTACTAGGGCTTTGTTTACAAAGACAGTTTCCATCTAAGAGAGTTTAAGATCTGATTAGGGACAATGGGAAATTGAAATATAAAATTAAAAATAAATCATAGTAACCAGTATAATCTTTCTTTTTGTTGAAATCTATTTCTGGGATAAAAGATCATTTGAATGATATGGAGTTTCTCACTCTCCAGGGAAGACGATGGGAATTGCTCCTCTCAGCTCGGGATTATTATTCTTCCCAGCCAAAGCTTACAATAGGAATCCCAATTTTTTTTCCTAGTTCCTTGTATTTAACCCTACAAACCACAAGAATGAACAGTTGCAGTGACAACTGAACTATAACATTGGCATTTCATAGAAACAATTACCTTAAGACCAGAATATTTTCTGGGCACTAGGGCCAGAGAGCCACATCTAATTAAATTAAAGTAAGCCCCATCCAATTAACTATGATTTATAGAGTTTAAGGTAGCTATTTTGCATGTTTGTGGTTTATATTTTTATATTTTATATTACTGTATTTCAGCATTTTATTCAGTTCCCCTGCATATAAATTCTTTTGACATCAGCAGAAACAAATCTCAATGGCCCTATGCTCATGTGCCTTTTTATATAGCAATTTAAAGGAACAGAACTTAAAGCCCAGTGGCATGAAATTAATGCAATTTAATACAAAAGAAAGCTGTTGGTTTTTAAAAAATATCTTTTGTGTGCACTTAGCTTTGGTTTGAGCATCAGAGCTGGAAGATTATTAATAGATATCTGGTTACAGAGCATTAAACATGGTGCAGATTTTTCCAAGAAAAAATTCACTGTATTCCAGACAGCAGGAAAAAGTATTAATGGATTTTGGATGTGAAATATTAATGTTTGCTTACAATTCTCAGAAACAAAAGATCTTTTTCACCTTTATATAAGATTAAGCCTCATATTTCAGGCAGGTTTTTGGCTTGTTTGTTATATTGAGGGCTTTTGCAGGTTTTTTTAATCTTGTATTTTGAGTTTCTCAGAAGTGTGAAATTTTCACAATTAGGCATCCTTAGCAAAGACAGATGGATGCTAGAAAAGGTTAATAATGTGAAAAAAGTTATCAAGAGAGTAGAATGTTGTAGCAATAAAAAATTTTTTTATAGATAGAAATATGACAGGTTATCAGAGCTATCACTTATTTTAATTACAAGATTTGAGGGGAAAAAAAAACAAAAATAAAAAATAAGATAAACAATCATTTCTATGTCTTCATAAAATTCTGAGCCAGTTAAAAGAGTTTTATGTTTTGGGTTTTTTTCTTGAATAGAATAGAAAATTTAAATGGCCTAGTTCTGTTTTGTTTACTTAGAAAATATAACACATTGATATACAAACTTCTCATTGCGACACTCTACTAGTTTTAAAGATTTTGAATGTAAAAATTTTGTGAGGTTTGGAGAAAAAATATTTTTGGTAAAATTCTTAACAGTCTGAACCCTGGACTCAATGTATACTTAATCTCTGAAGTATTGAAAGAAAACCATACAAATAGCTCAATATTCATTGGACCAACAAGAAAAAGAATGAGTTCATGAACCCACAGGTTAGACTACTCACCTAGGCTGTGGAACAAAGCAATCCCTTCTCTGGACCACCTATGGTCCTGCAGAATTTAAAAAATAGCATTTGATTCTCACACATCATAGGTGACTATATGAATCATCATAAAAAATGATCTAAAGTGTGACTGTCACGTTTTTCTGCATAATTTCAGCATGGAAGTATTTTGCATTGGTTGAAAATAAAACATTTATGGAGTGGAAAAATCTAGCTAGATTCAAATTTTATCTGGGGTTTTTGCTGCTATTATTTACATTTTTAATTTTTTTAATAATGAACAAAATTCTATTCTCAAAAGTTGTGTTAACTCTAAATACTCAATGAGGGAGCAGAAGAATCACTATGGATTTATCTTGCATCTTTCATAAGAAAACAGCATCGTTTATTAAATCCTAAATCAAAACAAAAAAGAGTAAGGGGAAATTATATGGTTTCGTAACAAATTGGACTTAAACCCATAAAAAGATTTATTTCTACTGTTTGGTTTTGTTTTTTTGTTTTTGTTTCTGTTTTTTTTTTTACCACTTTAGAGATTAGTACTGAGTGCAAGTTTTTATGCAGGATTATATGTAAAGCTGACAATCTCACAAAACTAGTCAGAATGATTGACATTAAGAGTAAGTCCTCCATAAACACATACTAGGCAAGCCTTTGGCAGAAAATAACTATTACCTTCATGCAGTGCATATGAAAGAAAATGGATCACAAAGAAGGAAAGCAGAAGGAAAACACATACATATAGAAATGAGAACAAACATCAAAAAATAAAAACTCTGGTCATTCTATCACATGCAATTACAAATAGCAAGTAAACTATCAGCATTCTTAAGGCGTCCATGCATTATACTCCAAAACTGAATTAAATGAAACTGTAAAATAGATACCAACAACCATAATACTTGCTGCCTATGTTTGCTGGTACATTGTTACTTTTGTATGATGAAGATGCTGCTAGCCAAGCTGTAATAAATCAGGCAAGGGTTTTGATCACTTTTGGGGGCAATCACACAGAGGCAGCATAATCTGTCCCACATCTGTATGCTCCCTATAATTAGTGTAATGTCTGTTGAGAAGCAACTTCACAACCAGAAGGAAAATCACCATTCAATAGGGCTACACCTACACAATTCTTTGCTCATTAATATCTTATTTGTCTACCTTTCCTTTTAACAACTAGTATACTTTAAAATAGTAATCTAAGTTTTTAAATTTTTTAAAGATACATGTAGTTCACTGGCAAAAAGGATTCACAGCTAAACTAAATGGAAAATCCCAGTTCACATTTGGCTAATATAAAAGAAAAATAATCAACAGATGGCAAACAGGACTGGATTACCAGATAAAATTTAAGTGTTATCTTCAAGTAAGACAATTTATCAACAACTGTGATGTTATATAAGTAATTTTTCTTTTCTTTATTAATCTTCTTCAGTTATTGGAACAATGATAGAGTAAATGTCTGGTAAGAAATAATTCCATCAATTCTGTGATTTTTTTATCCACACTAGCTGGACTGACTGCCATAAGAGCCCATGAAGAAAGGATAAAAATAGAGAGTTGTTTCATTACCAGGTGAAACTTCAGAAATTGCCACTTGTTATTTCTATAGCATGACCTAACTTACAATCTAAAAATATAGTGCAAATATCTGCAGTAGCCATGGCTCTTTAGCACTTGCTAAGTGAATATCCTTTGTCCTTCTGTGGGTGGTGCTAATTGCTGGTCTTTTTGGAAAACTACGTTATTTTGCTGCACAGCTCATTGATAACAGTAGAGTTTAGAAAGTGGAGTTCAGACACTAAGTTTTGAAAAATAAAGAAGTTTGTTCCAGAGATGCCTGAAGGCTTCAGGAAAAAACTTTGAGCCTAATGCATGGGTAAGAGAGCAAAATCATGGACTTCTGCCCATCTAAAGTGCAGAAAGTCAAATTGTACAATCAAGTGGCTGCTCAAGATAAGTATATAAAATATGTGAAATTAATGGGGGGAAAAAAAGCATCTCATATGATCTATTTTCTTTTGCCTTTACAAGATCCTGGAGGTATTCAGATGTATCACCTTTCTGAGAACAAGCCTAGGCATCACAAGAGAGAGCTCAAAGAAGCTGTGGGAACTCTGCAACATTTTGCTGAGAGGTTTAAGAGAGGAGTCAGGGAGTCTGCTGGCCATTATCTGCAGTAAAGTATGAAGACATTTATGGCATTACCCTTTGGAGATACAATGCCACACCAACAAATCCGAGCCATGGTTGTACACGGAGCCAGCTCTCCTGGCCCAAGACCAAATAAGTACTTCATGATTTATGGACCTAAAAGGCAAAGTTGGCTTCTCAGGCAAAGCCTTACTGAAAAGTCAGACTTTGCTGAATCCTTGGCTAGATTCAAAGGTACTCGGCTCCCATTTCACTAGCAAGAAAGATCATCTATTCATTGAGTTCAGTAGTAGATCTAGTAGGACATTCTCATGAGGAATATTATTCCATTAGAAAAGGTCAGGCCACTGAAACTAAGACTTGTGTGCTGGAAATAGAGGCTTTTGAGGTATCCTAGAGAAAGTGCAGAGAGTAAGTTGGGAGTCTGTGACACATGAGAAAATGTAACATCTTTTCCTTTAAAAAGCACCATAGAGGTGATTTTCTCCAAAAATATAAAGAGATAAGGAGGAAAGAGGAAGAAAGAGACATCTATAAGGATAAGCATGTTTATATGCAATAAAAAAATACCATAAAGAAACTGAGAGGAGACATGCCATAGCTATTTAAAATGAAATACTAAAATGTTTTATTCTACTTATTTGTTTAGAAGATTAATCAATATTCTGGAAAATTGGAGTAATCAATGCTAAATCCTCAAGACAGAGTACTAACTGAGGCAGCAGGCAACAGGTTCTTAACAGATTCCAGCTTTTACCTGAACTCCTAGTTGTACATTTCCAAACTTGTCATGCTCTAATTCTCTTTCCATGCATTCTCAGGAAGAGACCATATCTTATCACTAGTACAGAAATTCAGCAAATATTCAAGCAACTCCAATCAAACCAGTAGAGTGTGCCCTCCAAATAGCTTTATGAATTAATTTCTATGTAATTTAAATTATACCAAAGCATTTTGCATTTATGCTATTCAAAGAAGCAGCACTCTTGAAAATGAAGAGATATCAGAGAACCTGAGGAAGACAGCTGTTGGAAAAAAAATATTGCCTCAAACATTGTAAAACCCTAACAGCATTCAAGAGCACAATTTAAATAGCAAAGTTTAGTCATGTGGATGGAGTTCAGGGGCACTGGGAAAATTCCTACTGTAACCTAAAACATGGAATTAAACTACACTTATTTTTTCTACTAATCACTGACCTAGCCTATAAGATCACGGTGGCCACTCTTCGCTGACTGTATTATAATGACAGTTAACACCCAAAATCACCTAACAATAGAAATTCAGGTTAGATTTATATTGTATTATGTTAATCATAGTAATAAAGAGCCCAGGAAATAACCTATGATGGTCATTGGGCCTCTTTTACCTCCAGATCCTATTAAAAGAATCCTCAAACAGAATGACATTACTAAAAGATTTAAAGAATCATATGGAAAACAATCTACAGTAGCAAATGGTCTAAGAAAAAATTTTTACATTTAAAATAAGGTGTTTAGTCCCAAACATTATCAGTATAGATACTCTTAAATGAAGTTATTGGGCAATTTTTCAAAATAAAGACTATTAAGTTAAAATGAAAAAGGTTTTATAATTCATGTCCCTGGGTTTTTTCTTAATTTAGACATTGTTCCTTTCCAAACTGAGATAAGAGCAGTAAATAGCCATACATAATATGTGAAGTAGTTAGGGTGAAAACAAACCTTACAGTCAGCTAGAGTAGTTCTGAATAAATTATCAGTATTCCGTAAAAATAAAACACAGACTGGCTCTAGGGCAGTGACAAAAAGAATAATTTTCCAAAGAAAAGCCAAACACACAGTAATGCATTGACAGGCTGAAATATGAATGTCTATGCCTGATACACCTACCTTGTTGGCTTACATAATCCCCATGGATAATGGCACCTGAATTTTGAACACAATTGTTTCCCAACAGGGATAACAGTTAAAATATGCTTTTAGGTTTAGATTTCATCCATGTAAATGAACACATTCTGTTAATTAATTTCACTAGACATATATAATTAATTTTTTATGTTGGCAGCCACTTATTCATACCTTGTTTATAGTCTAGATGGGAAATAATGAATATTCAAGTTGTTTTAGCTCTTATTCCACTTTTGTATTTCAAGCTAATAGTAGTGCATTGTGGAGTACCTACCAATACAAGTACTCTTATGAACATTTGAAATATTTATGACTCTGGACTACATCTAATAAATAAATAAATCCAAATAATTTTCGCAGTTTGCCCTGAATGTATCCACTTATTTTTATGCATGACTTACATTGCAGATCCTTCCTGTAAACAAATTGCAGCTTACAGAAAAAATACAGATACATGCTGGCATGCTGATATAACTGAAGCAAAAATATTGATGAAATTAAGGAATTAAACCCAAACAGATTTGGCTCACTTGGAGCTATCCACATGCCTATTATCAGTAGTTTATATGAGAAAAGGTGATCTTTTTAATATCTACTATTTTATTTAGCTATCTCCTATCAGGAGTTANCGCATCAGTCATCTCATCAAAATAATGATACAGATCGCAATATGTCCAGTTTATTATATCACTATTATTCATTATTATTACATTTTTTCAGTTCAGTTGGCAGCCTGCCTCAGATTTTTCGTTACAACACTTTCACAGACTGAGAGAAGCAATCCCATTCTACCACTGTCTCTATTTACTATTTTTCTATTTCTTACCAGGGAGATCATATTCTGCATTTTATTTTTGGGGAACTGTCTTCTAAACTGGAAAATATGTGCCTAAAGAAAGTAGATTCATGCCAAGCCCAGAACATTAAACCCAGTTTACTTTAAGGCAGTAAATCTCACAGCAGTAAGAGGTTCTGAGTCTATTCCAATGCTTTCAGAAAAGCTAAAAGATGGAATATCTCCACTAATTAGGTTAGTAATTAGATTTTACCATGTTCAACACAACTACTGTGACTCTTTTTCTGACCTCAATAAGTTTNTGCTTTACAGAAGTCATGAAACAGAACCCTGTTCCAGTATCTGAGCAACCAGCAAGGAAAAAAGATAATTTTTCAAATTCTTCCTGGACCCCTCACCATTTAGATGATGAATTTCATTAGTAAGGAACGATTTTTCTGTGTTTATTATCAGATTTCCCAACCCAA
>VZTR01010697.1:148134-163631 GCA_013400775.1 Chaetops frenatus | reverse complement strand
TAATGACATACAATTCTATATTACTACATTTTAAAACTTTTTACTTTATTTTAAAACTATTTCTATATCTAGACTTTAAACTTCAAAACTTCCTACTATCTAACTTAACATGCCTCTTCTCAAACTACAGACCTACATTCTTGTTATAGGTCCCTAAGTCTGGAAGTCTTTTCCACGGCCTCAAGTCAAATGCAGCAGTTATTTTACCCTCAGAGTCTGCAGGCACAAGGTCTTGAAGACTTTCTGTGCCTTGGATTCCGACAGAGAATAGTTGGAGTTGTTTGATGACATTGTAGCTGGTGAGGTGGAAGTGTGTGTGTGTCTGATGAGGTGGCAGTCTGAATCAGTGGTTCAAGCAGAGGGATGGCAGATGTGATACAGTACAGCAAAATGCAGAATGTTCCATACAAGCCTGACTGATGTACAGGGGCTGGAATGCAGCTGCCCATCAAAAGGCCTGAGTGTTGCAATGTGCAGCAGCAGGGCTTGACTTGTAAGCCAACAGTGGTGGTGTGTTGGCCAATATAAAATGGTACAATCAGGACAAATCTGTGTGTCTTCGATGTCACGTGTTCTGGTGTGATTGTTCCCAGAAGGACATAGCCTTAGGAGGGGGAAGCAGATGGGTAGTGCAAAATTTAAGGTTTAAAATAGAATAAAGAAATCACTCAGCCTACTGCCAACATCCATGTAAACTGTAGCACTGCAGTTGTTAACGCAGCCAGTTGTACATGGCAAGTAGCAGGAGTGATCATCTGGGTGATGGAGAATAGGTAAATATGCAAATGAATAAGTTGGTTTGGTGGGTGTGTTTTGTGGTTGTTTTTTGGCTGGGTGTAGGTGGTGGGCTTTGGAGGGGTGTTTGAAACAGGATATGAAGTTCAGGACAGACTTATGCCAGAAAGTAGACCTTAGAGATGCTTGCTTTGGCACAGTACCCCTAAAATATATGCTAAAACAGCTTAACAGACTTGTTTCATGGGAAACCGGAATGTAGCTAATGATGGCAATCAGCCCAATGCTCACTTATGGATGGGTTCTTAGGTTTTACTGTGACTCCAGGGAGCTTTGTATTTGTTGGAGGCAGTGAGAAGTGACGGCTGATGCTGAACGTGAAGACTAAGCTGTCTGAGCAGCACAGTGTGGTGCATTTCACATCACACAAGCTCTGGGCAGTAGGGGCACTAAATCCACAGCCCCAGTTAGATCAGCACTAGAGAAACTGATGGCCAGTGCTGTTGTTTTAAATGCTTCTCCTCAGAAACTGCTAAGGGTGGTCCTGGATTTCAGATGTATTTAGAAACAGTAATCTGGAGAGATGCAATGTAGGAAACTGTCTTAACTATACTTTCCATGTATTTTTTTAGGCTTCCTTTTTAATAATTAGAGGAATCTTGTTAAAATGTGTATTTAGTGCAAGATGCTGTGTCTTGTCTGAATTTTTTATGGCATCTAGGTAATAGCATTGTCAGGTTTTTTCCTCAGATTTTAACCTGAACAGGCTTCCTGAAATTTCCTGTGTCTGGTTACATGCTGATGTTGCACAAGTGACTCTAATCTACCAGTCTTCCACACTGCTTTCAAACTGGCACACTACTCTGGACTTGATATGGGTTGGAGATTTGCCAGCTTGGTTTGATAGGACTTTTAATATGGGACTTCAAGGCATTTGACCATGAAGAGGAAGAATGTGTCCTGAAATCAAGTGGCAGCAGGCATTCCTTGCTGAAGTTAGGACTCTATTGGACCATATCAGTAGTCTGCCTGTGGCTTTCCAAAGGGAAGAACCAGGTTTGAGAGGGGAAGTTCTGACATCCTGAAACTGCTTCTCAAGCATTTCCCATTCTGTCTCATGAATTTTCCATAATTTATTTATGGTGACTGGATCTGAGTGCCCCATTGGGAGTGGGGCTTTGGGAGGAGATGAAGATTCCAATGCAGAACAAGCATGTACTGATCCTGGAGGAAGTCCTGCTCATTTTGTTTCTGAGATAGGCATTCATGTGAAAAATTTAAGTGTGCAATGGCAATATTTACACTCTGAGCGCTTCTGCAAGAAATTCCCATAAGCAGATTCCCTGTCATGCGTAGGTTGGCAGGTGCCTGGAATTTCCAAAGGGAAAGGTCTTCATGCAATGTTTTTTGCCATGGGCATGGAGTACAAATGATTCGGTTCTGAACAAACTGTTCCAGTGAGGAACCCAAATTGGAAGATTCTGACTTTGATTTGTAACTGCAAAGACATGCATGTACTACCTAGGGGGAGGGCAAATAGGATTTAATAAACAACCATTTATAATGGGAAAAGTACTAACACAGAAAATTAAATCAACAAATAGCAGACCCTGCAGATTATTGGTCCTTCTCAGCAGCAGCAGTTGGAATGCCAATATTACCCACCTCTAAGTTATGTGCTTTTTATGACTGAGTTTGCGGTGTTGTGCTTTAGGTATGCAATTTTTTGAGTGTACAGACTATCAGTCAGTCTTCAGTTTTCACCTAAAATGGCCACAGTAGCAGTTGAAACTCTCATCTTTTTTCTTTTTTTTTCTTTTTTTTATCTCTTTTCTCCTACTCATAGAATATATCCCATGTTCTACTTCTAGGTCCCAAGTTGAGAATTATCTATTCTCTGCTATCCAGCCTCTTTTTATATGCATCCTATTTTGACAAGAAAAGATGCTGAGATCTATTCCTTCTGGAGAAACCATCTGGAAAGCTGCCATGCTCTGGCTAGACCCCAGCATCATCTCTCCCTGCCAGGCTGTAGTTTTCCCAGTAAAGCAGGGAGAGGACTAACCTGTTTCACAGGAGTCAGGCTGAATGTTTTCTATCTTCTTTTGAAGAAAACTGCCGTGAAAGAGGTTATCTGCTTGTTTGGCAAATGACACTGGCATTTCCTTTCTGGAGAGTCATGTCCAGCTTGTTTCTGCATTACACCAACCATTTAAGAGGCTGTGTTTTCCATGTGACCAAACACCTTGTTTTAATGGTTGACTTCTGCCAAGTTTGCCTCTTAACCTCCCCTTGTCCTTTCATTACACGTTCAGCTTTCATATTCTGTCATTCTGAGACCTTGTTTTCTTTTTCTTTCCCTTTCTCTGTCGTCTTTCTTACTAGCTGTCTGCAGCATCCAGCCCTTCCAGTCAGAGTCCTCACAGAGCCTCAGGAAAGGATCCCTTTGCAGAGCTCTCTCTCCAGGATTTCTTGTAGAACAACTTAGGTATTGTCCACTATTCTGGGGAGATGCTGGTGTTTGTGATATGAAACAAAAAAAGTTCTAATTCAAGTTTTATTAGCATGGCTTGAACTGTTTCTGAAGGAAATAAAAACAAACCTTGTTGATTTGGAAGCACTGTGGAAGTGACTTGGAAACTGTGTATTTAACTTCAGCAGTTTAAAGGCTGATTGAGTGTTTTTGCCTCAGTCCATTGGAAATGGAACCAGCTCATGTGGTACTTGCTGCAGTTAGGGAGAGAAGGAGCTGGTGCTACCTGGTATTTAGCATCTCATCAGGAAAATGTTCCGAGTTCCCTGTTAGCAGCAGAGCCCTGAGTGCTGCTGGCAGAGTGCTTATGCGCTTCCCTGTGGCTTGACCAGAGAGTTCCCTTCATGCAGGAGGAGGTGCTTGTTTGCCAGGGATCCATTTTGGTACACAGGTGCACTGGAGGAGTTGGGTTGTTTTTTACCAGTCAGGAGCAGGTGGGAATGAAATAGTAAAATGAGTGAAAACATGAAACAGAAATTCAAGAATTCATAGTATAAAGAGAAATTAGGCTTATTGCACACAGCAGCTGCTTTTCTTTGTGTATTTCCTCTGGTTCAACATGAAAAATGACACTGAGTTCTCTTCATAATGGTGTTGGTCTGTGTTACACTGCCACTGGTGACAATATTGCATGGATAACTAGGTGGGTTTTATTTTTAATGAGGAGCTATTTCAAAGGCTGGTGTCATCGGAAAAACATCCTGATGGCTTTTGGTTGTTTCCTGGCCCTGATTTTTAAAAATTTTTTATTTCTGCTCAAAACTTCAGATCATGGCGTAGCTTGGGCATCAGAAGAATGGAATTTTTTGAAGAAAACAGGTTTATAGTGAAGTCCTACTTCTGTTGGATGTTAACCCAAGGATTTTTCATCTTTCCAGATTCAGTTTATGTAACTGTGTTAGATGGAAGAGAAAGGAACATTTCCAAAAAGATGTGCTCAGCAGTAAACTCCCACTTCCAGGAAAAAAAATGAACTTCAGTCTCTCAAACTCTCCTCTTCCATTAAGTGATGCAGTGAAATGATGAAGACCAATGAAGGAAGCTGGGACACCTCCATAAGAAGACATCAGTACACAACACAAAGCCAAGATTAGCCATGAATTAAGACCAAAATCTATTTTTGTCCTGGTGACTAACACGTCAATACTCTCAGCTTGTAATAATATCCTTAATTGGTAATGTACGAAGAGAAGCCTTTATTCTGGAAATTGATATTGGTGTTTGGAAATGCTGTCTGGATTGGAGATGTGTCCTTTACCATAACTCAAAACAAGACTCTGGGCAAGGGAGGGTCAGATCCTAACTCTTAATTCTGCAGTTACCTTTTCTTCAGTCCTCACAAATGTAGGCACAGCAGTAATGGAAATTAACTTTTTTTTAAAATTATATATTCAGTTTGCAGTAGACATTCCTTATGTATTATTGTTTGTATTTATTTATGATTATCAATTTAACATTAATATTGTATCAAAAAAAATACTCCTTATGAAAATGAGTATGGATGTATACAGTATGTCTGATTTTTATCCACAAAGAATGAATCTGATTCAGAATGTTTTTCAGCTGACATACAGAGCACTAAATATTTTAAAAGTCTGAATCTAATGAATTCTCGGTACACATGGGAATTAGGGAGGAGCTGTAAAACGCATTAATCCTTATAGTCAATTCTGTGCCTAGGATTTTGCAAGGGAACAGTTAACTGACTAGAAGAAGCACTACATTTTTAATTCAGCATTAGTGCATTGGGAAGAAACTTTATTGCTTTGTGCTTGGCATGTCATTATTTTTACATTTGACATTATAAGGCCTTTCCAAGATGAATGTGAGGAATTGCTTTCACTTTAAGACTTTCCTTCTTTTCTGTAAAAAAAAAAGTAAATTGAGGTGTTGTGTGTTGGGGGGGAAAGCCTTTTCATTTGGCTCGTGCCATGTTTATGATCATGTACCTTTTAAAAGTAAAAAAAGGGGAAGTAGCTTACTTACATATGTCTAGTGGGTATTTAGTTCACAAGGAATTAAAGTAGCGCTGTTGATCGGTGCTTTGTGTAAATACATCGTAACTTTTGGGTGGAGTGGGGCCTTCAGAAGGATAGTCAATGATATGAAAGCAATTCTGTACATGAATTAAGCATACTTGCTGCATTGTCTCTGCAGATTCTATTTTTGTTTAAAATATTAAAATGTATGTTAGCAAAAATGGGTGGATTTTCAAATAAAATGCAGCTTCCACAGAACTTTTGTTACGGTATGAAAGTCTGAGGTGCTTCTTTTCTTTTTGCTGCTTAAAATGTGCACTGATAATTGGTTTGTTTACTTAATAAAATACCAAATGTATTTCATATGTGCATATTGTATTGCAGGAAGTGCAGCACTCTGAACCTGTGGCTGATACGATCCATGCAGCCTCTTCCCTGGGCTGTCGTCATCGATAGCCTCAGTGTTCCAGTAACAAGGTGTCTCCTCCTTCCTGACCTAACGTGATATTTCACCATCTTCTAGTTTTTAAAAATATTCATGGCAATAAGCTTGTACTGTTTATAACTGAGCAAGAAGCATAAATATGTCCCCAAAAATTATTATCTTCCCTAATCTTCTGGAAGAAGATAGTACTGGAAAAGCTATGAACAGTTTGCTGAGACCAGCTTCTGTAATTAGATACAGGAAGAGTTGATAGAAGTGGAGCTTTGCTCCTCACAACAACCTGAGGCTTGTCCTGGAGGCCAGGGTATCATAAACTGAGCAGTACAGGTCAGTAGAGTTAAAATTTCTATCTAAAAACATGAATAAAAAAACCCCCTGAACCTATTACAGAGTATGTAATGCACATGCCCAGATCTGGAGAGTTTCATACACAGTTTACTAAAATTTTGCCTTCCTACCACTGAGGCTGTCTTTCAGTGTGGGACTGTGCCCTCAGAGAGCAACTCAGTTTTGCTTGTGGTCAGAATATAAAAAAGGTGAATTGTCTTAATTGATGTACAGCTGGAAAAAAGGTGCACGTCTGTTACTTGTTAGCTACATCAGTAACTGCCAGGGTGCAGATTGTTCTGAAACACCATACAGACCTTGTGTGAAGGAAGAAGGTAGACCTTCGTCCTCCGGAGCCTGATGTGCTAGGTTATGGTAAAACAGATGCCAACCTTCTTTTTAGGTCTGTGGTACTCTCTGCAGAGTCTAACTTGAGGCTTTTGGCTGAGGATAGATCTGTGTTCCTGGATCTCTTTGATCGCTTGGACTTGAGGTTGCAAATCACAAAAGTACCAAAGAATTGTGAACGCCCAAAGCTATGTCTTCTGCAGGGATGATGAGCTCCTGTTACCCTTAACTGCTCACTCATTGTTACTCTGTGCTCCTTGAAACAGCTGCTGTGCAGATTAGGCTTTCTTGCTGAAGGCCTTGCTAAAAACCCTTGCTTTTTAGTTTCTCTTCAGAGACAAACTGGCTTGGGAATTTTCCTGAGTTGTATTTTCTCATTTGCTTTGTTCCCAGTAAGTGTTTGCTTTCAGTACCACTGAAATAACACTCAGTTTAGCTTAATTTAAAAAGCACAGCACACAGACATACTTAGTTTTTTAGTTACTGGCACTTTTCAATAATAGGGGTTGTGAAAACATGGTTCTCTTCAGAATTGAGTTGAAAGGCTGTTTAATCTGCAGGAGCAAACTGAAGGGAAGCTGCCTGCCCTTATCAAGCAGGGAGAATGGAGTGCTTTGTTAGAAGGATGTGGTTCCTCTTAAAGCTTTGTGTAGGGAACTGCTGTGTCAGAATAACCACAATATTTTAATTTTTTTAAATAATGTAGGTATATAATGAAAACAACTGGATTTACCTCTTGAGATAATTATTCTTGCCAGAACAAGAACCTGAACAGCTCCCAACTGAGTTGTCTAACAGCCCATATGTAGAGTCTTCATCTGAAGACAGATCTAAATTCCTTTGCTGCTTCTCTTCTTTGTTTCAGAGTCACAAACTAAACTGAGCTGTACCTCAGAACGTGTTTAAAGGCTGTCTTTGCATGACTGTGACATCAGAGGTTCCGTTCAGCCAACTGCCAGAATAAGTCACAGACATTCCCAGCTGCCAACCAGCCCTTTAGCAAGAAAAAGGGACAGGGTGAAACCCTGCATCTTTCATTAGACAAAAAGTGCCCATTTCCAGAGCCTGACACAAATTTTGTAGCAACATAAATGAATTGCAACTTAAAGGCCATGACATAATTGAGATAAAGATTGTGGCAGCGAAATGAGAATTAAGTGCTAAAAACACTGGGACTGATAGTAAATGCTGATGGGATTGACAAGATAATGTGAGGGGCAGTGATAAAATGTGCTGAATACAGACAAAAGAGCAGTGGTAATGGCAGCATATGTAAACTGAAGGAGAGCTTTCTCCTTGGCCTGTTGTCAATCTTTTGACTTGACCTTTGGAGCTCCTGCACCACAGTGGAGAGAGCAGAAACAGGCTTGACATCTTCCACTGAGTTTTTCCAACATGAATAATCTGTGAGCAGCTGCTGTTTTCCAAGTTCAAACTGGAGAGCAGAGGGACTTGGCTGATTGTTCAGCTGCATCCTGGCTGGATCAGGGGAATGAGTGAGGAGGAGAGAACACTAGACAGGTTCCCTGAAGGTGTAACATTGCTGCCACCTACTCAGCACCTTTTTGTAGCTGAAGGTTGAGTAATACTATGGGAGATGGCCTCCCCAAGATAACAGATCAGTCTAGGAGTGAATAAAACAACATTTAATTCTTTCCTTGCTTCTCTGATGATGAAATTTCCTGAAGCAAAGATCAAAAAGCCTTGGAACTAAGAGCCAACTTCCTTAAATCTCTATGTGAGGTGATAATGGGTACAGAGAATGCATTGGATGCAAGCACAGTGCTTTGGATATCCAGCAACTGCATACGCAAGGAGCACTAGGGTCTTGGGTTTATTTTCATAGCATGGATCTCTGTTCTTGGTGGTTACTGCTGAATTTGCCTGTGCCATTACAGCAATTGCCCAAGTACTGGGAAATTTTTAGAAAAGCAGTATTTGATACTATTTTAGCTTCTTGTTTTACCTTAATCACTAGAAATGAGGAAAGATCCAGCACCATGTTCAATCCCAGTTTTCAGCATGGCTTAGTGTTCAATTGTCCACATATGGGAATAGTTGTTGGCATCTTGTTACCATGTCATGTCCTAAAACAATATGGTATTTGTGGGAGACTGTAGAACGTGATCTCTGAAACGCAGTATTACAAAAAACATCCTTACTTTCAAAGCTGACTCAAAATCCAAGGAAAAGTCTTTTTTCAGAGGAATATCTAGCTGTAAAACAGTGGCTAAAGATGCTAACACCATTAGATTCTCTGTTCCATGCTTGCCACTGTAGTGTAACTTTTCAGTCCATTAGCTTCTGCCTTGACCTTATTCTGGCGAACTCCTTGTAGCCCACAGAAGCAGTGTGTTTAATAACTTCTCTCTCAGAAAGCAGCCAAACAAGAACAAGTGCTGCAGAACAAGTTTCCTACCCTCATTTCTCGAAACGTGCAGGTCTGAACCTGAGGAAAGATTGCCTTGTTATATAACCTCACTGCAGTGGAGGCTGCGAACCTCGCAAAAACCAGACCAAAAGTGAAGTTACCCACATTCCCTGCAGCTCAGGCTGTGGGACAGATCATACCAGCACAGCCAGACTATAAAGCAATACAATCCAGTTGCTCAGAGAGGGTTCAAGCCAGCAGAGTGCTGAGGTAAGCAGCTCCTTTCATCACTGGAGTGGGTACAGGCTCTCAACACACCTCTCCCCATTGTGGTTTTTAGACATTCCATGGTTTGATATTTTTCACTTCCAGCTCATGGACCTCAGTTCTATTAAAATAGTTTTTATTTCCATGCAACTTGAGTGATGCTTGTGTTTCTTTAATTTTGAATTCCAGGGAATACATGCTGGGTTTTTTCTTCCTGTTGAAACTGCAAGTTTCTTTGAGCTGTGTTGTAGTTAAATACGTAACTCCAGGTCATCTGCAGTTTAGCTTGGATTATAGTTGTGGAGATACCTGGACCCTTGTTTGCATCCTAGAGTTGTCTTGTGCAACAGTAATACAGTAAAGAAAAAGTGTTTCATAATGCTGGGAATGCAAGGGTGACTCCCATAAGTTTGGTCCTAACTGGAGTACCGAACTCCAAGTGGGGCTTGGAACAGTGGCCGTGCTGCCAGAAAGTGACTGATCAGCCCCCTCTTTTACAACATGCTGCTTGTTTCTGAGAGATTTTGCCAGTAACAAATTTATCAAATCCAGATGCCTTGGGCTGGAGATCCAGCTTTCTCCATATGAAAGCCTCACAGTGGCCTTAATGCTAATCCCGTAGAAATCAAGGGGATTTGGGACACTTCACTAAATATGTTTTGCTGCAGGCTGTTGCTTCTGGCTTGTGCAGGCTGCCCGTGGCTTGTACCCTAATTAGCATGATTGGGATTTCTTTTTAACTCCCTCTCACCCACAGAGGCAGTTATGGGAAAAGGCTAAACTTACTGGAGGAGGAAAGGGTTCTTTTTTCCAAGGTGCAGGTTGATGTTGTCCTGCCATATGTCCTGCACATGGTGTTATGCATTATGGGCATAAGCCAACAGAAGCCTTAGAGATGGGCCCTACATTTACACAACTAGAAAATGTAAATCCCTTTTGGGGAGTGGTGGGAAGAAGGAGAGGCCTTTCTTTAACAGAAAAGCCATTCAGCATAAGCCACATTCTAATTCCACATCTAAAGGAGAAGCTAAACTAATCACTGAGCAGAACTAATCTCTCTTTCAAGTCAGCCATTTCATGGGGCTTGTGCTGCACTCAAAGCAAGGCAGGGGAGCCGAGGGGAGCCTTCTGTTGGGCTGCAGACACAGCAGTAGCTGCCCAAGTGCAGATCCCCATTCCCTGGACACTGGAGCGGCAGGAATCACCTCAGCCTGTACAGTAACTCCACTGGGTTACAGCAGGGGCATGTCCAAACTCACCTTACTGTCCACATGGCAGATAAAGTCAGTGTGAGCACTCTGCCACCTTTACCTGTCTGCTTGTGATTCCAGCCTCAGAGGAGCTTGGTCAGTGGAGCCCAGAGAACAGTGGGACTCACCTGCAGCCAAAGGAGACACCTGCTGGGCAGGAACAGCTGAGTGTGCTTGGAAAACCAAGTGTTTGCACTGAAGGAGATACACTGAGATACCGCACAGAGATACAGGTTGTTTAAAATGTAAGTTTTTTAAAAGGCTTTATTCCAAAGAGCTGATTAACCTGCCAAGGGTTTAAATCAGATTATTCAATGCTGTCACAAGTTTCTAATGAGGAAATGCACGGGTCAGAGCCTACATGTAGGAAGGAACTGTTGTGTGCTGCTGAGAGGGGGTCCAGAGGGAACTCCTCCACTGCATCAATGCACTAAGATGTTCAGAGACCAGCCACAGACCAAGGATATGGGGTTACACTATATATTTGGCCAATTCTAAACAAACAAAGTATTTAAGACCTTGGAGATTTTTATGCTGATTTTAAATTGTTTTTAAATTATTTTTTGTCTATTTCAATGTATTCAAGTAGGGGTCTTATGGAGACAGATACAAAAGCATTCAAACACTCAATTTATAGCAATAGTTGAATTATGCTTGCATAAATTAATTCTGCTTTAGCAGAGCTTTAAGTATTTTGTAACAGTTCTATGTTTTATGACAGCCTGCATTTACCCATTCGCTGTCTGATCAAGAGAATATTCCACATGTGCAATCTGTGATCTGTGGAGACCATGCAAACTAAATATTAGCTGAGATCTTTTGGGAGATATATGTGCTGCTACCTGGACTGAATACCCCAAAAAGTGCACAAGACCTCTCAGTGGTAAGGAAAGGAACCCTTCAATTAGCCTCTGCACCCAGACATACCTCTCATGAAACTTAGAATCATGATTCACGCATTCTAAAATAGTTTCCTCAAAGCCCCATGCCACACAGAAGAGAGCAAATATTTAATGAACTGAGGATGTTACATTTCTGTATCAAGAGCACAGCTTGTCTAGTTTTCATCAACATTTTCCTTAAATAAGGCCTTGATCATCTCAGCTGTGATATGCCCATCTGATTTACCAAGAGTGTCCTCTTCTCTGTGGCTCCTGCCTGGCATTTCTTCTGGTTCCTTACAAGTAGGCACAGCTTTTCCAACCACATACAGCTTCCTCTTCAGAGGTACCAATTTTGAGTATGCCTTAAGAAGAAAGAATGTTTCTTTTGCAATTTCATAGGAAAGCAACCATTCTTCAAATTAAAAAAAAAAAAAACCAACCAAACAAGCCAAACTAAACAAAGAAAGAAAACAAAAAAAACCCCACCAAAACCCACAAAAAACCCAACAACAAACAACAACAACAAAAAAAACCCAGCAACTTTCCTTTTTAAAGCAACTGTAGAGATGCTGCCCTGGGGTTGTGTTTGATAATGTCAGTAATAATGGGCTTCTTCTGCAAGCCAACTCCTTTTAGGAGGCTACATCCCTGCTGCCCTCTTCTTCTCCTGTGTGTTTTCACCAATATCACCTTCACTATAGACAAAATTCTAATCTCAAATTCAGTTCTGTGAGAGGAATTAAACTACTCCAACAGGTCACTCCTGCCAGTAAGAGAGGTCCAAGCCCAGCCATGTGGTTCTACCACATCTGCACTGGCTCTGGTCTTCTCCAAACCTCTGGGTCAACTCAATTGACCAACCCAACAGAAATTAATTCGGGGGGAAGGAGAAAGGGAAGTGCTGGGCTAGAGTCAATCTACCACTGGAAAGGCCAATGTGCACTGTTTACTCAGCCCTGTAGTTTGCACCCAGAAACACCTTCATCCTGACTTTCTGTTGAAGGAATGTTAATCCTTTAATGCTACTGGGCAACTCAGATTCTAAAGGACTAGTATCCAAGCAAATGAATCTCTCATTAGGTGACATTCAGAATTCTTTCTAGGGGGAATTTCATCTGACACTCCATGGGATGATTCCCAGGACACAGTTCACTTACCAAAACATGTGCCTCATGGTATCAGAGATGCCCAAAGGCATCCAAAACATCCACATGAGGCTGGCCTATGGGACACAGAACCTGTACTCTTTTGGCCCAGCATCTGAAGGACATGAAGTGACCTAACTGTCTCAAACAACACCAGAGGACTACAGTCAAGCATCTGAATTGCCCACCAGGTAAAGGACATTGGATGCTGTAACACTACTGGAAATAGAATGGTCCCAACATTAACTCATGCTCCACACTGAAAGATGTTTATGTCAATGAAAGACCTGAAAAGTTTAACTCGCACCTGGAACTCTTCTTCATCTTCATACAACAAGCTGTCCAGAGCTGGAGTGAAGCATTTTTTCCACTGCTTTTCATCACTGACTTGAGGCTTCTCATAATCTGTTTTAGACCAAACCTTTGGAAAGGCACTTCCGATGCACTTTCCTTCTGTCTTTGCTTTTTGAAGAGAACAAAAATGAAGTGTAGGTAATTGTTAAGCGTTATGGAAGTCAGAATCAGTACTTGATATGAGCATTGCCTGCAATCTTTAATATGGCTTAGCCCTTGCGATGCAAAGAGCTTGGTAGTATTTTTAATTGGTAACTCAAGCCCAATGTTCATTTTCCTTCGGGTTTTTAATGCGTTTTTTGTTCACAATTTCTGATCAAGACCCAGGGATTGAAATTCATTGGAAGTTAGAACTAATGGGTCTGTGGGAGGCGGCAGGGAAAAAAATTAGCTTTTATGAGTTCAACTGAGATCCTGTAGAGCCCTGAATAGTTGAAAATAATAAGAAAGGCAGCAAAAACAAGTATGAAGTTTTTCTATATCCATGTATCTATAGGTACATAAATACAAGTTCCTGAAACACAGTTAGTCTACTTATAATTCCCCTAAGGAGATCACATCTGTAGTTGACTAATTCTCAGGATGACAGAAGATGCTGGACATGGACTGCCAAGTCTCAGGTTTTCCTGGGACAGTGACCCAGCTTATTGGAACAAAGCCTCCTCCAGGTAACTATTGCAAAAGTCTAGCAAAGTTTTTCAAAATAAACATATATTTAATCCAGAAGTCTTAGCCAACATGTTTGCTGGTGCCTGATGGTTTCAAAAGGCCCCCCTATGTCTAGGACAGATCAGAACTTCAACAAACTACTTCATGTGTCCATAACCATATGACTTACATTTTTCTAATGCATCTCTTTAATTTTGTACTTTTTTCCATCCTCTTTCTTTTACTCACACAAAGATGTAAAATAAAATTTGTGATACTAAGGAATCCACAGACACTGTCCTAAACGGATAAGCACAGGCTCATGCTCCTTCTTGCCTAATGGTATATCCTTTTCCTGGGCACATCTACCAGAAGGAACAGAGATTCAGCCCAAAATTCAGTACTGCTTACCAAGATTTTCAGTTCAGGCTGAGCTCCATGTACCTTCATCTGCTCTTGCTAGAGATTTAATTATAATTTAACTCTGGTGTATTGGCTGAATGACTGAAAAGTAGGTGTACACTTAAAAGTGAAAGTCAGAGTTTAAGAGTGTCCTCTCAGGGACAAGCTATAATGAAGTTATGATATGGATCAGTAAAGAACCAATGAAGACATAATTCATATCTTCATAAAAGATGGCCAATCCTGTAAACTGCATTCCAGGGTAGCTCTAGATAGGTAATTATATTCCACAATCTAAAACCAATTTCAATTTAAAAACTGTATTACAGGTAGATTGTGATTTTGTCTCCTTATGAAAATTACAATCTATCATGACTGTGGTGGCTGCAATCAATAGGGAAATAAGGTGTTCACCATGTCAAACTGGTAGTTTGATTAAAAAGTTTCAGAAATAAAAAGTCTGTAAATGCTCAGTAACTTATCAATTCTTATAAGCTGCTGGCATTTGCATTACCTGCATGTTCTCTGTTTTCCCTTTTCATTTCATCTTTAGGAAGTTCTTGCAAGCCAGCTCCCTTTGTAAGAAACAAATGCCTATGAAATAAAAAATATAATGTGAAATAAAAAATATAATGTGAAACCCATATTAGGGGTCTGAATTTTCTGTCTAAACTGTCATTGACTGAATTTTCTGTCAATGATTTGTGGTGAGGGGGAGGCCACCCTTTCTGAGAGCCACTGCTGCTTAACCACAAAGGCAGAATAGCGCAATGGTTCAAAAATGCAATGGAGGCAGCCAGGTAGCTTAGTGGCTAATAAGCTGTTCTTTTTTATTTTTAGTGCCTAAGTTCAACTATGTCCATGAGACTAAAAGAAAACAAATGTTAGAGTCTCCAGGCAGTCCAAGATTCAGACCACAGCTGGCAGCTCTCACTTCAAAAAAATCCAAAGTTCGGAAAGGAGAGAAAAATGGTCACTTCTTAAGACTTGGAACTTTTTGTGCAATATGGCTAAAATCACTGAGCTGGGACTAGAAAATGAAGATGGATCTCTCATATTGATGCATTGTGCTTTTGATACCATTAGTGTTGACATTTTGTAGCTAAATCAATCTTTCTCTAGGGAAAAAGCTAAATCGAAGAAGCTAATACTACAGACACCTCTGCAGACAGACATTTCCCAAGGTCTCTTCTTTTCTGAGTTTAAGATCATTTGTTTCAGTCAAGATTGCAAACCCCCTATATTTGCAAATTAATCTTCACATCCTTAAACATTTTGCCAGCAGTAAAGGAAAAATCTATTATTCAGCACTTAGTCTGAAAAGCTGGGGCTGAGACCATCTAATTGCAATACAGAGAAAGCATTTCCAAGCCTCAGTGATATAAAGCGAGTGGCACTAGGTCTTAATAGATTAACTAAGAATCCAATCTCTTCCCTGAAATTTGGTACTTGGGAAGTCACAATGTTACTGTCATCCTTCAGAGATACTACTCCCACATATACTCAGTCAAATTCTGTCTTCGGTCTACCAGGAAACTACTTTGGCTTTGATGTGGGAGAGCCCAAATAGCTCTAGAGGCCGATAGGAGCATTATCTTTAAAAAAAAAGTAATCACTTTTGAGTCCATTAAAGCAGTATTTTACCCTGATGCTCTCAGATGCTGAAGTTTGATATCAATCAGTTTTGCCACTAAACTGGTATTTTCTTCTTCCAGGAGCTGGACAAAAGCTTTCAGATCACTTTCTTCCTTTCGGTAGATCTTAACCTTTTGACAATTAAAAAAAAAAAAAAAAAAACACTTTATGAAT
>VZTR01010697.1:93570-128169 GCA_013400775.1 Chaetops frenatus | reverse complement strand
CCCGGCGGGCACGGCCGGGCCCTGCCGCGCGCCCCGCCTCGGTCGCCATCGCGACGGAGCCAGGCGCCTCGGGGGCTGCCCGCGCCCTCTGCCCCGGGAAACGAGAAGTACGAAAACGCTGGAATGCGGTGCCAGGCTGAAACCCTGAAATGAAGTTGCAGCTCTGTTCAAGAAAGAGAGCGTGTACCAATCCCGTACTGGACATCCCACACCTAATGTGAGCTGGGCCACCCATCACGGCAGAGCTGCTTTCTCAGGAACAAGCTCCCTCAGTCCAAGGCGCAGATATGGAGCCTTGGGTGGCTCCTGGACTGCAGTAACAACAGCCATACTCTATGGCCTGTGACCCTTCTGCTCCACACCAGTGCAAAAGGCCATGCCCAGCACTGGGGACAGGGCTCAAGAAGATGGAAAGAAAGGCTGGAGTCTGACCCTGAACTACTTCTGCTTCTCTCCTCCTGGCTGATGGACCGCAATAGATTTTGGATAGGCTCTGTTCATTTTCTTCCGTCATAGGATATCAGTGCCTGAGCCACATAATCCTGGGAGACATACTCAACCACAGAAATAAGTGATCAATCACTAAAGTGCGATTGTCCGCATTCTCGGGCAACATAGAATCGTAGAATGGCTAAGGTTGGAAGGGACCTTAAAGATCATCTAGTTCCAACCCCCTGCCATGGGCAGAGATGTCACCCACTAGTTCAGTTTGCTCAGGGCCCCATCCATCCTGGCCTTGAAAACTTTTAGGGATGGGGCATCTGCAACCTCTCTGGGCTCTTCTCTTTTAGTTTAAAACCCTTCACCCATGTCCCATAACTATCTGCCTATGTAAAAAAAGTCACTCTCCCTCTTTTTTATAAACTCCCTCTAAGGACTGGAAGGCTGCAATGAGGTCTCCCCATAGCCGCCTTTTCTCCATGATGAACATTCACATTTACTTACTTTGTTCATAAATTTTGGCCATGCCTGTGGGAATTTGTGTTGTCCTTTGACAAGTCCTGTTTGACATAGTAGAGCAGTCTCTGTAATTAAGACATATTCATTAAAGTAAGGACAAAATGCTTTTAGTCTTACAGGCAGAGAACTCTAGCCATGCTGCATAATAGAGTAAATTTAAAGGTGCCCTGGTCAGTGGCAGCAGGACTTAAATTTGTTTTGTTTGGGAGCAAAAGAGAAGGAAAATTATCAGGCCCCAGTCATGCACATTAGATCTTTGAAGCTATTGCTTTCACGATCATTATTATCAAGCTAGTCTTTTTATTACCACAGAGAGCTCCATATAGAGTAATATAAATTACCCACACTGTTTCCTTTTACAGTTTGCACTTCTGGTATGAATTTTCTTGTAATGTTTTAAAATAAATTCTAAATAATTCTAAAATATTTTTGAAAGCTTACTTTTTAAAGGCTTTGCACTCCTTCATGTGTGAAGAGATGGACCTTTAATGGGCTGAGAGCTCCTGTGGTGGACTTGGAGGCAGCCAGGCAGGACATTTCTCAAGCTCCTCCACCCACCATTATTTCTCTGCCTTCCTTTGTGCATGTGGAGAACTTTTCATGGCATAACCTAACAGTGTAGGAGATTTTAAAAGAAACAAAAAAGTTACCTTGGTGCCCAGGAACCAACTGAAGTATGAAAAGCAAGAGATGATGTGGTCAAAGCCATCTGGGAAATATCACTACAGCCATTAAATGAATAACATCAGACTTGTGTTAATTCATCAGAGAGAAGCTGAGTGTCAAAAGCAGTTGAGTGACAGGAAGAAACTGGAGGAAGGAAAGCATTATTGGCTGGATTTGTTTCACTGGAAGTTACTGTCTCTTCAACTAATATCTGTCACTTTGTGACCATGACAAGGCACTTAATAATTTTTTCGTTATTGGAAGATGGGATTTCTTTTTACTTTGGAAAATCACTAGAGAGATAGACATGCTGAATGAGGGGGTGAAGGAAGAAAGGTGATCCAGTTTCTAAATCTGATAGCAATACTACAACACAGATACCTGCAGACTTGGTTGATTCAGGTCTTTTTCCTAGAGATGCCTTAACACGGTCTGTTGCACTGCAATCAAAACCATGCCTATATCTTTTGATTGTGCTGAGAACTTAACAACTCTGTGATAGTGTCTGGGGAGCACAAAGGGGTGGGTAGAGTATATCCCTCTATCATTAATTTTTGTTCTCTTGCTGCCACCTTGAGAGTGTTCAGGCTCAATTCACTTGAAAAACAGCCATTCTGTGCTTACATGAAATGCCTAGATTCTTCGAATCTACTGCTCCACTGCAGAGTAGCTGTGGGGACAGGCTGGATACTGGGTGCAGACTCTTTCCATCGGAAGTTACTGAGGATTGAGTCTAAGGGTCCTTCAGGTATTCCATGTTCTGAGGGTCATTAAGGTATTTTCAATTTCTTCTTTATTGTGGACACTGAAGATATCAACTGGCAACTGCTCTGAGCTGGGAGAGTCCTTACACACATAATCCCACAGATTTGATGTGAATCCATTTCAGGAGCACATCACTAAATTAAGCGTGAGCAGGAGGTTGCACCTACGTATTTTAACAGACACAGCACACACCACATACACAGTTTCTCAGCAGTCACTTGTCACCGTGTGAGAGACCTCTGCCACCTGGCAGCAAGGAGCTGCTTTTTCCTAGTCTTGGGTCCAAAGCCCTTGGCTAAAGGGGGAATTCTTTTGGGTAGTGGGTGCACCAGGCCCATCAGTTCCAAGTCCATCCAGCAGGGGTCACGCGCACTCAGAGCTGTCCGCTGATATGAGCGCGTCTGGTCCTCGAACACTGTTTTACTCCGAATTTCCTTCTTCTTCGGGACTGCTGTGAGAAGGGGGAAAGAGGTAATTTACTCAAGAAAAAAAATATGCTCCGTCTACGAAGAGTGACAAAAGGACTTCGCATCACTTCTAATTAAGTGGTGTTTCTTGATCTGCACTGAACAGGACTGAAGTGTGTGTTTGAATAGATATAGCTTAGTATGCTGCATTGGGATGAATAAAAAGGGTATGTAGATGAGAGGTATTTGAATGAAAATTATTGAGAGAAGCAAGAGACTTTTATTCTTTCACAAGGTCTCCAATTCACTCTGATCCTTGTGAGCTGAATGTAAGCCTTATTAAAGGCTTTTAAAGCCAGAATTTTACTGCATAGTGCATGAAAAGTATGCTCTAGTCCCTTATTTAATTATCAGAAAGGAGGAGCCGTGTATCAAATGCATGAAATCGAAAAGACATGTAATTGATCAAAACTTTACACCAATGCTATGAACACTGAATTTTCTCTAAAAATAGTTTCACCATATCCAAATTTGAGAAGGAAGTGAAACATAAGAATTTATTGTTAGCAGGGAGCCAGGGCTGATGGCATAGGACTTGGGGAGTGAATGGACTCAGGCTAGGAACACAGTGGGGATGTAATTTAAAGCAGAGCTGCTGCGAGCGAGAGCCGAGCCAGCGCTCTGGGCGGCGGGCGTGGGCAGGTGACACAAGGGCTGCCCTCAGGGCACAGCGGCCCCGCCCCCGGGCACTCCAGACTCTGAAATCCTCCAGCTGTCCCAAACCAGAATGAAAGCAATTAGATCAAGCACTGTGAGAAGAACTTGCGTAAGGGGAAAATATCAGCACAGCAGCTCTCCGCATGACGGGGTCGGTGCTGTCACCGTGCTTGCAGAGGCACTCCGGATGCAGAAATCGAGGTGATGCCTGGCTGCTGAGGGGAAGGTTCTGCTGAAACACCCCATTGAATCGGCGGCATGTTTATTTTGTGCCACTAATTAAACAGAAAAGCACTTACAGCGGCTTCCTGAACAAATAGATGACTGAAACCTCTGTTATCGCGGCCCGTATCTTTACTCAAACAGGGGCGTATGTTCACACTTCTCGAGTTGCCTGTCACCAGGTAAAGTGAAATACTGATCATCAAGGCAGCTCGTCAAGTCAAGCCGACACTCCCTGCGTGGCCTTCGAGTGAAGCAGCCGCTGTCCGCTGTGGGGCTGCTGCCTCAGAGCAGTGCCTGCTGACAGCCGCCCCGAAGCTGCCCCGGCCCGCGGGGCCGTGTCACCGGCACTCCCGGGGGTGCCACAGGTGACACGAGGCGGGAGGGCGGACCCGGGCCGGGGGAGCCGCCCCGCTCGGAGGGACGGGCGCCGGCATTGGCCCGGGGCGGCGGGACGGGCCCGGCCTCTCCCCGCGCCACCGCCTCCCCACCCTCAGACAAGCGGGGCGGAGGCGCGGGGCAGCGGCTGCCCTACGGGACGGGGAGCCGGCGCTGTCTCTGGCTGGAGGAGAGGAAGGGAGAGCCGCGGAGGGGACGGCAGGAGAGGTGAGGCTGACCTAGAAGGAGCTCTGTGGGTAGGTCTTGTTAATGGAGTAACTCGGAGTCAAAAAGGGGCGTAGAAGCCACCCTCGCCCGCAGTGCTGGGACAGCGTGAGAGCGAGCCCGGTGGCCGCTGAGGAGTCCTGGCTGCCAGCCTTCGCCAGCCGGGCTGCTCCGCAGGGTTTGGCCGCCGTCGGCTGGCGGGGCGCTTTCAGCTGGGGACGGGGCAGCGCTCACAGGTGTCTCGCCGGCCCCAGTTGTTGAGGCCGCACGGAAGCGGCGCTTGTCAGCGAGTTTCCTCAGAACCGCTCCCGAGAGCCCCGTGCCACGGGAGCCGAGCCCGGGGACACCCCCGCTGCTGTGGCCTTTGTCCGAGGTGAGCGCCGGGTAACTGTCAGGACTTCCCCGCACAGAGCTCCTGCTGGAATGCGAGGACTCTCTCTATCTAAATAAGGTGCTTAGATCTCAGCTGAGAGATGTTAATGACCTTTGCATAAATAGTAAACACTTTTAATCTCAAAACAGTGAATTAATCGCATCATCCACGCTGTCTCTGGAATGACTTGCAGGATTGGACCTGGCCCCAAAGTCTAATGCATCCAGTTGTGTCTTTCCTGTGTGAGCAGAAGAATCTGCTTAGAAGATTGCCAGGATGAAGGTCACTTAAAGCTGGGGACAGATTGTTAAGTGACAAGTATTTTTTAACTTTTTGAGAAAGTGTAAGCGGAAGGGACTTAGAACATGTTGTGGTGATACGTCCCCCCACACTGATTCACAACATATGCTTAGCAGGATGTTGTGAGAAGAAACTTGATTTTATTAGCTAAAGATCAAAATGTTGCACCAAAACATTTGCGTGTTTAGACACAGATTGAAGCTCTCAGTGATGGATTGTTTGAAAGACTAATGAATCAAAGCACTTTATTAAACTTGTATATAGCAACAATACAGCTTTCCAGTCGTTAGTTCTTAATTACCATTAGTTGTTATTATCTCTTTCCCAAACAGTTCTTAACAGTCACAAATATAAGTGGTAGTAAACCTGGAGTATACAATATCTGGAGCTGGTGCCCTATATTTAGCACTGATGACTACGCTTCTTGATCTTTTATTTCAGTTGCAGGAGTCACAATAAAGTGCTTGAGAGCTCCTTGTCAAGAGAAGCTGGAATCAAAGTGAGGTTTTTTGTGATTTTCATAAAGTATCATCCTTCTTTTCTAGTTGTTAATATGTTGTTCACCTTGCTTCCTCCCTGGAAGAAAAGGGGGTGATTTCAGATGGTATAGTTCATATTATTTGAGGGAATAAGCTTACTGTAGTGTTGCTAGGCATCTTTCTTATTTGTTTTGCAGGATTATTCTGGTTCCATCAGACATATCTCCTCTTTGTTCTACAATCTTATTTTAGTTTCATCTGACATCTTTCCTGACCACTCTACATTCTTTGTTCTCATCCTGTAGATTTTACTATTTGCATATGCTTTCCTGTGCCCTGTTTGGGCAAGTATACTGCAAGTGTCTGTTCATTTGCAGTTGTGTGTTATTTATGTATACTGAGTTATAAAATACTACTGAAGTACTACTAATACTGTTGCTGTGTTATAAAATGCTTATACACTGCTACCAATTACCCTAACTTAGTGTTTATGTCTAGGTTTAAGGCATGGAAATAATAAGCATCTTAGTCTGCTTCTACCTTAAGCATGCAGACGTTCTCTGCTTTGGATGTAAGGCATGTTCTTGAATTTCCTGAAACTGTCATTGGACCTGTCTCCTGGTAAACAAATTTCATTCCAGCATTTCTTGCATCCCAAAATAATGTGCTATCAGTTTCACTGTCAGACTTTTAAAATTCAGTGAAATAGGTCTTCGTGTTCTTGATTTCCAATTCTGACAAAGACCAGAGTAAACAACACTCCCTTGCCCCCAAAAATGGATGAAGGAAAAGTGAATTTGTCGTTTCCCTGAAGAGCCAGTGCTTTAGAGCACTGTGTAGCACTCTAAAAGTGCTCTGTTCCTGCTGGATAGAGACCATGTGCAGGTATTCTCTGGAGTGAACTCCTGTTATGCTGCAGGAGACACTTGCCAGATTCCCAAGGAGAAATACTGCTTCTGTTTAGTACATGGAGAAAATCTTTGATAGTTGAATCTGGAAAAAAGGCTTAACCAGGAAAGCTGTTGGATGAAGTTAAAGAAATCACTTTTTTTCTACCCTATATTGTTTCCTGTGCTCATGACAGAAAGGGATGAAACAGACTTAAATCAAAAATCTAATAAGAAAGCATTATTTACAAGGAAATATAAAGGTATTTTGTAGTCTCTCAGTAGGAAAAAAATGCTGAATTTTCTTTTTCTTTAATTAAAAGTGATGGTTCTATCCTTTGGAAGTCATGCTTTATTCAGGAGTGAATTGTTTGAAACCATAGTAAAGGATTTTTCCTCTGCACAGAAAGTGCATTTCACCGGGGATGGCTGACTAAAGGATGACTGCTAAAAGCAGTAGATACCCTTCTGATGCCTGAAGTCCATCACCTGTTGCATTTAAAGGCAGCTTATTTACATTGATCAGAAGTCAATTTGAGGAGGCTCCGTAGTTTGATCTTCCAATTCCAAAGCACTTGTGCCAAAAGTGTATATGTCAAACCTGTGAAGTTGATTTGCTGTATCAAGAGTTTTAGCTTATTTGGGCATGATGTGAGAGTGACAGCTGATTTCAGCAGACTTATTCATGATTCATTCTTGTGGTAGGGAGTCATTCCAATTCATCAGGGTACAGCAACTGGCTATGCTAGATTCTTACTTCATGCTCTAAAGTTTCCTAGCTATATGTAATTTGACTCTGCTTATTGCATCAAGAGGGGCAAAGGGAAGAGATGTATATGTGAGGAGGAGGAAAAGAATACTTCTTCCCCTTTATTTTACAGCTCCTTTTCTGGATGATAATGCCAGACTATTTTTGACCTGAAACTCAATATCCTGTGCCTATACACCAAATTAATGAACAACTTGACAATTTGTTGCCCAGAGAGGCTGGGGTCTCCCCATCCCTGAAGGTGTTCTAGGCCAGGCTGGATGTGGCTCTGAGTAGCCTGGACTAGTAAAAGGTGTCCCTGTCCATGGCAAGGGATTGGAACTAGGTGGCCTTTAAGGTCTCTTCCAACCCAAACCATGCTACGATCACATTTTTTCCCCTTACATCTTGCTATGTTCCTTTTTCTCTGCAGTACAAATATTCTAGAAGTAAATTTTTCTATTTCTCTGTCCTAGTCAGGGAAATTTTCCATTCCATTTCTCTCTAAATATGTCTGAGTGTAAATAAAAAGAAAGGTAAGAAGAAAGGGGATGCTTATCTGTGGAGTAATTAGCAGAACAATATCTTAGATTCACTGCAAAATATTTTTGTTCTACAGAGGCATCAAAAAATATTGGTAAACTTTGTATGAGATTTCATACCCAGTATCTGATTCTGGCTGACTGATAAACTGACAGAGATTTAACTCTGTACAGGCTGGATGGACTAGAGTCAGACTATGTGATCTCAGCCATGTAGTTTGAGCTTCAGAACTAGACCAGTGTATTCAAGAACCCCAGGGTTAGAAATGGTTTCTACACTGTTAGCTTGTAGACGTTAAGATCTACCACCATACTTTTCTACTCTAATGAATTTAAATGGCTAATGTGACTTAAAAATAGCATTAAAAATAGAAAATCTGTTATGAAAAATTAAGGGTGAGGTCCAAAACCCTCTGTAATTGCACTTGAAGCACTGTAAGCAAAAGGTATGTATCTAAGTCCTAGGCAGAAATCTGTCAAACAAGCAGAAGTAGTCAGCCTTTAACCTTCTATTCTGGTCCTGCCTACATGACTTGTTTTTTAATCCTGGGATTACTTGTGCTAGTGTAAATGTCACTACTTTTACCTTGCTTGGTAGTGATTACATTACTTTTCTGGAGTTTAAGGGACTTGGATTAAAAATTAATGCCCTCAGGTTACTCTCCTGTTCCCTCTGCTCTATTAGAACTGGACTGCTCTGTAGCCAGGAATGAAGGTCTGTCTGGATGAGGAGGGAAGTTAGGAAAGACCTTGATATTTTTTTATAGTGGCCTGACTATGAGAAAGTGTACCTGGCTTCCTGTTTCTGCCCGTGAGGTTGTGGCATCGCTTTAATAATGATTCTGCCCGTGAGGTTTGATCCTTGGTAGTTTAGGCCTAGGAGAGATCACGAGAGAACCAAGCAAACCCTTCAGAGGTTATCATGTATTTCGGTGAAGAAGGGGATGTGCATTTGAATCTTCTTGGGTTAAGTGGTTGTGGGGGCTCTGGATTTGGCTGCTTCCTGGGTATGTAGCTGTAACTATTCTGCAAGTGAGCTAACACCTTGCATAGCTATGCTCTTAAAGAATGAGCCACTCCTGCAAGACTAAATACCTGTTCAGGGACAGGCCTGATACTCCAAAGCCCAGCCTCACAAACTCTGAACTCCTGATTTAGCTGCCTGTGTATGAGAAGCAATTCTTGTCACAATCTTCTGCTTTCTCTTTCCTATTCCTGTGCTATTCAGCAGCATTTGTAGGGCATATCCTTTTCATGCAGTTCGATTTGACACCACACTTCATCCAGTGCAACTGAAGGTTGCTCCAGGAACCGTTCCCTGCCTCATACTTCTCATGAGTAGCAGTTTGGTTTAGCTCTTGCCATGGCCTTTCATCTTCCTTGCACCATAGCATACCTTGCTTTTCAGTGTCAGAGCTCTCTGCTCACATCTGGCCATAAGTGTTCAGGGAAACTGGTACCAGTCAGGGAAAAGACAGTTTTGCATGATACAGCCCAGCCCAGCAGTGCAAACAATCTCATGAGTGAGGTTTTCATGGCTGATAGACTCCCTGTTATTCTTGCAATTTAATATCAGTATTAAGAAGGATGAACATTGCTGCTGGCTGGTTTCAACGAATGAACCCAATAGCAGACAGAATTTTATTTTTATTGGGCTCTCTGTTAAACATGCTTGGGAAGACTAGTTAGTTTCCTCTCAATAGGGAGCTATAGTTAGGTTTCAAGAATGTATCTATTACAAATAAGACAACAACAAAAAAAGTAAAACCCCAATAACCCTGAAATAAAAACTTCATTGCAAAGTTTAAGTTAATTTTGGTGACTGAGAAGAGACCTGATTCTGATTGGTCTTTGTGCAGACTGCATGCTTAATGTTTTAACCATTTTGATTTTTATCTTACCTGGAAACTTTGACATAGTGCTTTTTTTTTTGCAATTTGGTCTTCAGCTTACTTATTGTTTCTGTGACTGCAGGACTCTTAAAGAATATTTTCTTTCCTCTAGCACCTGATTTGTGCTGGTAATTGTGTGAGGCCCTGTTTTCAAGTAGGTGTGTGCTTTAATTATGGTAGCAGGGACCTGATTAATTGACTAAAACTTTCGTAGTATCCTTGAGATTATGTAATTTATTAAGTAGGTAATTTTAACCTTCAAAACTTGCACAAGTGAGTGTCTAAGGTGAGTGGTTAGTCAGTCATTCTGTGAGAAAGGACAGCCAAAGGGCTTGTTCTGTTTGCTGGCTCTTTGTCCACAGTAGTAATCAATTAAATAGAGCTGTAATTACAATAACAGGGCGGGTAGCTGAGAAGTAGGGGAGTTGCAGTGACAAATTAGAGTGATTCAGGTGAGTTATGGATTCTTTTGATTCCCACAGGTACTTACTTATGCAGTCAATTTTCTGAGAATGATGGAATGCCTTTTGCAATGTTCTGTGTGATCCCAAATTTGTGTTGGGCTACAGGCAAAGGTGCTCTGGGGAAGTTGAGATTGATGGCTTCTGTCAGGGAAAGTAAAGATGATGTAAAATGTTGCAGTCTTGATTAGGCAATTTTATGCTCAATATGTACCACAAACCTGTATTGTGCACCCTCCTGCAGAGGCAATGTGCTACTACCAGTGACCTGGGTGGCTGGCTGTGACAGTGCTTCAGAGAAGATCAAAGTGATACATGAAAGGAACAACCTGGTAACCCACAAATTCCCAGTTTTACAAAAAGATTGGAGGAAAATCAGTCTGTCAGTGATGGTGGCTGTCCTTGCTCAAGTAGCTCATCACCTCGACTCAAAAGAGGAGTAAGAGTGGGACTCTTCAAGAAGTCACAGGGATGCAACAGATGGATGCAACTAATAGATTTCCATAATGAGATAAAAGTCATCCAAGAAGTCATGTGCATGGGCTTTGAAATAAAACTTTGAAAAGATTTCTTCAGAAACTCTATGCTCCAGTCTTCCAGCTGCTGTTTAGGACTGAAGCTGTTCTACAAACTGTCTTACTGTCAGCTCAATTTAGCATTACTCTAAGTATTTGAATGCAAATCCTTGTCTGCTCTTTGTAACATAGATTTCTTCTCATCAGTGCTGATAGGCCCTTAATAAGCCCTTTTGTTGGATTGTCTGCACCAGCAAAGAGTCAGAACTACCCAGTGACTATAAACTACAGCTCAGTTCTTCGTTTTCACATAAGAATATCTTAACAAAGTGCAGGAAGTGTGTCACTTCCCAGTAGCCACTGATAGGAAATACTTGTTAGTTAGTCACACTGTTTTGCACACTTCCATTCTCCAACAGTACAATTCCAACAATAGAACAGAATCTTAGCTAAAATGTACCCAATGCTTGCTGGAGAGTAAGGAAGGAAGGTAGAGGTCAGATCCCCTGAAGTCTCCAGTATCTAAACTTGTCAAAGCTTCTACTTTCTGATAATTTTTTTTTTAAGGTATTCCTAGTATGTAATAGATGTTTTTATTTGACTTGCATCAGTGCAGTGCTCATTATCCTAAATCCCAAACTAGAGGGTTGGTTTTTTTTTTTTTTTTTTTTTTTTTTTTTTTTTTTTTTTTTTTTTTTTTTTTTTTTTTTTTTTTTTTGTTTTGTTTTGGTTTGTTTTGTTTTGTTTTGGGTTTTTTTGGTTTTTTTTTTCCTGAAGAATGGGTCAATGGAAGAAAAGGAAAGGAGTTTGGCAGCTCCTGGTTATAGATAAATGTCCTCTATGGAACAGTACAAGTGAGAGAAATAGCAGGTGTGTTTTCCATTCTGCAATAAAAGTTTGTGAGGAGGAAATGGAGGTTCTGTTGTCCCATTCTCATTGTTATCTTCCATGCTGAATCTGTATGTTTAAGATGGCAAGCCTCCAGAAGAAGAGGGTAAGCACTTCTTTCCTGTAAAATGAAAGGAAGGTCATGGCTTTTTAACAAAACCTTCTTAAGAAATTAATCAGTTAGTCGCATTATGAGTTTCAGAGTTGGTTGTTGCTGTGATCTTTTGTGGAAGGGAGAGGTGGGGCAACATTTTGTCTGATTCTTGCGTAACAAGAATTTGAATCTGTCTTGTGTTTATGTTGGGAAAACATTCAGAAATGGCTACCCATTAAATACAGAAATGTATCAGATATTTAGGGTCAGGAGATACTTCCCACCAAGTAATTGGTTTGCTTCTGATCTCTCTAAAGGTTTTAGTATTTTACTTAGATTTATTTTCAAACAAGATATAAAAGCAATCCCTCAAGGTCAACCCCGTCTGAGTTTAGTGCCAATGTTGATGTGAAGAATGAAAAAGTGGCAATGGGAGCTTGAGTCCTGTGAGCCTTACTCTTCTGCTGTCTTAAAGGAGATGAGAATAATTGCTACACAACTGACTGTGCTCTGCCTTCAGAAATCTAGAGGACTAGTCACCTTCATTATTATGTTTCAAGTCCATTATGCTGAGAAGATATTCTTTGTTTTGTAATTCTTGATGAAAAGAATTAGCTGGAAGAATGAAGTTCTTTCAAATGAACTGTTAATAATTCAAGCAAGTGCCTACTGGGATTAAACCATAGCCAAGTACAAATGGTACAGTGTGCAAGGAAATATAACTAGATTTGAAAATATGCTGATGTTAGTATCAATAACTTTATGGAATTTCTGTAATTTTAAAGATTCTTCAAATTATATTTTTAGTATATTTATTGCAATGTGAAATAAATGGCATGACACCTACAGTTAGTCTGACTGTGGTCACAGGGAAAAGGAATGTTTAGGTATGTTTTTCTGAGGCTTCTCTTATTTATGAACCTCTTTCTCCTGAGACCATATCCTCTTAATACCTCTGGCCTAATGGTTTTATACCATAATAGGTATAGAGATTGACATTCCTAGGCAGTGCTGCCAATATCCAAGCCTTGTGAAAGAAATGGCAAGCTGCCATATGTGATTAAAAGGATTAGGCCACAACCAAAGCAAATTATTCTTTTCTGTTCCAATATTAAGTTGTTAACTTTTATCCTCTTTCTGTTATTAACTCTTCTTCAGAGTAAATTGCCTTTATAGTCTTCAAAGTGATGAAAGTCTTAATGTCTTACCAAATAGAAATAAAATTAAATCACAGGCAGAGTCATGTGGACCAGCAAATTAGATATTCCTGGAGAAAATGAGAATTTTTCTGACGTGCTTGTGTTACTCCAGCTGAACTTCTTCCTCTTTCAGCTTGTTGAACATCATTATATAAGGCCATCTGTGAAAGTACCTTGAGACTGCAACTATTTTACAGATTAAAAAAACAAGGATTATTTTGATACTAATGAGCAAGGGTAAGGTGTGAGAAAAGTTTGTGTGTAACTTTTAATTTTTTCCCTATTGTCCCTGTTTGGAGCAGTTATGTAGTCCTAATCTTTCCCTTAATCATGTTGTAAGGAATATTGCACAGGAGAATGAATAGGCTTATTATTGCAATAAAATGAAGCATTGCTGTATTAATAAGGCAACACTGAACCTGCTCTTAAAATAGATATCCCTCTCTTCTGCAAAGGTCCTTGTTCTACCTTCACAACTAGCTAGATAAGAACTTCCCTACCTCCCACTGACTAAACACATGTAAGCAAACACTGTCCTCTAAATTAATCTCTGGGACTGTTGGAAATATGATATGCTGTGTATACTCTGCTATTATAATTTTGAGAATGTTCTGATAACATCTCTTGTAAGAGAAGCTGGATTGGCTGCAGATATGCATATCTTACTGAGCGATCTCTTCCTTTCTACCTCTTCAAGAATGAAAATGACAACAGGCCTTCTTGTGCTTGTTTTAAGTTCTTGTCCTGATCATTGCAGGCAACTGCTTTTAAAACTCCTGTGAACAGTGACTTAAGTCCCTCTTCAAAGTTAATAGCTTTTCTTTCTCCACTGCTCAAACTGGAATTCATAATCCTCTGATCTTCTGAGCAAATATGTTCATGACTATCTGTGCTTGTGCCAACACTAGCGTTCAGTTTAATTAGCTGTTCTGCTTTCATGGGATTTGCCTCATGTATTTACAGAAAAATTATCTCTAAGCCTATGCTGGTGCTGAGTTACCTGTGACTGTGCTGCTTCAATATCACTGAAGAATGAAATTTATTCAGGAAACTGATTTGTTTGTTGTTGTTGCAAAGCTGTAACTTGTGGGGCTCATAGTCAGAGGTACCGTTACTGCCTAATGTGACTTCCCAGGGCCATAGGGGCCAGTTCTCCAAGGCTTTGATTGCTCTTAGCATTCTTCTTGGCTTCCCTGCTTCAAAATAAAGGTTTATTATCACCTGAGCAAGGGTGTAGGTTACTTCTGAGAATGAGTTCCTATGCACATGCAAATTGTTGTAGTGCACAATTGCATTTATTTGTCTTCCTCAGCTTCCTGTTGCCTTATGTGTGGACTTCCAACTCATCCTAGTTGCTAGTGCTGATATGTTCTAGAAGTGGAGGAATATAATTAGAAAAATGTAGCTTTCAAACACACAAATCCAAACTGTTTTGTATTTAATAGCCAGTAGGTTACTTGTAAGTGAATGAAGGTGTGTACAGATAGCATTCGCTGATCAGCCAGGCCTGCAGGGCAGTTGTTCAGCTGAAGGAGTTGGCACAAAGGGCTTCGTGAAGCAGCCAGAAGAGGAGGATTGGCTGTCACCTTCTTCCTCTTGTTGGAAGGCATTGGCTGCAAGACAGATTCTCTGGATCAAAGCTTTAGCAGCTGAGGTTCACTCTACAAGAAGCACTTGAAAAGTTGTTTTGCAATGTAAATTTAGGACATTATGAGGTTTCTGCATGCAAAAGGAGATTTTGTTTGTTTGAATGGAACAGCTGACTGGAGTTTTGCTGTTAGTTTTTTGACCCTGTTTGTAAATTCAGTGTCAGCCATGGCAAAGTACTCCAACTTTTTCCTTGCCTCTCTCCTTGCATCCCATAGGTAAACATTGAGTAAAAACTTGTAAACCTAAACTATTATCATCGTACCTCTTCATGTAATATCTCATAGTGTTTGGAATGCAGTATTCAAATTAACATTCCCCTTTTGTATTTGGGGGAAAGCAGTGTGTGTGGGTAAACAGAGCCCTCTGTAGAATTAAGAGTTTGTAGACAAAGTTGTCTTTCTTTCATGGTTCCTGTTTTAGAAAAATGTAAATTCTGACTTAAATCAATTGAAGTGTACAGCTGCCTGAGAGGTTCTGAGAAATTATGCAAGATAAAATTTTTGGATGAATGCCTGGCCTAAACCACTTGGAAACCATGAGCAGCTTAAGAGTGTTTGTGGGGAAAACTATATCTTGAGTTGCCTTTCTGTTTCTTCTATTGCCAAAACATAGAAGCTTTTATGCGTGAGTTAGATAAAACATAATTTCAGATTCCTATTTATTACCGGGAGTCTTTCATTAAAGGGAAGATTTTTTTGGTGTGGTTTTACCTGAATTTAATGGTTAAGAAAAAAAATCACACCAAATATGCCATGACTCACAAATGTTAGTCTATAGTACATAAGAACCCTTCTTAAGAATTCAGCCAGTGTGGTCTCAATTTCCATGATTTAGTCAGTTTGGTAAGGATCTTTCAGTCTTATTTGAAACTTAGGTCTGAAAGCTTTCCTCACAAAAACCCTTGTCATTGAACTTGCAGTGGCACTAAGCAAACTGTTCAAACCCCTCAGTTCTTCCTGACATATATAGGGGTTTTAAAGAGGAAGAAAATGTCAAAAGAAATCAAAATAATTGAGGCTGAGGTGGTGTTTGTGTGTGAATTGAACAGGGGCAAGACACAGATTCTTTTTCTTTTTAATTTATATTTTTAAATTAACTTTCTATACTCTAAGCTAGCAGTTTTTACCATCTGTGTTTGGAATCAGTACTGATAATCTTTTGCAGAAAGCCAGCCTTGTAGTAACTTGTATCAGCCAATCTCATGAGATTGGCTGTGCACTGCACACACAGAAAGAGGTTTTCTTGTTTATGAAGAACTGTGGAATCATGGGTGAAGAGCCTGCCAGGGTGGGTGGTATCTGGGTATCTTGCCTCTGATTGAAAACAAAGGTGGGGTGCAACCCTAGCTGAAGAAACTGCTCTACAGAAGGATGGTATCTGGGAAGTTTAGTAGCAGAGCTGCTTGCTCTGAGCTCTCGCAGCCTGTTTGGATGTGCCCTTGCAAACTATTGTTCAGCTGGGGAGGACTGAAGTTCTATTTCCACTAATTTTATTGATTTGAGTGCTGAGGGACATCAGTGAATTCTGCAGGTGGTTTTGTAAAATAAGACAATATAACATATTTTCCCTCAGTCTTCTTTAAACATAAAGACCAAAGACAAGGTAACATAATATTCCCTGCAACAGCTTTCTTGCAGATGTGACTGATTTTGGGCAAGAAACAAAGCAAAATCTTTGATTATTCCAGTTCACAGCTGTCCAGGGTTCACAGTTGCAACACGAGCTTCTGTGCCTGTTGGCTGTGCACTTGCCAATTCCAGCATCCAGGCCTTTGGATTAGCAATTAGCTGCTTTCTGTGTCAAATAGTGTGGAAAGTTTCCACATGACAGTTGAAAACAATATCCATACCTGTTCCTAAACTGAAGGAGTACTCTTGTACATACTCAACAAATTTAGGATTGTCATATTTGTTGGTAGCCCTATAGTAAGCACTTTTCACTTTTGCCTAATTATAAACCCATAATTTTCTAAATGCAAATGAAGTTACAGATGGTAGGTTGTTTGAAATGCTGTTGTATCAACCTCATGGGACAAAATCACAATGAGAATCATAGAGAAAAATATGTCAGCCAAACAAAAATGTGCAGGTGGTTGGGCATTGCAGTTGTTGCGGGGATAATCAGTAATGTGGCTGCAGCTGCCTTCCAAATCTATAAGAAATGCTGCTATTTTCAGAATAAAGTTTCCCTTTGAGTCCTGCCAGTGTCAATATCTTGTTTTAATGGCCTGGTTGAACTCTTGTGGCCAGGGGAGCAAATGCAGTAACTCATTGCATGGTTGTAGTGCTCATTAGATTGATATGAGGTCAGCATCCTGTCAGCCACATCACAGTGTCAGTCTGCAAGGGCCAAAGGAAGACACCCACAAGCCTGAAGGGCTGTCATGGAGCTGCCTGGTAAAGCGACATGTCCAGTGAAAACACGTGCTTCTCTCCTGTCTCTCACTAGGTTTGGCAATAGGCATTCTTCTGAGCATTAAATACAAGCTATTTATTTCTTTTTTTATCAGGCTTTGACATCCACACCTCTGTAATCCTGAGGCACTAAGATACCCTACTGCAGACACAACTGACTCCTCCCCATGCCACCCTCTCTATTCCTGTGAGGGCTTTTTTGAAGAAGAGGTTTTTGTCTTTGACGGTTGGAATGATCTTTAAATGGATAGTCCTCTGAAACCATGGCCTATAAAACAGAGACAAAACAGTATTTCAAATTACTGCTTGTAAGTGCAGTTTGGCTTGTATAAAGCCGTGAGGTTCATGTTACCACATGACTTGTAATTACACATATTCAATATGATTATGTATAAATTATTTCACATTTCTTCCATATGGTATGTAGGACAGTGATTTTGCCTTTTTTTTTTTCCTTCCTTTTGCTTTAAATCATTGTGATAAGTGCTCTTTACTTATTTTGGGGGGGTGGTTATCTCCCCTTTCCTTCAAATTGTTCTTCTAACTGTAAGGGTGATTTAAAATACACTTGTGTAACACAAGTATACCAATTGTATGACACTGGTTTCTATGTTTTAGGGTGTGAGTTGTCATATTGGGAAGGAATATATTTTCATGACCACCTTGTTCAAGAGGCCTGTAAAACAGGTTTGACTTGAAGTGACCATTTGAACTTCATAAAGTCATTTAATCACACTGAAAAACTTGTTTCTTTTAATTAAAAATGCATACATAACCTACTTCCCTGATCCCTGATATTGCAACTTGTTCTTCCTTGTCTCTTTTTTTAGGCAATGTTTTGTTTGTTCTCAAACACTGGATATACTGGGTAAATGAACTGTTACTCCAGGAAGCAGAGCTGAGAAGACAAACTGAGAAGACATTATTGTGATGGCAAGTAGGAATGCTGCACATTCCCAGAAGTCTCTCATCTAGGGAAACATTCAAGAAAGCAACTTTCGTGGCTCTTTAAACCGCTGACTGTATCCTGGTCCAGCTTTCTCAGTGGCAGCTGAAAAAGACTTCTAGAACTTTAAAGCAGGCTACCAGACTGTCCTCAGTAGGATCCAAGATCTTCCCAGACACTTTACCAGCCCTACACACAGAACAAGATGATTGACCTAAGCTTCCTAACAGAGGAGGAACAAGAGGCAATAATGAAGGTGCTGCAACGGGATGCAGAGCTTAAAAGAACTGAAGAAGAGAGAGTCAGGTAAGGGATTTAGCACCCTGCTTGTCCAGGGAAGACCTACACAGTTCCTGTACTGTGTTATTCAGAAGTAGATTAAAACAGCTATTGCTAAGGGCCTCCTATTCCTCAGTATATGTGGTTTGAAGATCTTTTACTCTGGACTAGATTTACCATAGTCTCTGGATGAAATAAATTTACCACACAAGTGATTCATTACTGGCCAAAGTTGTTTTGGACCTTTGGAACTCCCTGAGGGGCCAAGAGCACCCTGTACACATCTGCATGGATACTCATCTACCTTGGTTTCCTCAGAAGAGGATTCAGTTTGCAAGGGTCAAAACCACTGCAGACTCAACTAATGCATAATAAGTGAGAGACTTGGTTCAAAAGGAGTATAAGCACCCCCAACAAACCAAAATACGCTTGCAGTCAGCAGATATGTCTGAATGCTGAAGTTAAACCTAAAATATGTGGAGCTGCAATATATTGGAGCTGCAGTCCAGAGACCAGCAGTGTGCCCCACTGCCAAGAAAAGTCCTTGCAATCTATTGATAAAGCAGAAAATTGCTCCTTAATTTCTTTGTTGTGTCACAGATGGACAATGGGTCATTATTCTGGAGGGTTTTGTGTGCTGGGAGGTTTTACTGGAGCTACTATTAGGGTAACTGCCATGTCTAGAAATGCATGCATGGAAAGCAGTGTTTCCCAGGTGGCTCTGAGAAAGCATCTGTCTACACAGGTATAAATAGCAGTCAAATAGTTGCTTCAGCTCATATAGATAGCTACCTGCTCAAGAGTGAGGATTTTGGTAGCCATTGTTTTTTGGTTTTTTTCCAGTGGGAAGGAAATTACCCATTACAAGGTACACAAAATAATATGTGGAAAAATAATGAAAAATGGAGCCTAAGGTGCTGAAAACTCCCAAGTGCTATGAGAAACAAATTTTTACAGGCCTCACAGAAGGCAGGATTTTCTCTCACTGATTTGGTAATCTTCTCTAAGATTCCTTCTCCTTGTAATGTTCCTCATGAAGTGATTTATTTCCAACTTAAATGTTTTGAAGTTATTCCAACCAGGATGCATCTCTGATGCTTCTTTGCTACTGAGAAAGATTTTTTGATAAATATTCTCTGTGTAGGCATACCCTATATCCTGCAAAGGAAAAAGCAGCCTGCCACTTGCCCTAAGAGCAGCATTCCTTTTGCTGAGTATGCCCTGAGGTTCTTAGACCAGCATGTGGTCAGCATTTTGTTGAGTTATTCTACTTGCTTTTTTTAAGAGCAATAAAATGTAGACCAGTAGCTTCTTCGTGTTAAAAAAAACCTTTTTCTCTCAAAGCATTTACTTTACTGAAGGTAAAATCAGTACAGGCACTGTCCCAAATTCTCGCCCCATCTTATTACAGTCTCAGTAAATATTTTCACATTTTTGACACAGTTTTGTCTTCTGCTTCAAAAAGCAGTAAAGTGACTTTTTTGTAACAGATTAGGCATTTTATTTACTGTAGGTAGAAAAACACTGGTTTTAGTCATGGAATGTTACATCAGAGCCACGTCTGAAAGCATTCAGGTTAAGTAATTGTAGATGAGAGTTTGAAAACAGCATCTGGGGAAAGGAGCTCTTCTTGGAAACAGAAATTTTAAAAAGCCACTCTCAGTAGTGGTCTGAAAAGACTGTCAGCAAATATTTTTGTTGCTGTAGCTTTAGTTTTGCCATTTATAATTCTAGTTCAAGAGGGTGTGGTAGAAAAGGCAAGAGACTGCAGGTTGTAGCAGCCTGTAATCAGCATGTTTGCTGCAACAATAAAATGTCTCTTCTGGTTTCTAAATATTATAACTTCTGAGACACTGGAAGGTTATATATGAAGTAGATTTTTCTGCTTAATTTTGGCACATGGAGCTTGCTTTTATATCTTATATATTAAAACACTACTTGAATTTTATCTACAGCAAAGGAGATGCAGTATTTTAGTTTGGATTCTATAGCCTTGCAGAGCTGGAAGATCCCAAGAGCTGGGATCAACTGTCATCATACAAACATCACACCCTGACGTGTTTTTTGTATGTGTATATAATGGAAGTCTTTTAATGTGATGTTTTTTCCTCTCCAGAAGAAATTCTGAGGTTTGAAGGGTGTTCTAATAATCTGTGCCATGTTCTTGGAGCAAGGACAAATTGGTAACATAACAAAATCCTCTTTGAGCCACTTCCTAGTGGAATTTTACAAATCACCTCATAGAGTCCCTTCCCTGCTAACAGTTTCTAGTATTGCTAATCTAATAAAAGTGCACTTATTAGGCTGGCCCATGCAGCCTCCTTAAGGCAGTCTGCTTTAATTCTTGGTTTGTTGAGGGCTGTAAGAGGTGTTTCCCCATCTTGTGGCTCCTTTTACGTTGGTCTGGATCAACATGATTAGTTTTAGGTACAGTACTGCCTTGGGAACAGTATGCCTGCTTCCTCCCTCACCTCTGCTGAGGTTTGCTCAAAGGAAAGAGGATATTGATGTTCTCAATGGCAAAAGGGTGATGAAGGAATCTCAGATGACAAGAGGGTGTGATACACAGAAAGTAAAAGACATTACATGCTTTTTTATTCCTACTGCAAGAAGATGCCTCTCCTTGCTTCCTTACCCTAAGAGCTGCAGCAGGTCACTGAATGACAGTGTTGCTGGGGATGAGGCAAAGGCATAAAACCATAGTCAAGTGACAGATTGTCAAGACTAGAAGCTGTTTTTCAGCACATCACTAACCTAATTATTTTGGTTTCGTTGTCATCATCCCTTTCCAGGAATCTCTGATGTGCCCTGCTTCAGCATTGAACAAATGAGTGGGCTACACACAGCTGAATATCCTGGCAGTATCTTTAACACAACCCCTAGCTCCTTTTACAGATGCATATTTCAGAATTAACTTAACTTTGAGCCCTTTCTGAAGACAGTAACATGAGCAGAAGTATATCTGTCTGTGAAGTTATGGAGTGTGGTTGGGTGACTCTTCTGTGGTTTGAGTAGCTGGTCCCCGGCACCAGTGTGTCTAAGGCAGAAAGCTGTTGTGGTCACCTTTGTGACAGGGTTCCCTTCTGTGGCTACCAGCCCTTCCCAGCAGAACCTCCTGGCAGTGCTCTTGTAGGCTGTGCTTGGCATTGTCTGCTCCTTGTGTAAACTGAAAGAGGTTAATGATAGGGGAAATTCTGATGTGGAGTTGTTTGTGTGTGATGGGTGGGGACTGCTGTGTGCCAAACCCCTTTGGTACAGTAATTTGTGTGGCGTTGCAAAAAGAGAGAAAGCTTCAGGGGTCTCATTCTGCTGGGAGTGTGTTGTTTAAAGCCTATTGAAAATGTTATCTTGACTCTGGCTAGTTCTAACAGATATTGTCTACAGTTACTTTTCAAGGCAGTTTTCCTTATATTGTTGATTATCGGCATGAAGGCTCTTTTGTAAAATGGAATATATTTAAGGTATCGGGGCAAGGTTAATATTGGCATTGAGGAAACCAGACTTACTACTGTAATGTGAAAATAACTGACACCAGAATACATACTTAAGATCTTCATAAAATATTTTTTTGTTAGATTAAACTGTTTTGTGGGTATGCTTAACAAAGGCAAGGAGGTTCTTGGTGCATTTGTGGCAGAAAAAGATAAGCTCACATCTTCTGAGGAATTCCCTGTTATGGACACTGCTTAGCACCATATGTGATTTTCCAAATACAGTGGTATTCAGGAAGTAGGTCAATTTTATTCTCTATCAGAATATGTCATTATTTATTCTTTTTAACAAAGCCAATTGACATAAGACGGTTGGGAGGATGGTCCCAGCCCACCTTGTAAAATGCCAATAAGATAAACAGGACTTTTTTCGTCTTGATCTGGTGAGAGAACTGAGTTTAAGGAAGAGACCTTACTTATGGGTTCTGGTAAGAGATACAGCATTGGACTACACTGAGAAATGAGAGGATTGATACATTTTCTTCCCAGTACTGATTGCTAATTTGTCTACTAGTAGCAGATACAGTGTTTGACTGGATGATGATTGGGACTACTAGTGAAGCAGGGTAGATGGGCCTTTTTCTGTATGGTAGAAGAATGTACAGAAGGAAAAAAGTGGATGCTAATAACAATTTTTAACCTGTATATTGAGTACTCCCTCTGTCGGCACGGTTTTCCTTACAGTACAAAAACTTTCTTGGTAAGACTTATATCACATGTTTGTACCTGGCATTGTGTTGTATTATTAAGTGCCAAACTGAAGCCTTTGTCTTCAGATTAGATTAGTCTTGATTTGTCGTTCACCTGAAATCCTAAATGCAACCTTTCCTTTTGCACAGCAGGAAAGATGACCTTGCTGGTAGTGTGAAGAAAGCTGATACAGGCTCTTCTGCTCACTTGCATTTACTTGTATGTGTCATTTGGTGTGGCTGGTTTTATGCTTTATATGCCTGCTTTTAAAGGCTGTGAAGAGCTGGAGACACTGTGTGAGCAGAACTTGCCAGTTACATGCATTCTAACAACCTTTCCACCCTTTGTTCAGATTGTCCTGTGCTGCTGTCCAGGCAGGCTCTAATACCAAATGTGTATTGTCACAGGACAGATGCTCCTTCATTGTGAGGCTTTGGTTGGTTGGTTTGGTTTGGTTTTGTTTTCCCCAGCAGGTCTACTTGCATCCGAAGAGGGAGGGGAAGCCATTGGGGAGCCTCTATGCAAATCCTTTAAAATAAACAGAGAAACTAAACAGTGGAAGGCTGTTCTGGAAATTAAACAAGTGGAGGCTTATAGAAGCTGCTAATACTGGCAGACCTTGAAGACTCCTGCCTCCTGTAGAAAGACTCAAGAGTCTTGATACTAATTTCCTGAATGGAATAAAGTTAAGCTTCCATTTACTAAGAAATGCTTCAACAAATTCACATATTCTTTGTGTCTGCCCAGGGAATATCTAATTACATGATCTATATAATTAATTGCTTGTAAAATGAAGCTTACTTCAAACTTGACAGAGCAACTACTAATAAGAGAATAAGTCTGAGTGCTAAGTGCAGGTGACATAGTAGAAAGGCACATAGACATGAAGGACTCTACCTGTAGTGCAGAATGTACATATGGTTTAAATGAAATGGTGGGGCAATGTGCCAGTCTGATGCCCCATGTGTCGCCATCTGCTAGGAGAGAAATGTTGGGGTTAAGGTGGCCAGTGTGTTTCACAGCCACTTGTTCAGCACAGAATTTGGGATCAGAGTTTTGGTTCCAGATTCTGATGGAGACCATTTTTCAGTGGGCAACAGAGCTTCATGTTTTCTCCTCTTTCTCTCCAAAGTCAGTTGACTTCTGACACCTATAAGCATGTCACTCATTCATTCATTCTGATGCTCCAGGCTTGGATGGGTCTGTCTTCCCTCTGGCTTGAGAATGTCAAGCCTTTGTCTTGTTAGTCATCAAGACTTGTGCTGACTACAGCTTGGTCAGTTGCCCAAGGACCCAAAAGCAAGATGATACCTGAGATTTATTCATCAGGGTACTGTCAGTAGACTTGACACACACAGACTCCTGAATAAGCATAGAATGGAAGAATGTGCATTGCTACAAACAGAATTAGGCTTCCTTTTTCATGTATCCAGCTACTTCTAACTATCAGAAATCTTGCTGTCTAAAGTGACCCCAAAGGCAAGGATTAGAAGTGTTGCTTATGAGGTATTATGATAACAAGGAGGGGAAAGGTTGCATAACCCCATTGATCAGCTTTGTTCTTTCTAGTATAGCCCTGAAACAGTTTGAAGTTATATTTTTCTATTGTTTAAACCAATTAAATAGTAACTGAGGGGCTTTTTGGTTTTTAGGGTTTTGTAAACTCCTGTGCAGCTACCATGCAAAAGATAGCTCACTTGCAATTTGGGACTGCCCATTACAAATATTTTGGGTGTAGTTCTCTAACAAATGTCAGAACATACTTTTTTTCCTGTACTTTATCTAGATATTTGCAGACTGAACAGGCATGCTCATACAAAGGGAATGTTAAACAGTTACTGCTTTTTCTTGTAAACTTTTTGTCATTGTTTCTCACTCTGAAAGAAATTAGAAGAACCTTATCAACAAGTCTGGCTCTTACAATACCTGGTCTAATATTATTTTACTTCTGTTGTTGCATGAGTGATACTACCAAAAATTTGTCTTGCCTGTGTGTTCAGAAAGTGACCCAGAACCTAAATACTTTGTTTTTTCATTGGTTTAAGATTTGTTATGTTTCCAGCAAATAGAATTGAGATTAAATTAATCAAATTTCTCTTTCCTTTCAACTTCTCCACTCATTTGGTATTTCATTAGCAGTAGGGAGGTTTTGGATGTTCATTTGTAGGTAGGGTATGGTAGTATTGGGTTTTTTAAAGCCTTTATTGTGCTATTGGACTCTAAGGTACTTTGTCTATATGTTTGGATTAGGATGTGTGAGACAATAATGAATCTGTCTTTGAGGCAAACACCAACCCTGATCTAAATCCTCCTCCATTCATCACGAGGAGTCTCAGAATGTGCTGGCACCACACAGATTCTCCTATCTAAAAAGCTCAGCTTAAGCTTTCAGTTGGGGTATAAGGCAATCAAATAAGGTATGAAGATGTCAGTAGTTGCATCTGGCAAATTCTGTGGTGACTTGTAATGTAGACTATGAATAAAAGGCAGGTGCAAGGGAGGGAATTGGAACACTGAGGAGGTGTAGATGAACAATTTTAGATACAGGTATATATTGCTAGATACTCGTTTCAAAAACAGAGTTGAGTTGTTACCTCTTTGCTCTAACATGCAATGACCTATTTGTAGCCTACAAAGCATAAGAGAAATAATTCTGGATTTGGTGATAAGAAGGTTGACAGGAAGGCCTGATTATATCAGAGCAGATTTCCTGCCTTACAGTGATACCATATGATCTGGCCGATTATCAGATGTGCCAGAGGTGGAGAGGAACAACCCAATTAATCCATGCACAGATTTTCTGTTTGCCTGCAGAGTGGTGGACAGTTGCTTTGTATTCCTGTTCAGTGCAATCTGCATGTACTTACTGCCCTAGGGGAGATGACAAATTTTCCATCTTGCCATAAAACACATTTCACCTTGGCATAGTGGAAACATCAAATTAAATAATGGGAGCTCAGTTTTATTCAGTCCAAAATCTTCTTTCAAATTTCCTTTTAACTGTGTGCCTTTTCTTTCTTGAGTTTAATGTTCACATAGGAGATATGGGCACTAGCTTCATTATAACTTTAGTCTGTTTCCCCTTGAAGAACTGCAGCATAAGCTAACTGGCATTTTAACAGATTGCAGAGGGACTCCAGAATACATACTTGTATCATACATAAAGGTCTTGCTGCATTTTCTCCTAATTGCAAACTTGGCAACTCAGCCTACAATCTGGTTCTTAATCTGGATGTCTACTGGTTCTTTGATCACCAAGAGAAGAGGTTAATGACAACTTGGTCAGCCTCTGTTAACTGGCGAGCTGGTGTCGACTCAGTTGTTGGCTTCTAGTCCTGTTGTGGTTTGCTGGGAGGCAGATATAGCTGTGGAAAACCGTGGCTGCAGTCTGATTCTCCACTGTTCATTTCAAGGTAAACCATAATCTATGTCTAATTCCTAGCAGCGAAATAGACCCACATAGTGCAAGCAGTTTGATGTTACTGCTAAGACCTCCTCCTAGCAAAGCCTGAAAATTTAAGTAACATTGTAAAAATTCCCATTTTTTGCAAAAGCAGCTGCGGGCATTACAAGTCTATGATGTCTTGGTGAACACAGGAGGCTTAAAAACTTCTTTGTTGTCAAGACCTAGAACTAATTTTCTTTCTGATAATGGAAATCTGTTTCTTTATTTGTGGCTGGGGAATGCCTGGAGATAGCTTTAATACTTATGTTCCTCCAAAAAAACCCCGAGACTGGCAGGCTAAATACTTCTCTAGAAAAGCTGAGTAAGCCAAGCTTACTTTGAGGTGAGATGGCAGAAGTCTGTTGTAAGTTGGCTGCTGTAAGCATCTATCAGTTCTCACCATACAAACCCTATCAGGCAAGCAGGTCATTTGTAAAGGAAGTGCTGTGTAAACTCAGATCACATTTCTACCTTTGTTGGCAAGCATAATTATTTATTTCCCAAAGTCTAGAAGGCCTGTCGAGCTGGTGGAGTTAAGGTACACTAACTCTTACAGGCACCAAGCAGAGATGGGAGCAACTTTCACTTCCAGACAAAATGAGAGCTGCATTGGCCAGGTGACATTTATGGAGGCTAGAGCTATGACAAATCCATGCCTCTCTCTCTGTCTGGTTATGTTAACTAGTCACAGATCTGAGAGTAGTGCAGGCAGGTAAGCAGGCTGCAACAGCTGAAAGCCCTTCAATCCTGTCCCCTTCCACAGCCCAGCTAAGCTTCCTCTGCTCTGAGCTGACTTGTAAAGGTGTCCACCACACCTCAGTTTCGGTGGCTGAATACCAAGAGGAGAGGGGTGAGCAGTGTCTGGGATAAAAGGATTGAATCAAACAGGGTGAGGACACTGAATACTTGTCCTGTGACTCAGTACCCTTCTGCTAGAGAACCTCCCTTGGCATATGTTGTCATACTGTCCCAGAGCACTTGCTGCGGTCAGAGCTCTGCTGCCCTGCAGGCTGTACAAACAGCTGAAAAGCCAGTCCCTAGCCCTAAGGGGCATCACTTCTGAGAAGACAAATAACACGTGTGAAAGAAGGTGAAAGGGAGAAGCAGTCATCTGTGTAAAAATTTGTGTTCTACATTTCCACTCTTCCTGCTGGCTGCATTTATAAACTGAGTAATACATTTGCTCTAGGACAAAGCGAAGCTACTGCTGTGTTCCTGTGTCATCTTAGAACACCTGCTTAGGAAAGGTGCATATTTTGGCCCTTAGAGCAGCACAGAGGGAGGGGGAAATTTTAAATGACCCCGTAATGCTGTGGACTGTTGAATCTTGGCATTAAAAATGCCGATGGTGACCTCAACATCTGGCAGCCTAAACTGTATGTAGTAGATTTGAGGGACCCCTGGGAGGGACTGATTTTTGACAGTACTTTCAAAATGAAGTTTTAAGTATTCAAATTCTAATATAGCTGATGCATTCAGATAAGACTTTCCATATCTGGCCATACAAAGATGGAGAAGTTGATTGACAGATGGGAATGGTCTATCTTAGTGTGAGGGTTGGGACTGGCTCAGTGTCCTTTCTCTGCTGTGAATGACTGTCTGTACTTGGCAGTCAAATCTGCAACCTATAATACAAGGGCTGGCATCAGAGTTAATTGATTGCCAGAAGTTCTGTCTCTTAAACTCATGAGAAATATCATACTCTGGTGAACTTACTTGGGGTTGGGCTAGATGATCTTTAAAGGTCCCTCCCAGTCCATTCATCAGGCCTGTGAAAGACAGCACCATTCCATGGTAATGTGGACTATGCTCAGTGTTCATGGCTCATGGGCTTTTTTGTTAACTTAATTTGCTGAAGGAAAGATCATAAAAGGTGAAGGAAGGTGAAGCACTACTTGACTTTTTTTTTGTTTAAGTGCTCTCTAAATCTGAGTGGTAACTTCCCTGATCTGCAGGTTAGTCTCCAGGCCATGTATAAGCATATGCCTAATATGTTACATGCTTAAAAAAGAAATAAAACAACCTCTGAAATTGCCCACAGCAACTACTTATTCTGTTAAAGCATGCCTCATAAAAACAGGGAAACCTTGAAGCCTGAAAACAAATTATTAAAAAGTTGTCGCCCTGTTTTTAAAATGGTTGCAGTTTGCATGATGGATATATGTAGATTAATAAAATAATTGGCACAAACTTATTTTGTTGTTTCTCCCATATGATGATGTCATGATCCGATTACTAAGGTTCTTAGAAATGCCCCTGTCTGAATTAAGGTGCAAACAAGACCATATGCCAGTGACAATAGAATGGGGTTTATTTGATAGTATTTGATAGTAAATAGGAGACAGAGAGAGAGAAACAGGAAATAGGTGCAGGGGACAGAAAGAGAGAAACAGGGACAGAATATCACCACTCTGTGGATCCCAACGGTGCTCCATTGATCCTCTCCAGCTGGTCTTTTTAGTGGTGAAGGTCTCCCCGCAAAAGCACAGAATCCAATGGGTTAATATACTCTCAGGCCAGGTAGGAAAACCCAGGCACCTCCCTGGCAGAGGGAGTTTGCCATTGTCTCTTACAGCAGACTCTGGGTTTGTTGCATCCCGTGCAGTCCTGTGGTGCAAGGCCTCAGGAGTGACCCTGGGGGCACCTCAGGGGGCCTTTGATGGATGAAGGCATCCCCTCAGCTGCCTCCCAGGTGAATGTCCCATGGATGTGGCCTTCCCAGGGCTGGGGATTCCATAGCCAGTTTGTGTAAGGGAGAATGGGTTCACTGCCCCTGAGCTGAGGTTACAACACACCAAAACTTCCTGCTCCCACCTCGGTTGGGGGGAAATCTGTGCAAAGCTGCTCGCAGCAAATGGGTCTGTGGGCTACGGCCTCCCCCACCCCGAAGCAAGCCAGAGATCATAGCATGGCTGCTGGGTTTGGCTCACATTCTTTTCAGGTGATTGAATGGGTTTTCCCTTTATCTGATCTCATCAGTTTGATTTTCAGTCCATAGTCCCAGTCAGGTATCTTCAGGGAAGCTTCTTTGGTTGTAGCTTCTTCATACAGTTTTTGTTAAAATGATCAAAACTTTATATCAATGTTTGAAGCATTAATTATTTCAGTCTCTGACAGATGATGTCTTCCTTTGTAACTCCTTGAATTGATATAAAGATTTCTGTGTAACTTATGGAAAAAATGGCACCATGCTTCCAGTGCACATATGGAGTGTGTGTGTATAAAAGCAGTGCCAAAAAAAACCCCAGAAGGGGCATCCCCTAAGCTCCAAAATAGCTATGCTCTTAATTTTGATAGAGACTTCTTATGCTGTTCTACCAACTTATCTCAATTTTAATCCTAGAAAACTGGCCTTTGAATGCAGGAAGATCTGCAGTTACTGCAGACTTCTCCAGTGCTTGAGTGTTTATCATAGCAAAGCTATTGGTTGTTTTTTTTTTTAAAAGAGTTACCCTCAGAGCATAGGTTGAGATAATAAGGCTGAAGCTCTTCCCTTTCCAGCTCATTGTCATCCTTCATAATTAAATAAGGAGCATAACAGGTGAGAAGATGGAAATAACATGTAAAAACAGTGTTTAAAAAAATCAGCAAACAAAACACAACCCTGCTTCCCAAAACAAAAAAACAAGCAGCCAAAAAAATCTGAATTTTTTTTCCCTGTTCACATAGGTAAGTATGTGAAGTATGTTTATATCTCATTTATTCATTATTCTCTTCCTCAGGCATTTACCAGAAAAAGTCAAAGACCGTGTTCAGCTAAAGAATATGAGCGGGCAGTGGTTTTATGAGGCCAAGTCGAAGAGGCACAGGGATAAGATCCATGGAGCAGATATTATCAGAGCTTCCATGCGCAGGAAGCCTGCCACCATTGGTAAGCGTTTGGTGTGTACTTTAGTTTGGAAAGGCTGGCTCTTACTTTCCTCACCTCAGACAATGCTGTCTGTGAAATACAAGAATACTGGTGTCTCTGCAAGTGGAAAGTGATGCGGAAAAGAAACTTCCTGTGTAATTTACAGTGTAAGCTTTCCTCTCCCCCAGAGCCGTATATTAAAGAAGGTGACTGCTAACAGAAGGGACTGGCTTGTGTAGGATTAAAAGGTCTCTGCACTCCTAGACTCATTCTCATTTCCATTTCTGAGGCTCTGTGAGTTATTTAGGAACATGCAGAGAGCCTGAGATTGAGGAAATTGCTCTTTAACATGAATTTCCAAGATTTTGGTGTTTAGTTTGAGACCTTTGAGGCTTAATGGCAGACTTCACAAACTAGAGATAGCTGTTATAACTAACAGCTTAGTATATGAACAGAAAGCTCTGGCAGCTATAATGGGTATTCTGTGTCCACATGAGCTTTAAATGCACCCAGCATCCTCATGTCATGGTGGGTGCCCTGGACACAACTGTATCCCTCAGAGGGAGGGAGTGAGCAGTCAATCTGTATTCACAAAAACATATTATATAATATCCAGGATTTTATAGACCTCCATTTTAAATCTCTCAGCATTTGACTGTTAATACAAGTGTCCTGGTCTATTTTGTCATTCTGTGTATAGAAAGTGATTTTTTTTTTCTTAGAGAAACAGACCTGCATCTTCTTTTAACCTCCTCTAGTTCTACTGACTCCTTTAATTTAGAAGGGCAAGACCTACATTATTCTTACCAGATTGTACTGATGTTTGTATTTTTAAAGTTCTGTCAAGGGATTTTGCTATATGCTAGTGAAGCAAGTAAGGTCCTTTCTTCCATACTGTGGCTGGACCACAGTTTATTTTCTATGTTTGCTTTGTTTGCTTTCTATGGGTTTTGTAACTACAAGTTAGCCTTGTTTTCTTCTGTCTAACCCTGTAACATTGCATCTTCTCAATTTCTGTATTTTCAGAGATGATTTTGAATAATGTCAGTTTAGTCAGTTTGAGGTTACTGCTTTGAGTTTTTAAGCTAACAAGAAAAAGCCTGGAACAAAAGAATGCAGAAAAAAATCATAGGTAGGTAGTGTAGTGTGTTTGTCATCTTGGCTGGTTTTGTGCTTGAAGGTTATGAAAATCAGCTGTAAAAGTCTAACTAAATTTCACAGTAACTTGTATCTTAAAGGAAAGTTAATTAATCCCAATCTTGTTACTTTAGCAAAGGGACACAGTACATTCAGAACTATGTACAGTTGCTTGGTTTCAATGACTCATGAGATGGCAAGATATTTTTCCTTGCAGTTCTTGATAGCAAAAGTGTGAATAAAAATCTTGCTTATTTTTGCACACTAAGAAATTTTTTGCTTCTGAACTGTTGGTGAAGTACAATAAGCAGTAGAGGAAATAATGGAATGTTTTTGCTCTGAAAAGGATTATCAGAATAGGATTTTGTCCCACCCTAAAAAGAAATGCTAATGTATTTGCATTTGCTGAGTGAGGTGGGGCTTTTTGTTTGTTTGGGGTTTTTTTATTACCTTTTAAACATCTTGTGGTAATTCTGTCTATAATTAGCCACTTGCTTAAGTGAGTCATGACCAGCTTCCAGTTTACTGCTTTGGAAGGGAATAATTGACTAGATTTCAACATATTTTCAGTTTCCTATGGTTTAATCATTTTTGCTTCCTCAGGACACTGATGAACTTTCAATATTTGTCTAACTGCAAGAACTGCAGGATCAGTCTTTACCAGGTTTCTTGTAGAAAACTCCTCTATCTAGGATCACTATAAGGTCTAAATTAGATATATCTGGAGTAGTAGAATGAAGTATTCAGAACAGTATTTGACATTTTTAGTAGCATTTAAAGAGTGTTCTTCAGAAGGCACTAGATCTGCTTCTGTAAACAATTCAAGTGTAGTGGACTTCAGAAATAGTTGTAGGACTAAATGCAAATACTTGTACTCCTTCCTTAAATCCTGTATGAACACGTGGGAAACAACAATATTCTTGTTTCACATTTTAGCTGAAGTGGGACAGAAAAAAATGAGCAAAGCAAAGATCAGCTGGGTGAACAATGTTAATAAAGAAGTCTTTGTGCCACCAGATCTACATGGCATTGTGGAACATCAAGAAGAACAGCAGAAAACTAGTTTGAGGTAAGCTGTCTGGTGGTCATGCTTAAAAAGTATATATATGAATTAGTGAAACTTGGGAGCTGTAAGTTCTACCCAAAATTTTGTACTTATTTCAAAGAGATACAAGTGTTCCCTCAGAATAGTCCAAGAAATCTGTGCACGTAGTCATGCACTGTTCTGCATTTGAATATAGAACAATTAACAATCGTCAGCATGCATTTGTCAGAAGAAGTTGACAATCAAGTATAGAATGGTCCCACACATTTTCTCATATCACAATTTATTTTGGTTCCTTGAAAATGAGACCTGGATTTTCTAGCTAGAATGGCTGGCCATGATCAGTCCTCTGTGGTCAGTCATAGGGGTACCACAACCTCTACATCTCTTCATTCAGTTGTTTACTGAAACTATTCTATTGATTCAGCCTGAATTTTAAACTTGGATCACAACATCACTGAGGTTAGAAAAACCTGTGAGATCATCAAGTCCAACCATTAACCCAGCACTGCCAAAGCCACCACTAAACCATCTCCCCAAGTGCCACATCCACATGTTTTGAACACTTCATATCACTTCAAGAATTGGAGACTAAGAAATTTCTGTTTAGAATTTTCCAGATTATTGGGTACATAGTTTAAGACCTCTGACAATTTTTAAGGAGACTAAACATATTTCAGGTGGAAAGAACTAGAATCTTTAGATATCTACAGAAAATTAGTCAGATTCTACAAAGAAAAGTAAATGTCATTCTGGAATGGAGAAGCTTCCCTTCAGAGTAAAGTAAGACAGTCAGCTTGTATATGCCTGAATTACTACAGTTGTCAGCAGGGCTGGATGATAAGTAGTTTCTGAACTAAAAAGGATTTCATGTTAAATCACTTTATCTCAAGTCTGTAAACATCCCAAACAGCTTTATTTTGCTTTGAAATATCCTGAGTTGATTTCTGAAAGAGACATGTCTTCTCTTTAAAATACCTACATGTAATTCATTGACTGTGTTAAAAACTTTCAAAAAGCCTACATTTGAGAAGGAAAGTACTAAAACAGCTGGAGTCAGAGCAGGTGAAAGTGAAATATCTTAAAGTGGCCAGATTCGTCAACACACTAAGGAAACAAGAACTGGGTGTAACCCAGATAGCCATTGTTTGTGCTTTTAGTGAACAGAGCGAGGTAAGAGCCAGAGTTACTTCTTAGGGTGACTGTTTTGCTTCTGGTTGTGCCATTGACCAGCTCTGTAACCTGTCACTTCCTTGTCTGTCTTCTAAGTCCTTCTTTGTACATCATCTGTTTTTCCTTTGCAGTAAGGTTTTTCCTACTATCCATTTATACAATACCTAGTAGCAATTGAACCTTTCACTTTTGTGTTCTGCAGACTGGGCACACACATTCATGGTGAATGGCAGCAAAGGTTGGTGTGAGTCTTAACAACTCTGGCGTGTATTACTGGTCTTTCTTATATTTTATCACTATCTGTGAACTCAGAGGTGTTTATTTTGACCACATCTGAAATTGTGCTGAAAAAGGTCAAATAAACTGCTTTTTTTATAGACTCACCAAAAATAAAGTTGTACAAAAAGGATGATAAAGGTTGCTTATGACAAGACAGAGCTGTTTCCCCTCCCAACTCCAGTTAACTGATGTGCTGACAGAGTTAGTTGCTACTAAATGTAGTTTTTTTTACAGGTGGCTTTTACATTCAGGGGATTGCAATGAAGTTATTTCTTTAGGAACACAAGAAGACATGTTGCTGTTTAATACATCTTTTAGAATGTTTTACATATCATCTTGCACATCAGGAAAAGATGATGATACTTTTAAAGAAGTACAGTCTTATAATGCTATTATAATCACAACTCTCCACAAACTGTGTGTGATTGATAAAGTATAATAGATTTCATAGTATGCCAGGGCAGCTTCTTCAAAAATACATAGCATAGCAAGGTTTCAGAATACGTAGACATTTTTTTTTTTTTTAAATGAGACGAACTTGATAGTGGTATTCAAGTTGAAGTAATTTGATAGCTTATTTCAGATCACAGCCATGCAAAGCTTGATAATGATTTTCCAGGACTCTCTCCTGCCTTTTGCTCCAGATTGTACCAGAAGTTAATCAGCCTCCTTGCCTTGTTCATGTGTACTTGTACTGTCCTCAGTAGCTCAAGATCTTCCCTCTAAAGCAAGCTCACATGGTCCAGTGATTTATGAAGTAGCTGGAAATGGACCTTAGGAAGTGGTCTATCATATGTGGGCTGGATTCTTACTTACATTGACTTTACATAAACAACTTGATTAGATGCCTTGGATCCTTTGCTTCTAAAATGTCATAACCTACAGCAAGCAAATGTGGCAGGACTGTGAAATTGATTGCTTATGATTTCAGTGGGGCTTACTTCACTATAACTGAGGTTAGCCTAGAAAATATTGCATGTGAGAAATTGCAGGAGGCACCAGATGCTTTTAAAATACTCTTCCTTTCTGTTCTCTCTGTACTGGCATTGGAAAGAGACTTGCCTGGCATAACTGTGGGCCTGTCTCTAATGGCAGAAGGAAACACAGATGTGAGAAAGCAATAACGCCAGAAGCGGGGGTGGGAAGGGAAAGTCTACAAACATTTAATTTGACAGCTAAGATAGGGGTGCCACAAGGAATTAATGGGCTTTTCCTCTTACAGTGCAACAGTCTTAACACAGCCAAGAGGATGAAACAGAATAAAATTCTAGAATTTGGGATTACATTCAAGGCAATTCTCTCCTTAGAGTGTCCAAATGATACCTGTGGTTGAAGCATTTGGGCTTTTAAAGCATTTTAAAGTGCTGCTATAAGAATAAGTTTGTGGGAGTTGTGGGGTTTATGAGGTTTTTCTGGGTTTTTGTTTTCTTGTTTTTTGTTTTTTGTTTTTTTCTTCTTCTTTAAGAGTGTGCTTCAGGCCAG
>VZTR01010697.1:57795-69378 GCA_013400775.1 Chaetops frenatus | reverse complement strand
TTTTTTTTTTTTTTTAATTTAAAAGACCCCTTGTTTAGTGTTTGTCACTCACTTCAGACAGCTTCTTTCAACATAAAAATAGATTTTCTGTTTTCTTCCTAGAAGATTAAGTCACCCTGTATGTGAATACAATTAAGAACCCCAAAGATCATTTTGAGATATTTTGTTGTTTATAATGTTACTGATGAAGAAATGACCTCATTGTTATAATATAAGATTTGCAATGCCATCTGTATGTGTAACAAAATTCTTTTTTCTCAATAATTTTAGAGATTATAAGTTATCAGGCAGGTGCTGTGATGTGCTAAATAAACAATGACAACACACTGAATTTCAAGCAGTACTAGACATAGGAAGTAGCAGCAAGTATTTACAAGGCAGAAATTTATAGCAGTCTGATCAGTTTGGTTTAATGTTGTCTGGCAACAGATAATGGACCAATCTGAGGGTGAAACTAGGTCAGGTCTTTGATCTAGACAGCCAGTCAGTCAGTAAGAATCAAATATATTAAGAGCATAAAGGAGCTTATTTGAAAGTACAAGCAACAATAAATGCTAACATCACATAGGGTGATGATAAGCTGATCTGTTTATCTAGGAGTCTTGGGAAGAGAAGACCAGTAGCATGTGTTTGCTTAGTTGTAACAGAAGAAAAGTCACTGTAGGAATGCAGGCAAGATGTGATCTTGCAGTACTTTGATGGGATGAAGATTTCAACCTCCAGAGTACAAAGAGCAATGTAGAATTTATATGTGAGATAACAAGTCTAGGCTGAATACCACCTCTACAAACGGGCAAGAACTGCTGCATCAGAATAAAATACTTTTAAAAGGCATTTTCTTAATCAGATGTTTTGCTTTATTTTTACAGGAAAGAAGACTTTATCTACTGGTGAGGTCCACATCTGGGTGAAGGAATGCCATAACCTCCCTCTTCTGAGAGGCAACAGGCTCAACTCTTTTATTAAGTGGTAGGAACTGTGGTTGAAGTCATCAAACATGGTGGCCTAATAATGCATTTTCTAACTGCATCTTCTTTTTCTACATTCATATTAAAAGAATACTCAATTGCTTTCTGATTCTCCTTCATTGTAGTGCAAATTGTCCTGCATAGTTTACAACTTCCAGATGCTAAGTATGTACCACCAAGTAAAACTTACTGGGAGAGCTTCCTGTGTCATTACTACACTTTGGTTTTGTCTCTCAGCCACTGGGTGGAAGGACTAGTCAAACTGTTCTGGCTGTTATTCACATTTAAGCAAAGCATGTTTGTGCAAGAACATGGTTTTAACTTATCCAATTTTGGGAGGAGACAGAAGTGTGAAATAGTTGAGTAGTGTGAATATGTAGTAGTATTTCTTCCCCCTTCCTTTCCACATACAGACTAAAAATGTGAAGAGACAAGAATAACAAGATGGTTGGGGAAATCTCTGGCAGCAACAAAATGTTGTCAGTTATAACACAGCAAGTAAACTCACTTATGCCTTTTCCCCACCTGACTTGCCCTTCCATCTTCTGAAGCACAAGGGTGGATACCCGCTGCCAGTAATTCCAGTAAGGGACTGAGGATATGACCCTTCACTCCACCTCTGTAAAGCACCTTATCTTCAGTCCTATTTTATACAAAGCACAGTGTTAATCAGCAGCTTTTGCCTTTTCGGTATGTTTAACGCAGGCTGCGCTGTGCAAGTGCAAACTGACAGTGCTTTTTCTCTCTGAAGTACCATTCTTCCAGACACCAGCAGAAAGAGTCGCCAGAAAACAAGGACGGTTGCAAAAACTGCAAATCCAGTATTCAACCACACCATGGTCTATGATGGCTTTAGACCAGAAGATTTAAAAGAAGCCTGCGTAGAACTCACAGTCTGGGATCACAACAAACTAGCAAACCACTTTCTGGGAGGCCTCCGGATAGGCCTTGGAACAGGTACTGGACAATTACCACATTAATATTTAGTTTACAAAGTAGTCGTTCTTCCCCTGCCTCCCCCCTTTCAGTCATTCCTTTCTCTTCAAGAGTTTAATTCAGTAATGTACCTATTCTTCAGAACAGATCCTGAAATATAAATAATAGTAGTGTTAGGAGAGTTAGGATGACTGACAAGGACAAATATTATAAATAAACTTTTGACTGGCCATACATTGTATCTGGTACTGTTTCAAGTACAAGAATATGCTATTTCTGTACCTAAACTCTGATAATATCTTACAAAATTACTCATGCAAAAAAATCTTGTAAAGACAGCATAGGGTGGAAATAAAAGGATAGATCAGGAAGGAAGGGTAAGATTTGAAGATACTGTATAGGAAAAAAATTATAAATGCAAACAAGTTTTTAGCATAAGGGCAATATAAGATATGCAGATATAATAACAGGAAAAGCATATATTTCTTCTATTTGTCCCTTTCATTTTGATCTTAGGGAAGGATGTGTTTGGAGTCTTCTCAGGAAATACAGTATAAAAATTATTTTTTACAAATCAACTTCTTGCATGTTTCACCAGAATAACCTAGATTACAAATTAGAATAGTAAATCTCAATTTGAATTTTAGAGTACCCAAGGTTCCATTTCAGTACAAAATCAGTACCCTGTTTTATTGTTAAACCTTCTCAGATGTATGGGCAGTTGACATCTTTTTCCTTGGCATTGTGACAAAAAGACCAAGGATAAAAAGGAAAAAAATCTGGAGAAAGATGACAAGATTCGTGTGAAACTGTTGTTAATTGTATTTGACAGAATTGCACAAGAGAACTGGATCTCCAAAACGCTAGGTCAGCTACCTGAGAATGTGTAACCATTTTGGAGCAGACAAATTTGATTGTCTGCACTTGACTCTGCAGCATGTTAAGTAACTTATCCCTTAAAAATGATGTTTTTCTAGGCAAAAGCTATGGAACTACAGTAGACTGGATGGATTCTACTTCAGACGAAACTGCCCTTTGGGAGAAGATGATGAACTCTCCAAACACCTGGATAGAAGATACACTACCTCTCAGGATGCTTATGATTGCAAAATTGACAAAATAAGGTGGCTTTTTAATTGTTAGTGTCAAAAAGAAACCTTGGGAATTAAATTGAAAGCGTCCGGGTGGAACTTGGAAGAGGAACACAGTAGCTTTTTTGACAGTTTCTGCTCTGTTACTGTTCTGTTCTGTGCTGTCAAATGTCACTTTGTATTTCAAATTAAACATCTGCTTGCAGATCATTATGTAAATTGTAGGGATTTTTAGATTTCTTATTCACTGAAAACAGCTTCAAGAAAGAAGGTGCTTACAGAACTCAGTGTTAGAGGTAGCTGTGATACCTGCATGACTGTGCTGTCTAACTGAAGCATTGCTGATCCCTTAAATGATCCAAATAACCAGTGGAAATATAAGAGCAAGTCAACTGTTTCTGTACATTGCTAGCATTGTTGATGAAGTCTTACTGATAAGAAGGCAACAGTAGTGTTAAAGCTCATTAATATGTGTTTGTATCCTCATTATGCCATGTTAGATCTCACCAGCATGGAATATGGGCATGAAGAATTTAGTGTTTTGAAAGTTCCTCTAGTAGTAATTGTTCCTTTCTAGGACATGAAAGTTACTCCCTCAGTGAAAGAAGCATGATATGAAGTGGTACTGTTGATGTTCTGTTCTACTAGGTGCAGAGGACTTAGTTCCAATGTACCATAAAAAATCAGGGTTATAAAAAGTTTGCTTTATATAGGTGTTAATCATCTTGCTAGCATACAATACTTAGTCTTAAATGCTGAAGATGTAAAGGTGAAACTCTTTTTATTCCAATGCTACTCGAAAGGATCTAAATGTGCCAATTTTAGTGATGACAAGTACTTGGGTATTTATTCTCCAAAGGGCACTTGTTTGTACCTCTATCCATTAGCTTGGTTTTCTGCAAGAAGTGAACTTACCTGTGCTTCAGCGCCACCGTTAGGAGACTGGTAGGACTGTGGTGGGCTTGGCTTAGCTTTGAGGCATAGGAACAAAGACTGGATGGAGTTTGTGACTTGTAGAAACGCATGCTACCAGTAGATAAACACACAAAATACAAAATATATTCCTTCTGTTTTCTTTTGTTTTTTAAATAAAATCAGCCTATTAAAACTAAATAGGAATTAAGTTTTTTTTAAATGCCAGGGTTTGTGTTAGCCATTCAGCACGCAATGTAACAAAATGCGGACAGAAAATATTTTTGAAAATAAATGCACTCTTATTTGTTCCAGCTAAGTCTAAAAGCTGGTGAAATCTTCCACTTCAGTTAGAGTAGAGGGGAGAAGCGAGCTCTTCACAGCTCCAATGCAATTGCTTGATTTAATCATATAAATTTAAATGGTACTTGGTATTTACTATACACTATGAATGGAAAAAAAAGGAAAGATGCTATTCAACCTGACAGGGAACCCAGTTTCTCTCTCATCAACCATGCAGTCTGTGGAATTTACAAATGTCAAAAGCAGTTTGCCGGTCTTTGACATCTTACTGCTTCAGGTATTTTGTATGAGGTTGGGAACTGCTACAGCTTCCACATTGCCAGACACATACAAAACACTTTTTGTCTAGGGAACACATGCACATGACACTTCAGAACAATGTATTTTTACCAAAATAGTGCAGCTGTTGCTTTGATTCTATATTCTTGAAGAGCCACTCCTGAAAGGATGGTGATTCTGAAAAATAAGAGACCCCTAATTTACTGATATTCACTCTTTATATGAATTAATTTTTCACCTGAAAACATAGGTTGCTGTGAACATGACCTAAAGTTTCACAGGGTTAATGTTTTTGTTGCAGTTGTATCTCCTGTGAAGATCAAATACGTTGCTAAGTCAAAACAGCTTTGCGTTCAATTGTAGGGATGGGGTCTTAAGGCTCCAGATTTGCAGGCAAGTGTCGTGTAATCTGCCATGTTCTATACTCTACAAAATTTTAACACTTAAACTTCACTGCTATCAAAATAAAATGTTTGGTTTGTGACAGTGGCAATCTCCTTGTCTTCTGATCAAGTAGAAGACATTCTGTGTCTTGCTATTCTTTTAACCCTTCTGGAGACTGACACAGAATTTTTTTGGTCTCTCAAAAGACTCTGTGTACCACTACACTTATAGACCAAACCTCAAATTTTGAAAGGCTACCTGAACAGGAATGCAAGATTTACTTGTACATTGCGCTTGTAATTAAGTAGTTTGATGAACTAGTGACACAGAAGTACCATGTACTCATCTAGGTTGATCAAGAAACTGAGCTAAATAACAAAAACTGTCCCTTAAGACCAAAAGTTCCTCCTCAGTTTTTAGTACCTTTTTTTTCATTATGTACAGAATTCCTAACTTTGGTAGTATGGTAATATGCTGATAGAGAAATGCAAGTTGGGAAGTTGATTAAGACAAACAAGTATCAAGAAACTTGCTACTTTGCTCTCAAATCAAAGGGAAAGCCTTTAGTCATCCATAACCAAAATCTGACAGGTGCATAATTAGATACACATTAAAGGGCAGTTTGATAAATTAATAGCTATGCTTTGTCATAAAGGTGAACAGGAATTATGAATCAGAGCAGCCACACTCCTAGAATATCTTTATGTATTCTTGTCTGGAGAAACACAACAGTTCCTCTCTTTTCCTTCATGTTACAAGTTCATCTTTGTTTTAGCCCATAATTTATTTCTTTTTTAGTACATATGTGTGCCTGTACATATATACATGGGTATATATTTTCTAAATGTAAACTAGGCGTCAAAGTCTCAGCTCTCCTTTCATGCTCTGTGTTCAGAAACCTCTCATCTCTGCAAGTTTGCATCCCTGCAAACCTGAGTTGGTGAAGCAACTCCCATTGCTTTGGTTTCACTCATTTTGAAATACATCCTGTGCCCTCCTCCTCTTGTTTGCTTCATGTCTGTTACCCACAGCACTCTCTTCTTTCTCCTTTGTTTCCTTTTCCAGAGGATTCAGCAAAACCTGCAATGATGTTTTTCTTCCAGTTGCATTTATTTTTCTCTTCCCTATCCTAGCTACCAGATTTTTATTAGCTGCTGAATAAAGTTTCAAATTGTTCAGGGCAAGGTCTTTCTTTACTTTCCATGGACCTTCAGTGTGTTCTGAGGTCAGAGCCTGCTATTCTGGTCTCCTCTGGCATGTGCAGGGTGTAAGCCAAGAACGAGGAGTTCTTCAAGCTTGCGGAAATTCTCTTTCCTTTTCCAAATCTGGGTGCTTTTGAGAGTGCCAGCAATGTTTGTTTGCTAAGAAACACTGCCAGCTCTTTCAGCCACCCTAGCAGGGCTGGCCTGGCTCCAGCCAGCCTGGATGAGGTCATGAGCTCTGGGATGACTGGATTCAGCGTCTTACCTCTATGGAAACAGAACCTCACAATAGGAGAGACAACAAACAGCCAGGAGAAAGAAAATACCTGGTAAGAAAATAGTTTTCTCTTCTTAAACCCGGCTCTTCATTGTATTTCCACTGGATGGCCTAGACCTTTCAGTCCTTTCCCCTCTCCTCCATTATTTGCAAAGGATCCAAGGCACCTACAGCAGTGAGAGAGTGCAGGATGGCAGAGGCAGGGCTGGTGTCAGCACTGTAGTCACTACTACACACCTCTGAACTTATTTGTGCTTCACAGGTGTTTATTCATTCTTGTACATTATCTTTCATCCTTGCTTTAAGCTGGCTTCTCACATCCTATCTTTACCTCCAGTCAAAGCTCAGGAATTCACAAAACCTGGTTATCAGAGTGCTGTTTCATGTTCTGTTTCAGATCTGCATCCGAAAGAAAAACTTATAGATGAGCTGTAGGCTAAGCCTTCAGCTTTAAGCTTCTGGGTAGCTTACTGTGTGATTCAGCACCAATAATACTTTCAGTGCATATGTAATATAAATATTTTCCTTATTTTTACATGAAGAACCAGATTTTTAAAATTATATGCCTAAAATAATCCAGCAGATCAGTGTGAAAACTCAGATGAGGAACTTTCTCCAGGTGCAGAGGCTTTGTATCACAGGGCATTCACTAATTATTAACATTGTATAGATCTTTTATTTGATTCATAAATCCCTAGGCACTGGATAAGGCTATTCAGTAATTTTTAATGAGCAGTGTACTATCATAGAAATCTTGTAAATCAATCTGACGTTTGACGCAACCTTCTGTATTTTATTTGCAGTTACAATGCAGAGCTGTAGGAGAAAATAAAGGCAGAGGAAAAGGATTGTGTAAGGAATTATTTACATCTTTATCACTTACAAGCTTTTTACCTAAATATAATAGTAGTTCTTGTAGCTACAACAGTGCCTTGAGAAGGAATAATTAGCAGAGCTAGTCATCAGCAAATGAATAGACTTGCATAAATACTAAGCCCACATTCTTTGCTTTTGCTTGCGGAGTCTGGCATCCTTGAGTCTCAGTGTACCTGACTCTGAACCAGAGGAGGGGGAGGGTGGCAGGCCTGTGTGGTTGTCAGCTGACATTGGTTTTGAGAGGTCCTGTTCCCCCACATCAGTTTCTCTGGACTTCAGAGAAACACTACCAGCTTATGGCAGCAGTGTTGGCCAGACAACCACTTGGCACTGTTTAATTATGCTGAGTGTCACTAACAGAAGAAGGCACAATTTTGTCTTGTCTTTGCATAGAGGCTCCATGGCTCAGGAGACAGGAGCAGGGATGGCCGACTCCACAGCTGATCCAGAGACAGGCAAAGACATGGAAGATCTGATAAAAGGCCTGGAGGAACTCTGTGAGAACTCTAAGGAGGGTAGTGAGGAGGTGCTGCTGCTTTCATACCTAGAGTAACAGCATCATCATCTTATCTCTGCTGAAGAAGAAAGTGGATGACACACACAAATGCTGCAGAGACCTAGAGCAGCTCAGCATGGAGCTGGAGAAACTGAGGGCAGAGGATGCTGTGAAAATGAAAACCCAGACCCAACGTATTCAGTATTTGGAGGGGTGCTTCATGGATCTGGTCAATAACCATGAAAAGATGATCCAGTTCAAAAATGAACACAAGAAACAGCACATGCAGCTGTGGGAAGAGAAAAAGTGCCTGCGGCAGGAGAGGGAAGCACTCTTCAGCCAGGCTGTGAGGGAGAAGGAAGCTGAAGTGCTCCAGCTGGCTGCCCAGGCCAGGAAGCTCTCACAGCAGTTAAGCTCCTTGGAGGAGAAATACACTTATGAGAGTCACAGAGGCCAAGAGCGGGAGAAGGAGCTGCTGGAAGCTCAGAGCTAGCAAGCAGATGCCTACACCCAGGAGGTGGATTCACTGAAGAAGCAGCTGCAGCTCCTAGAGGAGAGGCAGCAACAAGCTGCTTCAAGGGCCGAGCAGGCAGAGAGTCAGCAGAGGGCTCAGGGCAGCAAACTGCAGGCCAAGCTGGAGAGAGCACATGAAGAGAAAGAGCAGCTACTGAACCTGGCCATGGAGAGGAGCAAAGCTCTGCAAGATAAGGAACGGGAGATCCAGAATCTGGAGACTGTAGAAGAAGCCATGCAGAGAGCAGGAAGGTGCCTCAAGAAAGAGGCAGCAATAGCAGACAAAGATCTGAAGGTTCAAGAGCTCCAAGGACAGCTAGAACGCAGCAAGCAGGCACACAGTGAACTCTTGCTGTGGTTCAATGCTTACAGAAAGCACAGTATGAATTTGCTGACTAAAGAGGGAGCTCTGAATGTCAAACTCCGTCACTTTGTTGCGTAACTGCAGTTTCCTCTCTGTTCTACTCTCAACAGGTGCCTCTATGGTAACACATCCCTGCATTTTGTTCTTTTCCATGGAACCATCCTTGCTTTATTCTGTCCCTACCAGCTTAAAAGCTCCAAAGGCAGTTCTGTAGTCTTTTTGCCATTACACTATTATGGAAGTAAATCACTACACTCTTAAATCTAAACATGGATCATTGAACCAGTCAAACCTCTGACATGAATGATTAGGGTGGAAAATATGAAATAAGAATTTGATTTATTTAGTGCTAACCTCTGTTGAATCATAGGTTTTAATTTTTTGTTAAAACCACTTTATTTTTCAAGATGATCAAAAGCTCAAACTCTTAACCTCTTGTACTTGATTCTTCTTTGAAGTTCCACAGAGGCTGGGCACATAAGAGGCTCTGAGGCTTCAAGAAAGAAATGCTACCTTGCAATGCCTCTGCAATTCTCTAAATTCAGGAACTTAACAGGTGATCCAATATTATCATACAACAACTGATACTTAAGCAACTTACTGTTAATAGATTTTTCATAGTCTTAGAGATTTCTGCAGCCATTTAAACCTCATTTAATGCCATAACATTATATCCCCATTCAGCTCTGAATAAATTGTCAAGTTTTTTGGGTGATTTCAATCTGCTCTTTGGAATGATGTTCTAGATGTTCCACCAGGAGTTTTTCCCTGGTTTTAGTTGTTTTCTGCAGAGAAATACTAGTGATACACTCTTCCATTTTGTGCACGTAGGGCAGTTTTTGACAAAAAGAAAAAGCTTTCCTGTCAGCACTGTGGGATACAGAGACCTCCCCCTTCCTCTTGCGGGTCTCCTATGCAAGAAGGAAGTTTTTGCTGCTGAGTTTCAGCTCCTGCTCTTTAAGTTTCCAACAAAAAACCACCATGATGGGCCACACAGCATTCCCCACCTGGCTTGTAGGCAGCTGCCTCCAGAGTACCCCAAATTCTTTGCCACATGCTTATGCCTTGGGATAACTCAAGAATTTAGATAATGGATTGAGTATTTCTTGGTCCTGAGTATCTATAAGCCACAGCACAGTATCAAACTTGGTATCTATTGAGCTCATTTACAGAAATGACTGGAAGCAGCAGGTTTGGAGGCCAGTGACCAGTTTGTCTCAAGGACTGGCTGAACCAGGTGTGGTTTCTGGCCCTTGCACAGGTTTTCCAGAAGAGCTGTGGATAAGCCCCCCCACACCCCATTCCTGGAAGTGTGCAATGTGAGGTTGATGGGGCTCTGAGCAACCTGGTCTAATGAAAGGTTTACCAGCCTGAGGCAGCGGGGCTGGAACTAGGTGATTTTTGGGGTCCCTTTCAACCCAAGCCATTGTGTGATTCTGACTCTACATAAGGAGCAGCTGCTAGCAGCCTTGTCTTCTGAACTTCTTGGCACTGTCCTTGAACCCATGCAAAGCTAAGTGAGAAGTATTGCTCTACTAAATGTTGTGTGACGAGCCACAGCATTTCTTCTGATCCTCATTCCTACAAGTGCCATTCCACTTGTGTTTCATGGACCACATTCTCCTACTTTTCAACCATACTTCCCCACTCCAAGGTGCCCACCCTACAAACACACATTTAGTTAATCTCAATGCTGGCAGCTACAGCATAAATGCCAACTGACTCCTGTTACACACTACGCCCTTGGTCTGAGGAAGGAACAGAGCCAGCTCCTCTGTTTGAATCAGTCCATAGGCAACAAGAGCACCTGTATCCCTCTGGTCACTGCAAGAGACCCTGAATCAGGTGCCTAAACACTCTAAATCTGGGCAGAGGACACCCACTCACTATGTGACAGAACAGTCCCACAGGCCTCTGGCCCAGCCCCAGCCATGGAGTGTGGTGGGAAAGACCCCAGATTCTGCACTTCTCAGGGACATCCCCCTTCCCACCCCTTGGCAACGTCTATACGTGAGAAACCTTCACCCCTACTCCCTCCCACACACACCCCCTGTCACTGCCCCCGTTCCCTCCTTCACCCCCCATCACGCACACCCACCCCTCCTGTGCACCCTCGTTCCCTGCACGCCTCTCATCACCCCAAGCACACGCATCTGCCCCCTCACACCCCCAGCCTCCCACACCTGCCACCCTGCTGTCCGCAAAAAGAATCGGATTTGTTACCTGTTGTGCAGCACGCCAATAATTACACACGCAAGAGAGACTTTAATTTATTTCCGAGTTGCACAAGCCTGGCTGCTCAGTGGTATTCCACAAATCAAAACTTTTTATTATACATTTCAACAAACAGAGGAATTGGTGTTACAAGCTACAAGTCACCTAGTTCTCTTATTAGTTAGTATCCTATCGGTTAATGAATCTCTCGCCTCTCATGCTAATTGGTCTGCATGCTCACTCTTTCTCTTCTTTGTGTCGGTGGTCTGTGAGTTGGTGGTTGGGATCTCCCCTGCTGGAATTGTTTTACCTAGTCAGAGCTGATTTCGCGCAGTTGCCGAGTTGCGTTTATGGATTTCTTCCTTATCGTGGGAGTTCTGCCAGATGTCCTTGTGGCCCATCAATTCTGCATTCTTTGTGCCCGCTATCAGCGGTACATCCTTCTTCCCAAGCTATGTTAACCTCCCCCTAGGTCTGAGGTCACTGAAACATGTTGAGCCCTAAACCTTAACAAGGCAATTCTAGTGACAATGAATTTGTCTTTCTAACACCTGGAGATCCCTTAGAGCCTGTTTCACGGATTAAATTTCCCTTCTAGTTGACTCGGCTGGAAAGTATACAAAGATCAAACGTCAAAGAACATCCTCTCTCAAGAAAATTTTTACCTCTTCCACGTTTGGTAACACTTCCCTCCCCCCGCCCTTCTCCACATTCCCAGACGCCGCTTTCCCGCGCGCGGGCGCAGTCGCGAGCCGCTTCCACCCCCTC
>VZTR01010697.1:31894-57738 GCA_013400775.1 Chaetops frenatus | reverse complement strand
CCCGCGCGGCCCAAACCGCAGCCGCCGCCGCGGCGGGAGCCCCCGGGCGCCTCGGAGCCGCGGCGGCAGGAGAAGGAGGCCGAGGCGCCCGGCGGCGCGCTGGAGGTGTGGGAGCAAGAGGACTGGTTCCCGGGGCTGGAGCTGGGAGACCTGCTGGAGGCGGCCCGGCCGGACTGGGACCTGGACGCGGAGCTGAGCGGCTGCTTCTGTGGGGACCCGGAGCCGCTGCCTGCGCCGGGCCAGGGCCTGCGGCCGGCGGNGGCGGGGCCGGCAGTCGACTGAAGGCGGCGGCGGCGGCGCGGTTGAACCGGCTGAAGAAGAAGCAGTACGTGCTGGGGCTGGAGAGCCGCCTGCAGGGCCTGGCTGCCGAGAACCGGCAGCTGCGGGACCGCAACCGCGGCCTGAGCCGCCGCCTGCGAGAGCTGGAGCGGGAGAGCAGCTACCTGCGGGCTGTGCTGGCGAACCAGAGCGCGCTGGGGCAGCTCCTGAGCCGCCTGGCCGGGACCCGCGCTGGCGGGCTGCAGCTCAGCACCAGCCTCTTCAGGGACACGGGCAGCCCCCGCCGCCAGCACCAGCACCTCCAGCCCGCCGGCGAGAGCAGCGACCACGACTACGCCTTGCCCAGCTCCCGGCCCCGCGGCCTGGAGGAGGCGGCAGTGGTAACTGAGACGGAGGAGGAGTGGGCGGCCCCCGGCGGGATCTGCCTGCACGTGGACCGGGATCAGGTGTCGGTGGAGTTCTGCTCCATCTGTGCTCAGCGGGCAGCGGCCTCCTTCAAAATGTAGGGTCAAGTACCTGCTGCAAGTACTCGTGGGGTTCTCACCCCTAAGGGCCTCGCGTCGCGGCGGAGGAAGCAGGCGATGGTGCGGAGAAAAAGAATCCATACAGTGGTGATGGGGTGGTATTGGGGGAAATGCAAAGGAGGGGAACCTGGCGCTTACTTAAGTGGCCAGGGTTAAAAAAAATTCTCTCGAACGGCACGTTGGGAGCCAGAAGGTGGCCTTGGTTCAAGGTCCAGTAAATCTGGCGTGTGGACGGTAGTGGTGTGAGCCTGTTTGGCGATGGGAGTCGCGCAGAGCTGTGTGCAGCAGTGCGACAGTGGTCGTGCAGACTGACACGCGCTTGGTGCACACGCGGAGGTGCCGCCAGAGCCCGTTCGCAGCACTTGGGTGAAAAGATCATGCCGACCTGATGCATGAAGGTGTGCTCGGCTCCGCTTCGCAGTAAAGATAATGCTGACTACCCGGTGTTGAGTCAGATAATGTCTAGCCTGCTTATCCTGAGGAGCCGAAAATGCTTGCTTAGAAAACCAAACAAAAACTCCATTATGACATCGTCACTGGACAGACTTAAGAAAATAGTAATGATCGGCAAAAGAAAGCATGCATATAAAATTGTACTGCATCTCAGTTATACATTACTATTAAAACCTCTCTGACAGTTTCTCTTTTAGGTGGTTGCCCTGCCAGGCTCCGTTGTGTAGGGGTTAAAGAACAGTCGTTTTCCACCTCGCAACCTGGTAAGGATCAATATCTTCCCATAATGTGGTATCAGACAGCTTGCTTTGCTTATCCCAGTCTCTTGTAATGACTGGTTCAGAAAATGATTTCTCTGGTCCTTGGCCTACTCTGCCAAAATGTTTCTAGCTCTGGATGACAACTAATAGTAAAGGTTACAATCACATCGGTCTCGTTAGCTGTTTTCCTCTTTTCGTTTTGGAAACAAATACATTGGCCACATAGTAGCCATAGTAGGAGCTACATTTTGAATTAAAAAAAAATGTTCACTCCATCTGAAATGGGAATTTCCTATTAAACCAAGTATCTGATGAACTGAAAAGGGAAAATATGCTAATAAGGGGGACGTGACATTTATAGCCTTTTATTACAGGGGACTGTCCCGAAAGTCTTAAGTAAATTGCTTTTTGAATGAGAAAAAGAAAAGGAATTTGTGACCTGCTGGTTTAAAATGCTGTCTAGTGTTAGAGATGCACAGTACCTTTCAAAAGCCCTTCTCTAGCCAGCTCTAATTCACGATGCAGTTTTACCTGATGAAACAGAACCTGAGCACTGGTTGAATCCCTCCAGAGGAATCCTCACACAGAGGAGTCACTCTTGCATGGACATCTAACAAGATTTAGGTTTGAAGAATCAGTGCATTGAAGTAACTCGTTACTTTACCTTCCCATAAGCAAATCTCTGTGCCTATGCACACTGAAGTTACTTCAGAGTAGCTTTAAGTTTTAAAAATATTGCATATGCACACATGTGCTTAATTCTACTGTAGAGTTCTTAATTTAGCCTCTTACAGTATCCAGAAATCTATAACCTGATATAATTAAGCACTGTTTGGAGATGAGCAAATATGTATCTTGAGGCTAATAATATAAAAAATGCTCCATAATTGCTCCTGAGATAGGAGGAAAAATAGTTTGACAAACAAAATAGTGTGTGTTTTCTTGTACTAGTCAGTGTTTCTCCCTATCACAAAAGATAAGTGGGTTCTTTTTTCAGTTGTATTACAATGTTTAGATGTATGTCAGTTGGGGGAAGAAGGATTGTGAAAATGATAAAATGTAAAGTGAGGTTTCACAAAGAATACTTTTCTAAAACAGCTTCATTTATTAATTTCTTAAAAAAAAAAAGATGCTATTCAGTGTTTCTTAAAGCCTTAAATTTTGTGTTTAAGGCTAAGTAGGTGAACGCATTTTCTCCCAGTCATTTGCTTCATTGGTACTAGACCCTGTCATGTGTTCATCAGTAGAAAAGGAGTTTGATTTTTCTTTGTGAAACATCACTGTGTGATAAAGTATATGTGTATTTAGCATCCTTGTTTTTCTTTATGCTAAAGTGGATTCAGCTGTGTTGGGGCAGAAGAGACGGGACCAGCTGCTGGCCACATTTCCTGCTTTATTTTAAAAGGTAGTATAAGAAATGAGAATAAAGAGGTAACAGGGCTTTTGCTGTCTTTAGTTAAAAAAAAAAAAAAGTTGAATGCTGGGATTATTTACTGTCATCCAAGATGATTTTTTTAAAAGGCAGTATTCTATTAAACAGGTTTTACTCCACTGTATGCAGAATTCCATCTGTCCAGGGGATATTGCCAGCACAAAAGAGACTTAGTGGGATATGTGTGACCTTACACCTCTGTGGTGGCATCAACAGGGCTGTTCAAAGTTTCAGTCTTAACTTGGGTAACTCTGCTGTAACTGATGGGTTATACCAGTGCACAGGCATCAGAATTAATCAGCAGGACCTGCACTGACTGATACGCAAAATGGAAATACTTTAGACTCAACCTAGTCTCAACCTGCCTAGCTCAGACTTCATGAACGTGCTTTATTTTGCAGTTTAACATGTTTAAGGAAAAGAGAAACACTAATGTAGCAAGTCAAGTTTGGGATATTCCAGTGACATTTTTACAGTTACTTCAGTGTAGGAGTGTTTTTTAAGTTAATTTAAATATGCATTCTTTCTTGTCGCATCACTGCTGAATGGCAGGGTCAGGGACAGTTCTTCTGGCCTCTGCTGTGAACCTGCACAGTGCTCTGTCGTGACACGACCTGTGGCTGTGTCTGAGAGCAGCTGATTTTCTGACATGCAAAATGATGTACTGTGGTACAAGAACAAGGTCAAGTCCCAAGAAAGTCAGTGGCTGCAGGCATTTCTAGTGCCTACTGAATCATATTTAAACCAAATAGAGGGGAGAAAGTTATTTGAAACTCTAACCGACTGTACTATCTGTATGGTGTATTATTAATGTAGCTTTTTGAAGTGAAAGCCTTGAAAATGACATAACTTAATACTTGAAAATATATTGTAAATGTTTCTTTGTAATTATGTGCCATTCAGATAAGAATACAATATCATAATAAAATCAGACTTGTTGATCTTTCAGTTTATGGGCTCAAATGTTTTTTTATCTTTTTCTTTTCCTTAATGTCTTGGTTCATTAAACAAAGTGGGAAAACAGAAAGGGGAAAATGTTGCTGCTATCTCTGGGTCATCAACTGGAAAACAAGATAATCAGGGTATGCAGGAGAAATGTTCTTGCTCATCTGTTTTTTAAGGTAGTTTTGTGTTGAGGACAACACAAAGGTGTTATTCCTTGAACTGCAGATAGAGCTGTACTTCTGAGAATCAGCACTTCTTGTTTTTCATAGTTGTTCTTAATTTTTTATTAATATGGATATGTTTGATCAATATATCATGGAGGAGTAAATTACTTATGTAAACCCTTCTGTGGTCTATTGGCATCTTATATTCTGTTCTGTTTTTAGGCTCTGAAGTTTCATGACTGATTAATTACTTGCTGTTGAATCAGTCTTTGATCAAATTGCTATTTCCACACTAAACACCACAGTGAGTGTTAAAAGGTTTGACAGTGCTGAAAGGACAGAATGTTTTCAGTGCTACAGAGTAAGCCATGTACTATATGTTCAGATTTCTGTTCATCTTAAATGCTTTATTTGTAAAAAGCAGTTTAAAATGGAGGACTGGCTTTCTTGCATGAGGGGGATTCTAATTAAAGTGGTCTGTAGCTTGATAAAACGGAGCATTTCACAAAAAATACTGTATAAAAATGTAAAAGCATACTGGCATGCTGTGCCTTTTTGGCCTCTAGTTGTAGGAAATACCATGTTTAGCACTGAAACGTGTTTGGTAAATTGTACCTACCACAGAACAAAGTGCTGCCAGTGTTCAGCTGCACAACTATGCTACCTGCATTTACCTTTTTTTTTTTTTTCCCAGCAGAGTCACTTGAAGATTATTTAGTGTTTAAATAAGAAACAATTCCATGCTCAGTTCTCCTTTAGTCCTTTGGAGTTTGATTCTGGTGCTGTGAGTCTTAGTAGCATTGTAAATTAACTTCTCTTTCTTCTGAAGAGTTTTGCAGCATCTGGGAGTTAAAAACAAATCGGTGCTTCTGTAATCTGTAGCTGCCTGGAGAGATGATATCAAAGGAAATGCAGGGAACTGTGTTCTAACACTCGGCATCTCTTCATACTTCCCGATAATCAGATTTCTCATGACATTTGTCAAAATTGTAATCAGTTTTCCCTGTGAAACAAAGGCCTTTTGTACATTTACTGATTTTTAAAATACTGTGTTTTCTAGAGTTTGTAGTGAAGGATATTTTCTGCTGGAATCAGCAATATGCTGGTTATAGAGTTGTATGTACTATTAGTTACACTGTAAAATGTCTGAAGGGTATGTTAGGTATGGGAGCTGTTCAAATGGACTCTGTTTAAAGAACACAAAAATTGCATATTACCAGCTCCTAATTCTACAGTTTTCTACCCAGTTTAAGTGGGATATGCAGATGTGGAAAAACAACTCTGCCTGTGCTCATTAGCAGGAGGATGCCAAGAGCAGGACTCACACATGTACTGTACTGTAGCCATTCGTGGCATTCTTTTGGCAGTAGCTCAGACTTAGAGTCGCCTGAAGTCCTTTTTCTGGGATATGTAGCCTGTGCCCAGCTTGTTTCTACTACAATGGTCGAAGGAAGGATCCAACTAACCCAGTGTTTGTGGGGAGTTTATTACAGTTGTCAGAGGTCAAGGACTGGTTCTTGAGGGTTGTAGGAGGTAGGTTGTATCCTGTGTATGAAACAGGGAACGGAAGAGTTCCCAGATTCCTGTGCAGGCACTCCTCCATGCGCATGCATGCAAGAACTGGGATAGTATCTTGCTGTCCTGCGGAATTCTGAAACAATTTCAGACTTTATTGATTAACTTCTGAGAACACTTTTTCCCCTCAGAAGTTTAGGGAGAAGTACAGAGGGTGTAATTGAAAAGTTTCCTTGTGCATAAATACACCACCTTTCAGGCCTCAGGAGTGTTCAGCTGACCTTTGATGTGACTAGTGCTGAACACGTAAAGTGCTTGCAATTAGTGTGTTTATCAGTGATGCTGGAAATAACTATCTTAGCACCTTACTAAAAATGTTGAGGAGTGGAACTTTTTTTTTTTAAATATACCATCTTCACCTTTCAGTTTAAGAAATGAGTATCCGAAAGCATGTGGTTTGTCCAGATCACACCATTAAACATCAGAACATGCTTTTAGGTGACTGAGGATAATTATCACTTCAATTTATACCAAAATGAAAGTAGTACATGGAATGGAAGATCCTTTTGAATCTCACCTTTTAAAAATAACTGGAATCTGCTTATAGTATTTTAACTATAATGTGTTAAACGTTTGCAATAATCACTAAGCCAGTCATTGTCATTCTTCAAGACACTATTGCAAAATAACACCTTTATTTTATGTTTTTATTATCACAGGTAAGTGGTTCTGTTGGTTAAAGTCTGATGGCTTCCAGAGATATGACCATTCACTATCATGTAAAATACTTGCTCCATGAGAATCTCCAGTCGGGGTGATTAAGGTAAGGCCAAGCTGTCTGTTTGGGTAGAGCCCAGGATGGGAACACCATGTGACACAGCAACACTTTGAATCAGGGAAAACTAAATGATTGCTTCCTAACAGTAACAGGGAGTCTGTATTGCTGCTTCCTGGTACAAATCAGGCTGCCACTCCTTGTTATAGAGAAAGAACGTGTCATATTCCTGCTGTAATGACCCGTTTTTAAGGAAAAGGTAAATAAAGGTCATTAAACTCCTTCAATATATTTTTCATCAGTATTACAGCATAAATTCTAACTCACTTCAATTAAAGGTCTTAATGCTGAATTCTTAATTCTCATTAATAAATACTTCCACATGTATCTGAGGGGATGCTAGAATTTTATTGAAGTGTACGTGACTGTTGACCAATATCTGTACAGCTTTTACACTTACAGAATCATTTAGGTTGGGGAAGACCCCCAGATCATCAAGTCCAACCTCTGACTCATCGCCAACTTCTCAACTAGACCGTGGCACCAAGTGCCACATCCAGTGGTTTCTTGAACACCTCCAGGGATGGTGACTCCTGCCACCTCCTGGGCAGTCCATTCCAATGTTTATCAACCACTTTTTGTAAAGAAAGTCGTCCTGATGTTCAACCTGAATCTGGCAGAGTTTGATGCCATTTCCTCTTGTACTGTCACTTGTGGCCTGGGGGAAGAGGCCAGCCCCCACCCACAGAGGGTTAACATCATACATCAGATTGAGAGGCTTGCATCTGTAGAACTTCTGATTCAGCTCTCACACTGCAGAACACACTAACACTTCATGCAGTAGGAGAGCTGCAATATATATTGCTCTAGAACATACAGCCACCAATGTGAAGACACACCTGACTCATAAATGCATTACTCTGGACCACTGACCTTAAACATAGCTGAGATATCCCAGCAATGGCACCAGCACTTGGAGGCCTTTTGACACAGTCCCAAGCTTCAGGAAAAGACTAATTTCAAGGCAAAATGGTTACAAGGCCAAAAGCGGTTTTTCTGATATGTTGAGACGCCTCACACAACTATCAGTTCTGACTGCTCTGTGATAAAAGTGTTCTTTACAGTGTGACCCATCTAACAGTGTAAAAGGGCTAATGTGACAGAACTTTTGTGCTAACAGAATGGAGAAAAGGGAGAAAAATACTCAGATTTTGAGGAATCTCTTGTAAAAACTTGCATTGATCTTCCCCTTTTATTTTTTTTTCCTCTATGGTTTGCATTATGAAGGAAAAAATCCCTTTTTTTTTCAAGAATACTTATTTCTACATACTTTCTTGCCTCCCATTTCCAAAGAAACACACCTGTCTGTTATTCAGGTGCATACACTAAACTGGGCATATTGAAAAGTTTAACCTGCATTTAAGTTCAAAGCTTAAAAAATGCCAGCTCAGAGATTTTGTTTTTCTATTAAAAAGAGACAGCAACACTTTTTCTTGTTTATTATGGTTACTGATCCAAGGCAATTGAAAAGTTGCTTCACTTCATTCAGGTAGCTCTTCAGGATCCCTGCTAGTATTCATCTGCAGCAACATTTTGATATATATTCCATGCTGTTTAGTGGCAAGATATAATCCAGTCAGAGCCTGTACCAGTATACCCAGACTCATCTTCCTAAAGACTGGCTGAGCAGTTGTGAGCCAGTAGCGTAACAGATTTTCTTTCCCTGGCAAGGGAGTTGACATGTACCTAAACAACAGAAACAGCAGGAGAAACTTACTTTTTTTTTTCCATGCAAGTGTCAAAATTTAACATAAATATTTAGGTAGATAGTAATTTTCTCTTCCTTCTCCTAAGTTAAATTTACCTGGTGGTTTTGAGCTCTCTGGATAAATGCTTTAAAACATCCTGAGCATGCTCTGGGTCTCACCAAGCCTCGCCCTGCCCTTGCGGGGCTCTGAACCACACAGAATGACACCTGCCAGGGACTTTGGCTGCTGGGCACCACTCAGGGTCAGTGAGGTCTCTTGGCTATCCAGCCACCTCCAGTGGTGGCAGGATGGCAGCCACCACTGCACACACCCAGGCACATTCTGGGAGACTTGGAAGGTTCCTGCTAAACACAAGGGCTTCCCAATGGATCACTTTGCAGATCTTATTTCACTTTGGTGCAGCTCTTACAAACTTTGCTTAGTAATTAGATGACCTTAATGTAAATCTCCTTCCACACAGTAGATGTCTACAAGAAGACAAGTGTGCACAGATTAAATATCTACAGAATTTACACTGGGAACTGAACGTTTAACCCATAAATATATTTCAATCAATACACACAGTAAGACGTACCTGGCTGCAAGGCTTGCGTTCAAGGGGATGGCCAGGAAAATGGGATAGAAACCACCTACAACAGCACCTACTAATCCTCCTCTGATCACAGCACAGACCTCACAGTTCAGCTGACCTGCGTGGCAAACAATATTTCACTGCCAATATCCACACATGCTCCACCACATCAATTTATAAGCTGCATGCAAGAACCTGAAAACAGACTCTTGACAGGAACTTCCAAGCTGTACAGGTATGCAAAAAATGAAAGGAGGACTCTTCTTCTAAAAACAATAAGAAAAAGATGACAAAACAACAACAAAAACACTCTCAAAACAGAAACTGAAACAAAACCAAAAACAATCACTCCTATTCCAACCCATAAGGAATTTATCATTCTAAAGTTGACCTTCAAATGAAAATGTATGGTTGGGGGAAATTGAACTGCTTTGTTCCAGTCACTTTTACATGACCTTGAGTGAAAAATGCTGAAAATAAGAAACATGTAAAAGAATTTTTTTTAGACATATATATAAACATGTGTATCACCTTTCCCATTCCACTTTGAGAACTTACTGCTGTCCAGTGCATTGTTTTTCAAACTCTGCTTTACAAACTGAGGTTTTTTAAGACCACAACAGTTTACGAGCACTGTTCTGCAGGGAGAAAAACCTCCTCTAGTGTTAATATTGTGTACAGAAAGCAAAGTCCTTTCAAAAAAACAAGAAAAAGAGATTAAAGAGGTTTTTACCTGAAAATAAAGGGTCACGCACAAAAACTTCATAAACTACTGCTGTTGAAAGAAATGGAATAACAGCCATTGGCATAGCAGACACCATGAAAGCCTTTCTGACATGTAGGATGTTCCTGAAGAAATTATTTGCTGCTAAGCCACATAAGCTTGAATTTGCTGCTAGAAAGTATTTTCCATGATTACAAAGGTTCCTGTGAAAGAAGGAAAGTAGTTTCAGCAATTGAGAACTGTAAAAAAGTTTAGTTTAATCAACACTACAATTCTCTTCTGAAAATCCTGCAACAAGGGGTAAGAGATGTGTATCTCTCACTGGTGCAAAATGGGGAGTAACTACTTTCAAAAGCAGCCAGTGCTGTATCCTTTGTTACATGCCTGAGTTTACACGTACTTCAAGAGTGAAGTGACAGAAACGTTGAGGAACCGTTGCTACAATTTTCTCTCCCCCCTACCCCATTATTACAGTTAATGGGAACTTCATTAAAGCTCTCCCAATAAGCATGTTTCTAAGAATAATTTCTGAAAAGAAAATAAGAAATACATATACAATAAAATACATAATTTTAAAAAGTCAAGTCAATATACTTTTAATTCGTCTACATTTTAATGTTTTGAATAATATTAAGCACTGAAAAAATCATACAGAAAATATTTCAGAGATGTACTTGCTAATCTTGCAAAACTTAAAATATTAAAAATGTCAGACATCAAGGACACCCACTATTTCTTGTTTTGAATAGGAAAATACCTTCACAAACGCAGGCAAGCACGTCCATAAATATGGAGGATCGAGATTAAAATTTTAGCAGCATATTTCAGTATCCAAACCAGAGCAAATTAATGTACCCAGGACCAGCAGGATCTACTTAGTGAGGTACAGAACTACTACTACACTGCACAAAAGGAAAGAAAAGGAGGATGGAAGAGTTGGTGTTTGTGGTTTTTTGTTTGTTTGAGCTCCCTAGTGTTAAAAACAAGTGCCTGGGTAAACAGGAACTCTCAGTTTGACTGCAGCGTGCTTGCTCTTCCTTTCCAGATATTAGTGAGCTCCCCTCTGGATATACAAGCTGTAAGTCCTGCCAGGGACTGGCAGTTACTTCTTTCCAAGGCCCAGCAGTCCCTAAGTCCACAGTTTCTATCCAGACATTACCATATCACTACTGACGTATCTGCCTGCCCTGCTCTCCTGGGGAAGGAGGAGTTTTGGAGCCTGAATGTGAGGGTAGCAGATCCTACACAAAGTTGCAGCCTTTGCTTTCTCACCTATGTGGGGAAGCCCTGTGTTACTATCAGCAGTTTGTCTAGCCAGCAATTTAGTCCTATTAAAAAATATATAAATAAAATAAGCTTCTGATTACTGTTATTTCTATAAAATTTATCCAAGCTGATAAGACACATGCAAATGGCTCCTAACAGAACCAGCTCAGATCCAGTAAGGTTTTGCAGTGACATGCAGTATCATAAACCAAAAAGGTCATTTGTGAGGCCCAGAAGGGATTTAGCTGGCTTTGTGCTGCACAGAACCCTGCTGGTGAGCCTGCAGGACTCTAGCTGACTCCTCCACCACCACCTGGATACCTCAGTCTTGCCTTCCTGAAACATGGAGCAGTGCAGAATGAAATGCAGAAACCAGCAGGTGGATGCTCACTCACTCAGTTCTGGCCCCAGGCCAGCCCTGCAGGACAGAAGATGACTCCAGCAGAATCATATTTCAGTTTCCTAGAAAATTTATTAGCTCTAGCGCAGGACTGTGAGAATGCTCAGAGCCAGTCAGCAATCTCAGAACCCTAAGCACTGGGGAGCACATGCCAGAAACCAGCTGAGCAGGACCACAGCCAACACTGAAATAACCATACTGAAAAACCATAAAACAAGTTTTCTATTCTGGACAATAACAAGCATCTTCACAATTAACTAATTTTGAACTGCAAGGAAAATTTTTAACACAAGAGTAAGGAAAAAGAAAAGCCTGCAAGACTTAAAATGTTTGATGCACTTATCTTCATTTATTTTACCAGCACTTACTGATCGGCTTTAGGAAGCTCATTGAACATCTTTTGTATGATTTCCATCCGCTTAAGTCTTTCCAAAATTAGTCTCTTCTGTGGAGAATCTAGTTCAAGAAACTCTCTTCCTGTCATCTTGAAGTCCTGGATCATAAGGAAAAAATAAACAAATGTAATCAAAGTTACATAGCCCCAGTATGAACGAAATAAACATTTAGACTCTTTGCCATATGAATCACAAATGCATTTCCTATTTTGCATGGCAGTATTCCAGATTTAAATTGACTTAACTGTCAAATAGAACTGTAAGAAAAAACCCCAACCAAATAAATCCATGCTTTGTAGAAATAAATCAGAAAGCATAGAGTTGCAGTGGGTTTGTGTGGCAAGGTTTTGATAGCAGGGGGAGATGCAGGTGTGGCTTCTGAGCTGCCAGGAGCTTCCCTCACGTCTGTCAGAGTCTATTCCAGCCAGCTCCAAGATAGATCTGCTGCTGGCCAAGTTTAAGCCCAACCACTACAGTGGCAGTGCACAGGGGAAAGTTAAGAAAGGGTAAAAACTGCTGCCCAACAGCAGCTGGAAGAGAGGAAGTGATAACACGTAAGAGAAAGAGCCCTGGCAGACGCCATGGTGAGTGCAGAAGGAGGGGCAGGAGGTGCTCCAAGTGCTGGAGCTGAGATCCCCCTGCAGCCTGCAGCCCATGGAGGTCCATGTGGGAGCAGAGATCCATCTGCAGCACCTGCAGGATCCCATGCCACAGCAGGTGGATGCCCGAAGGAAGCTGTGACCCAGTGGGAGGCCTGTGCTGGAGCAGGCTCCTGGCAGGATAAGTGGCGACATGGAGAGTGGAGCCCATGCTGGAGCAGGTTCCTGGCAGGACCTCTGAGCCCATGGGGTCCCACACTGGAGCAGCCACTGCTGCTGAAGGACTGACCCGTGTGGAAGGGACCCACAACAGAGGCATTCATAGAGAACTGCAGCCTGTGGGAAGGACTCCTGTTGGAGAAGTTTGTGGAGAACTGTCTCCCATGGAAGGGACCACACACTGCAAAAGGGAAAGAGTGCAAGGAGGAAGGAGTGGTAGAGAACACATGACAAACTGACGACAAGCCCCATTCCTTGTGTCCCTGTGCTTCTAAAAGGCAGGAGGACAGAGAAAAAGAGGAGTGCAGGGAGGGGTGAAAGGCAGGTGTTTTAAGGAGTTGGCTTATCCTACTCTAATTTGATTGACAATACATTAAATTTTTCCAAAGTTTAGCGTTTTGACTGTAATGGTAATCAGGGAGTGATCTCCCTATCCTTACCACAACCCCTGAGCTTTTATTCATACCTTCTCCCTGTCCTGTTGACGGGGGCAGAAAGTGATAAGAGCATCTTGGTCACCACCTGAGGCCAACCCTCTACAACAGCTCTCGATTACACTTGGAATTTAGTGATTTAAATGCTTTTTTTCCTACAAGTTTTACTGCAGAGGAGATTCTCCCAGACTTATTTTGCCAATCATACTTACCTTAAGTTGCTTTTATAACGTGAAGGCTGTGTCCTAAGCCCTGCCTATGGGACTGTGCCTGCTTCGGTTCGGGCTTGGCAGGATGCAGGAGCGGAGAAAGCAGGACAAGCGGGCAGATCTCACCGCGATCGCCTCAGGCCGCCTGAGGAGGGTCCCCAAACCTGTGCTTTGGGATCCCACAGACAACACGCCACGGAGCTGTAAGCACCCCCCTTCTCCCTGAGCCTTGCACACCACTTGTACACAAGTCTCTCCCTGAGCCTTGTGCGCCGCGGGAGGCAGAGGGAGCCCTCCCAAAGCCCCGGGGCCCGGCTCAGGTCAGAACCCTCACGCCAGGAAGTTGCGGCGCAACCCTGACCTTCAAACCCCACCGCTACCAATTGCTGCCCCCGCACCGCGCTGACCCCCCCGGCCTCCCCGCCGGGCTCAGGCTCCGACCTAGAGCCGTACGAGCAGACACGGCCCTGCCGCCCTCACCGAGCCGCTCCCACCGTCTACAACATGGCTCCTCCCACCTCACAGCCTCCTCCTGGGCGCCGCCATCTTGGCTGCTCACATGCCCCAGGGCCCTGAGAGACAGCCTCTGATTGGGCCGTTGGCCGCCGGCCCAGCATGGCGGCCGCCGATTGGCCGCGGGCCGGTGGGTGAGGCCCGGCGCTGGTTGCCGGGGCGGCGGATGGCGGCGGCGGCTTCTCGATGGCGGCGGGGCTGAGCGCGGAGCCTGCACCGGCGGCCGGGACGCAGGGGCTCCCCCTTCGGTGCGGGGAGGCCCANTCGAGCGCCCCTCGCCCCGGCTGCGTCTCGCTTCGCCCCACCTCCAACCCCTCCCTCATCCCCTGAGCTCCTGCCTCTCGCCTGTCCCTCAGCGACCCTGGAGGCAATTGTTCTCTTCCATAAACCCAGCCTGGCTCCGCCGATTCACGTGCACCCCCATCCCAGTACTCTGCCCACCCAGCCAGCCCTCTGTGTCTTGTTTCGCCCCAGAAAGCAGCAGGCAGACCCCTTTGCGTTCGAGAGAACCGGGGGAGGGTGGAGTGGGGAGGGGATGAGAAGGGACAGCCCGCGGGATGCGGGCACGACCAGATCCCGGCTGCGAACATGAGAGAGCAAAGCAGAGCCGCCCCGTCACAAACACGGTTCCCATCTCCCCGAGAAGACGATGCACAGCAAAGCCCCGTCATGTGCATCGCAGCTCCTCGTTCGAGCGGGGAAGGGAGGCGTTCGGAGCTTGTCTGCCTTTCTCAGACTTTTCCCTAACGAGGTAGATGGGGAAAATCTATCCCGTTTCTGTTTCTCTTTTTATTTTTTCAGAAAAACAGAGAGAGAGGGAGAGGCTGATACTGAAGCCAACCAGCCGCACTTCTGAGTGGGAAACTCCGGACTGATCTCATGGCTTGCTTTTTATTTCATTAATACTTCATTATCTCTGAAAATGAACCTTTCGTGAAGCTCTTCTCCTAACTCTCCTTATTCCTCTTTCACGAGGTGGCTGCTGCTGTGCAAGGGAAGGAATGGCATGAAGTAAATGACTCCAGTGTAAAGCAATCTGCTTTGCCCAAGTGCCCAGTGAGCAGCACTGTCACTTTAATAATTCCAGGTCAAGGGATTGCTTTCCTCATTTTCAATCCTCTCTTTTAATACATGGGAGGATCAGAGGGACATTAAAGACCGTAAGGCTGGGTGGCTTGCAGATAATAAAAATGAAAGTGTCTGCCCAGTGACTTCTGTTGGGTAAGAGGGTGATATTTGAAGGCTCTTGTCTGGTGAGGAAAAAGGGATCTTTTCAGTCTGCTGTGTAGTCACCCAATACATAGCTAGCAAAATTAATTCAAGAAGTGAAAGAGCTTAAAGAGGCACTTTGGATTGTTTTTGTCTTCCTCCTTATTTGGATTACTTGGGCGTTTTTGTCCTGCAGATAATATGTTTTTGAGCATGTACAGGTGGAGTATTGAGACAGCTGCCTAGAGATGGACTGTGCCTTAATTGTATTGCATAAAATCTTTTAATTTTCAAACTTTGCTGCCAGAAGAGGAGTTATAATAAGGTTTTATATTGCCAAGGAACGCTTGCTCTTGTATTTTTATAAAGTCAAATATATTTTAAAGAAATTCAAAGCATTTCTTAAAAAAGAATCAAAAAGCTTCTTTCCCCCCCCTTTTTTTTTCTTACTTGTGGAGAAGCGTCGGAAGTCCAATCCAAGGGAACAGCAAGTATTCACAGAAATGAAGATTGAAGCTGCATTTCCTAACTGAACTGTAAAAGTGTTCTACAGTAGATAGTCAGTTCCTGACCTTGCAGAGCGTTCCAGTAGTACTTCGTTAGTACCTGTAAATAAGTGCTTGCAACCAGATTCAGAAGTAGGAAGAAGAATGCCAGTCAAGAAGAAAGGTGGGCTATGAAGCTTCATATCTCATGTTGCGTCTTCATTGTGTTAGATTGTTGATTTCTAGTACTTAACAATTTCAAATTAAAAATGCATTAATGGGGAATAGAAATAGTTTTTAGTTTACATTGAAAATGGGAGAAAAATCTGTGCACTTACAATAATAATTTTTAAAATTAATTTTATGCTGTGTTTTAAGACTTATGTGAAATTTATCCTCAAATGGTTTATTTGTAAAAATCAGCCATCTGAGATTTTGAACAGACACAAAGAGAAAAGCTGGATGTTTAATTTTGTGAGAAGCCTCTCTTACAAACGCTAATAAATTTTAAAACTATAGTTTAATCTGTTATCTATTCATAACATGTTTGGTAGATAAACATCAGCTATCAGTAGCAGCATAAATAAATAACAAAGTTGCAAGGCTAATTTTAGAAACAAGTTGTGAGAGATGTGTTTTGAAGGTGATTTAAACGTGGTGGTTTTTTTTTTTCAAATGCCATTTTAATTAGTTTGTATTTCCATGCTTTGGTACAATATAAAACTACTGTCTTTAAGACTGTGGTATGGCAGCATTTAAAAAAAGACAAATAGCCTTACATTTGGCCTCTTCTCACCTCAAGTTTGTGTTTGCAGCTTTGGAAGATGTGGCTTCCAGTGTTAAAACAACAATTGGGAAGTATATGAACTCAAATTCTAACTCTGAAAACACTCACAGACTTTAGGTTGTTTCTAGTTTCTTGCAAATTGGACACCGATTTAAAATTTCTGAATATGCTAATAGAGTAAGGGTCATGTGAACCTTTTTTAGTTCATCTCATCTATCCAGATGTGTCAGGATATCCCTGGTTCGGATGATACAAAATGTGGGGGAAGGGGCAAAAGGTGACAAACAGAAATGAGGATGTAATCGATGCGTCTTTGGATTCTCTTCCTTGTAGTAATAACCCTTCATTAGTTGTGAGTTAACGTTTGCTATGTAAATAATCATAAACCTCATGGATTGCTAGAATTATTTTAATGAAAAAACAATAAATGGGATTTTATGATTGTATTAAAAAAAATAACAGTGTAGAAATGAAATTTCAGACCTGAATTTTTTTAATGAATGGCATTGTCATTCATGGAATCGCTTGCCATTATGTGTAGTAAAGGTGGAAATGTGTGTGGAGGAGTTCCATTCTTAAGAATTCTTCCTGCTGGGTTGTAGAAGTGTCACCCTGATGTACTGGTGAGGCTTCTGTATCCTACCTGTTTACAGAAGGAAAATGGAAATTTTTCATAATTGAAGTTTTAATCTTAATTTAGCTGTTTACACTAAGGATATTTCTGTGCTGGATGTTCGACTGTAATTCAGTTTCTGAATACTTGATGCAAGATTTTTGGGGTGAAGTCTTACAGGGTCCTTTGTGCAGAAGTGAGATTGGCAATCACAGCAGCTCCTTCTGGCCTTAAAATTCTATGGATTTTCTGTTTGTTTCCAGGCAGTTTGGGTCAATCTTAGTGTACACCAAGACTTGACTTTCTTCTTTGGTGTTATGAGGATGTGTGTTTTGGCAATGTTAAAATATAAAGTTGAGAGACCCAAATATCCTTCTTGAAATACTTTAAATTGTCACATCAGTCAATGTACTGAAGTTGCCAGTGTGAATGTATTTGATTTTTAAAAGGGTATTGTTAGGAATGTATTTAAGCATGTAAATTGCAGGATTAAAAATGCTGGCGAATCAGCAACTTCATTGTGATTTTGAACTACTTAATTTGTCTAGTTCATGCAGTAGACTTTCTAAATGTAATTAAAAGCATGCTGGCAACTCAAAACGTAGTACCATTTTAAAAGAGATTGCTGTTTTTTCAAGTAATCCCTGTTACTCATGTGAATGTTAGGGAGATTGAGGGGATTCTCCATGTTTTTGGGGTTTTTTTTCCCATTTATTTGCTATATGATTTTGACAGCAGTTTGTGTCTAACTAGTTTAGTATTTCTGATGAGGACTTAGGTTTCCCTTTCTGGTCTTATGTATTTGGGAGATCATGTCTACTGTCCTTCCCATTGAGGGCATCTGTAGAAATCTCAGTGGGATACTCTCTTGTAGGCTGCACAGAAGTATTTCGGTATCAGCATTGAGGACAGGATTATCCCTCATCTTGTCAGCACTTCTTTCTGCATTGCTGTTTTGGATTTGATTAAAATATTCTCCTAAAATCGGTATGGAGACAGAGAAACCTGTGAAACAAGCTTTAAAACACTGATATTCATCATTGGAAGTTGATACCAAGCACTGCTTTCTTTGGCACTGGGTCTTTCTAGAGAACAATTGAATCATTTTGGGAATTTACCTTTGAAAGAGCTCTCACATCGATTACCAGTCTTCAAATTTCACATAACTTTGCACCTAATTTCCACCTTACCTTGCTGCTTGATGTGATGCCTGACATCTTGCTTTTAAAAGTCCAGGCCTGTATAGTTGGTAAAAAAATAGGTTGCTTAATAATAAAAACCATATAACTTATAGGAAGCTTTAACTTCTTACAGATGTGGAAAAAAAAAAAGTTTGATTCTAGTTCTGGTCATGTGTCATTACCTGATTTCCACTGCTGGATGTGCTAGAGTGAAAAGATTTTGTTTTTCTCACTTCAGTGTGGAGGGCAATGAGGCTTCACATTCCCAGGAATGTTCACAGAGTTGGAATTCTTGCTGGCAGTCTCAGCAAAAAGTGAGGCTGGAAGGGACAATGGAGTATCCTGTGGTGTTGGATGTGCTCCCTTTAGGTATGGGGTGAGACGTTGCATGGACTGGTGCACTATTGCTGCATAATTAAACAAAGGGCTCTTCTCTTTGGCTTTTGCTCATCTCTAATTTTTTTTTTTTTAAACACTTAAAGTTTTAAATCAGACAAGACAGGCATCTGACTGTAATTACAAAATGATTTTTTGGACAGTGCCATTTAGAGATGGAATGAGATGAAGAATTTCGAAAAGTAAATAAATTCATTATTTTTGCTTAATTTTTACTTTACTTTTGCAAACTAGGATATTTCTGAATAGAAGTATTCATAGAAATATTATGGAATATCTTGAGGAAGGCTTTGCTTCGAAGTAAAATAGTACTACCCTACAGCAGAAGTGAAGTCAGGTTTTTGCATGGGTTTAGATGCCTGCTCTCCCGCCCTCCCTTCCTGAGTTACTTAGCTTGATTTCTGTTAACTGTAAGGGACTATATTTAGATCTGTAATTGCATATGTTTTGGATTCATCAACAGAACAGTTAATAGCAAAAATGTTACTGTAATTCATTCACGTCTTTCACAGTGATGGAAAGAACTAATTAAATCCATGCTCCTCTGTGATGGAGACCAGATTCCAGTTTTGGAGCCCTGCATGTGATTCACACTGAGATGGCAGGAACCCCTACATCTGGCTGCACATGTGCTTCTAGGCTAACCCTGTCATCCTCCTTGCACATCTAGCTGTGTTTAGGCAGTCAGAGATGTGTGAGTGTTGGGTTTTGTGCTCCCCTCATCCTACTTCCCATCTCTCAAAGGGAGAGGGGTTGTACCTTTAGTCAGATGAAACCTGTGGGCTGCTGTTAATACCATCTTGACTCACCTCACCTTGTAGCTCGTTTATAAAGATGTGCTGATTCTGTCATGGAATAACTTTTTGCATTGTTCCTTTTATATTAAAAAATGCCTTCCAGAACATGTTTTATTAAGCACATAATAAGTCAAGAATTAAAACGCGTCTGATTAAAAAGTCTGATCCCATGTAAATGACTTCTGCGCTATTTAGAAGAATCTGACAGATGTGCTCTGTGAAATGCTGGATTTTGCAGTGGTAATGCTAACTTTGTGGCTGGTCTGTTGAAAGAAAGGGGTCTAAAAACAGCTCAGCAGGAACTTTTAGAGCAAAGTTCATAAAGGACTAGACAAAGCTACCTCCCATTCATACTCTAATTCTCTTTCAAACTGGCAGCTTCTTTTTAGCTAACAAAAATTAAGTTTAGGATCATAACTTTTTGTGCTCAAAAATCTCAACTGTGGTTTCAGTCTTCTTACATCTTACAGCAGCAAATCCAACATGCATTGGACATTTTGTTTCTCTTTTACTTCTAATAGGTAATTGGTTTTTTGCCCTTTCAGTTGCTGAATATGAATTCTCAAGTAAGTACATGGCTAAAAGGCCACATCCTTCACTCCAAGTTTTGTTCAACTACTTCTCAGTTTTTACAGTTAATTGAATGGGAGCAGTGCAAATTTTGGTCAACGTTTACAGACTATGGAAGGCACAATTTTGGATTTCCAAGAGTTAAACAAACAAATGTCAGAAAATTACTATCTAAACTGTGCCAATTTTCATCGCAAAGCTTTGATTTAAAGATGTCATTGCTTTTATGGCAGTGAGCTTTTCCCAGCCAGACATTGTTTCCGTTGTGAGAAACAGTAAAGCATTTTGCCCACAAAAGGACTATAGGAGCAGGCACTGTACAGAATAAGCCTTTGTTATATGCATGCAGACTGCAAAGCTAAGTGGGCTCTGGACTAGGAATAGTGAAATTTATACTCTTTTTCAGCCCTGTTGTTATTCTGGTACGTCTCAAATGTTTAATGCAGATCTATCCTGTTTTAGTTGCCTCACCTATGTAGGGTGCCCAGCTTTTTGTCCTGGAGGGTTGCTTTGGTCAGCAGAGGGATCGATCCTCCTCCAAAGGGCATTTTAACACACGTAAAATCTGCATTGTCTTCTCGTCAATTGTCATGTTCTCTCTACCCATGGACAAAGCACGGTGATCACACTATAACTCACTTAACTCAGTTTGATGATGTCTCATTCTCTCATATGAATTTTAGTGGCAAAAAACCTCTCCTTATCTGAGATATTTATGACAGTTGACACTGTGTTCTGTGAGTGCTATAAATGAACACTATTCATTATTTTTGTGGGGAAAAAAGTGTAATAAATTATTGTACTCTTAGTCACTGGAATTGGAAGTAGCCATAGTGTTGATACAAGCACAAGAGGCAGCTGTGCATCCTCTCCTCCATTCCTGTAAAGTGCATATTGCACTCAGTAGAAGCAATGGTGTCTTGCATTATAAGCATAATCTTTTTCCTTCTCATCCTCTACTCTTTCCTTCTGAATTTGTTCCAGATGGCCAAGCTAGATGTCAGAGGGTAGCCGTGGAGAAAAAGCTGAATTTATAACTAGTGGCCAAATGTGATAAAAGATGATTTTGCAGTCTCTGCTTCAGCAAAATGAGAAAATCTGCCTTACTCAGATATGCTTATTTTGGTCAGGTCATACCAGGTTCCTGCTTCTTAGAAGTATTTAAGGTCTATTTCACTGTGGTATCTACTTGTATTTACTGTAAATTAACACGGTGCCAAACAACAGCTTTATAAAAATAGAAATAAAGGTCATGTTTTCTCCTGCCATATTCAACCCAGAAACAGTCAGCAAAGCTGCCCTGACCTAATGGGTGAGAACAGTAGCAATCAACATACAAAATATGTGGAGAAAACATTTACTCTTTATTGGATGTGGTCCAGAAGAGTTTTTGGTGGCAGTAAACACTTTGCCAGAAACAAGTCAGTGCAATTGTCTTCACTTTTGGGCTGAAGAGGTTGACACTTCCTTCAGAATGTATTTATCAGGGAATTGAATCCTGTAGGGCTTTCTGGAAAGAGGGAATCTGGACAGTTTACAGTTTCTCAAGCAGAACCCAATCTTTTCTGATTTCAAGTGCTCTTCTCTTCCTTGATTGTATGGGCATATCCTTGTGTTATGCTGTAGGGGAATAATTCCAGACACCTTCTGGTTCAGTTCTAAGTGTTGAGCACTGAGCAGCCTTGCAGATGGATGTCTGCTAAGCTGTGCTTGTAACAAAAAAACCCCCAACCAAACCACCCAAACCCAAGCTTTACAAATCTACAGACCCAGTTGTTTAATGTCCAAAATGTAAAATTTATTTTATGTTGTTGGCCTGAAGTTGGGTTTTTTTATTGGCTCAGAGATTCTAGTATTACACAGAGGTTCTTAAACTGAAAATTTGAACATGAATGTGACAAAATGTAAGACCATAATGCCTATTTTGCTAATAAAGAGAGGTAATTTGATCTCATTCCATTTTATTTTTTTGCATCACCAGAAAGGCATTTGTGTTACTGGATTGTTTTCTTTCATGTAAAATAATTCTTTTGTGTGAGTTTGGAAGTTATTTATTCCTGAACAGGCATCTTTTGTTAGTTTTCTGTCTCACTTCAATTTTCACATTTATGTTAATTTTGATACTGAATGTTCTTTAAAAAGGAAAAAAATACACAGCTGCTGTACTAAGTGAGCAACTCCTGGATTTTAGTCTTGCAACTATACATCAAGTTCCACTAGTTTTGTGTCTTGCATACAATTAGATTGTAAGCTCTTCAAAGCAGGGCACTCTGATAATTTTGCACTGTTAAGATGTCAATTTACATTTATTCAGCTGTATAAATAAGAGGTTTTCATTTGCTGCTATGTCATTTTGAGGGTTTGTGGCTTCATTTTTCATTCTGTCTTCATATTTGCATTGTTGATTTAACATTAGCATTTGTACACCTAGATTTTAACATTGTAACACTTGAAAGGCAGAAACAAGAAGGTTAGGTGAAGCTACTTGTAATTGCACTGTCTGTAGTTTTGGAAGGAGTCTCAAGGCCCCAGAATCTGCTCAATCTGTTGTCTGAAACCCAAACAGGTCACCTGTGTAGCCAGGTCACCAAACTGGAGCAAGGATTGCTGATGAACAGGTCGTCCCACATTGCCTTCAACATTTCTGGGAAAAGAGAACTCATTGGAAAAAAGGAATGGCCCTGGTGGGATGAGCAGCGGATATCAGCAGGTGCTAGAGCCCTTCTGTGGTCCCCTGAAAAAAAGTGATGTGGGAAGAATTCGGGTCACAGAGAGAGCCCCTGATGAGAAGTGGGCTCTTCCTTATGGTAAAGTGTGATACATAAGTTTAACAGATTACACACTAAATACTGAGTATTTTTTCAAGATTCAGTTGTCGTTTACGGCAGGCATGAGTAGAGAAGGCATGTATGTGGGATTGCAGGGGTCAGTCCCATCTGGGGGCACTGAAGCAGGAATATAGCTTGGTTTTCAGGATGCTTTCTGATAAACAAATGCTGGACTTAAGTTTGTGAGTTTATGCTTAGCTAGTTCCCAATCTATATGTAATTATCCTATTCCTTGTGTAAGTACAGTTTGTCAAGTTTAAAGAATTATGTTTAAAACTAAAATATGTGTGAAGGTAGCATTTTAACAGAACAGATGTGTGGTTATTTGTTGTAAAATCAAGTGAAAAGATACACGGACATCAAGCTTATGTTGAGTTAATCAACACTGATAAGTGAAATTTTTCTTAGTTTTCCTTATACGAAGTTAGATAGAAAGTCTGATTCTTAACAAATGGGCAAAAAAGAGAGAACCCATCACTTCCCTGGCTGGTTGTGTGTGTGTTTTGTTTCATAAAGCTGACAGTTCTATCCAGCTCCATCCACCAGTCAGTATTCCTGAATCATTCCTGAGTCTCTGGCCTGAGTTTATAGGTTGTGCTTTAAGACAAATTTAATTCCAGAAGAGAGATTAAGAGGCTTTGGGAATGTCAAAAATGTACGAAAGTTGCAGAGGCTGGAACTGTGAAAAAGGACACTGAGCAGGGAAGGGACATGAAAAGTCAAACAAGTGTAGAAGAGGCTATGAAGAGAATAATGGTGGTTTGCTTTACACATTGGACATGCTGTCTGGATGGCAAGTAGTTTTTGATTTATAACCAAAAAGGATTGTTTTTATGTAGTAGGAAAAAACCACTAGAACCTTCAAGCACTGCAGTCAGATGGTGAGGGATATTGTGGATGTTGTAGGAGGTTACCAGTGCAATTAGACACCATCTGTGGGATGGGTGTAACCCTGGGTCCTTCTGCACAGCAGGGAGGAAAACTGAAAACCTAATAGGGCTCCTCCAGGCTCTCGTGTATGTCTGTTCTGTTTCTCAGAGAGTTCAGCTGACACATCATAACACAACTCCTGCCCTTCAGAGCAGTCTGACTTGCAGAACATTAAGCCCTCTGCATTGTATCGTCTGCTCAAATCAATATTCTGGAACAAGAGACTGCTGAGCAACTGCTGCGGTTCCATGCCAGCCTTTCCCATGAGCTGTGTGGGGCACAGAGACCTGCAATAACACAGCTGCGTGGTAACACTGTTCAGTGCAAAGCTGCCTGTCCTCCTTACTTCACTTTTCCTTGGCATTTGGATACCTGGTTTCCCCTTAATATATCTGGGCATATAATACTGCCTTGTTCTGAGAAATTTGCTGTTGCACTTGCATAGCAGTTCTTACAGTCTGTCAGACCCATTTCTTGTCTGCTGGCAGCATCATGGTCTAGAATAACACTGCTTCACAACGGAACTGTTCCCAAATTGGTGTTTTGCAGGAAAGCAGTCTGTGCTAAGAATTCACTAGGGCTACGGTTAGTTTAAGGATGTCACACTTTTTACAGTTACTGGAGAGCAAGAGCAACTCAGAATGCAACCTCAACTTGAAATATCATTCCTTGAAAGGCTCTCCACTTACCCAAGATTAATCTCCACAGGCCATGCGTTGGCCTCCTCTGTGTGACAATCTGGTTGCTAAAAGCTGAAACCCCAGAAAACAAGCCTGCCTGGTAATCCCTTCGATGATTACCCCCCCCATCCTTTTTCTATCTCCTTGTTTCCCCTAGCAGAAGAGAAGATGAGTTTATTTGCCGTGTATATCCTGAGGAGCTGTTATTTTTAACCCTTTTGCTTGTTTGTTGTGAGTGCTTGCCACACTGGGTGATTGTCACATACGTCATGCCTTATGCTTCCTCAAGGTTGTATAACCCATGTGCTGCATTTTTGTGATAGTTGTTGAAAGTCCTCTTGCAGAGACGAAAGGCCCAAGATGCTGTGAGCTTTCTAATTTTTACACGTATTCCCTGTCTGCTTTCCCTCTGTGCAGTTTGCCAGATTAATTCATGTCTCATATTGATGTTTATATGTAAATATTTTATGATTATCGTTTGTCTAATAGTTCTCAAGTCCTTTGAACCATGGGAGCCTACAGCTTGTGTTTTTCTCAATCATCTTAGTGTACTGCTTCTTGAATTTCTTTCTGAAATTTAGCTGTCTTTCTACTCTTTTCCTCTGTGGGTACAGAGCATTGTGTATTAGCAGGATTTACTCCTTTGTGTTTGCTGTTCTGTGTGAAGATCAGGGAAGGTAAATGAGCTACTGATGGCTTTGACTTGGATCAGTCCCAAGGCAGGTTGCCTGGAAATTTCTTAGAAACTACTGCATTCCCTCCTGCTGTCTGTAACAACTCATTTAAATTTTTTGAGATTTGCAGACCAGAGAATCAAATCAAGACATCATTAAATAATTGAGGCAGGGAACAGCGTTTGCTCCTCTGTCTCTTTTGGTCATCTAAATGAAGGTGTGAACTCTCCAAAATGAAAGTAGTTTTTGAGATCCTTTTCTTCTAAAGTTATCAAAGTTCACTAAGAACACATCCTTGCTCCCTTTCCTGGTGCTCTGGTTCCATTTCTCACTTCTCCTGTGTTTTTTTTCCACCATTCTTCATGCCTTTCCTGTTTCAATGCCCTACATTTTCCCAGTTCTGTTTCTCAAAAACCTGGAAAGTGTCTCCTGAAATGCGTTGGTGTGTTCTTCTTTTAAAATTCACCTCTGCAAGAGACTTTGCAAGTCAGAAGATAATTGAACTCCCTTTTAGGAAAAGCAGATTAAAAAAAAAAACTGAAATAAAAACACCCCTTCCTCTTATAAACTCAGTTATGGTTAGAGCTCAACTAATGTTCAATGTCTCTCACAGATGAAACCTTATTTTTCATTTAAGTTAGCATTTTTCCACACTGTTGCACACCAAAAGTCTTTTCATTCACAAATTCTCATGCCAGTGGGAGGAAAGAAATGTAAATGTGTTTCTAAACTTAGCAAAAGGCTGTGCTAGACTTGGTTTCCTGAGAGGCAGTGGCTACCTGATAATCCTTTGTGCTGGTTCAGGGCACTGTTCACCAGCTGACTGTGATTTCCTCTGTGTGCAAGGCAGAACTTGGTGAGTTTGGATCGTATTTTCATTTCTTTTCTCTCCATCTTCTGAGCTACCTTGCTTCATAGCAGGAGTTGAATGACAAGATCATACTCGTGAGGAAGGCAGCAGCAGCTCTCAGCAGACTGGGGGTGTTCAAAGCACAAGAATTTGAGTGCAAAATCAGTCCCTGGTCCTGGTCAGTTACATATATGGGTCTATGTAATTTCAGCCTGTATGACTTTACTGTGGCCAAAAGCAATTCTGATGGCTTGAAAATAGCTATATATTCATATAAATGGCCTTACCAGCATCTGCTTGGTTATATGGAGTTTCCATTATCTCCTCCTTTGGTTTGAACCGTCAATATTCAACAAACCCTGGATTGAAAATGGAGCTGCTTGGAAACTGGTTTTTGC
>VZTR01010697.1:9987-22028 GCA_013400775.1 Chaetops frenatus | reverse complement strand
ATTAAAACCTGCATCACTTTTTTTTTTATGATGTTGTACCATTTCTGCAAAATAATGCAGATGTTCTAAAAGTGCTCGTCTTAAAATTTGCTGTAGTAAACATTACAGTTACAGAATTTACTCATCATCTGTGTCACAGCCTGCATTTAGAGACTTAGGATAAAATGTTACATTTCCAGTAGGAGGGATTTTGTTAGACTCTTTTCTCAAGCAGCTCACTTTTAAATAAACCTTGTTATAACAATCTATTAAGAGTGATTATGTCTTTTAAACCAAGTCAAAAAGGAAGTCAGATGATTCTTCTGCAATCACATATTACTTTTCTGTTAAAAGTTTGTATAAATGAAGTTGACGTATAACTCAACAGTGTTATATTAATCCCCAAAATTCCAGAGATCTAGTTAAATCTTGTATTCTTCCATGTTGCTGGAAGGTGCCTAGGACAGATAGGGTATATAAAGGGGACAGTTCCAAGATCCAAAGCAAGTTTCCCTTTGGTGTAATTATTTTAGGTCATATGTATCTATTAAAAATAGCTTGACCTCTGAGAAATGCAAATATAGCAAGCATGAAGCCAGCCAAGAGCTTGGTTTTCTATGGATTTGTCTTAGTTTGATTGACCTCGGTGTCTACAAAGTTCTGAGCTGGGACTGACACTTCTCTTGCACTTAGGGCCATGTTAAATTTCTGGATAGTTTAGGTATGAAAAAAACTGGAGAGGAACCTATCATAAGAGTAATGATGGAGTGTTGGAACATGTCACTGTCATGAAAGGAAAAGTCTAAGAATGAAAAATAAGGAAGATTTTGATAGTTATAGCCAGGCATGTCAACTAAGAGTAATGATGAAAATGTCCCCCACATCATGTAGGCTTTAATGCTGAGAAGAATGATTATACTGTTGACCATATACAGAGAAGAAGAAAATATAGGAGATTAGTGGGAAAACAAGGAAATTTTTTGGGTGTGTTGTGTTTAAGGAGAAACTCTTTAAATTAAATTTGAGATTAGAGGGGAGGAGGTGGGTCAGGACTGGGGAACAGATGGATGAAAAGCAGGATACATGGTAAGAAAAGTAGACCTGCATCACAGTCCTGAACTTGAGATAGAGCCTGTACCAAAGCAGGTGTGAAGAATGATTATAGATGCCAGAAAATGCAAAAATGGAATGCTGGTCATACATGGTAGTGCTGAGATTTTCACAAAAGGCATAGAAATAATCTATTAAATACTGCAGGTTGTTACTGTCTGCTCCTGTGATCTATTTTTAAGAAACACTGCTGTCATGTTTTCAGGCTTTTCTTTACAACCACCAGACCTCTTCAATACTTCTTCCTTTGAGCAGACATAAGATTTAACATTCACGGCACCATAGAAAACAAGGTGATGTCCAATTTCATAAGGTTCCTGATAAAGCTGCTAGTATTGAGGAGATTCAAATGGAGAACTTGTTTGACAATCACCTTTCTGAGATGAGGTGACGGTGACCATTACTACTGCCCATCTTTCTCTGTCCACAGGCGAAAGCATGTTCCAGCACTCAGTGCTGTGTCAGTGCTTTAGGGACCAGAAGGACATGAATTGCTGTTCTGGGAAACTTTTCAACAGGAAAGCACAATTGGGTGTTACCTATTCATACTTGCCAAGCTTGCTCTCGGTAGATGTTTTCAGCTCACTCATATGTTCAGTATGCTTAACTACTTGCAGTGCTCCTGGATGTAAGGTCACTGATCTCCTATGTCACTGCTCTCTAGACTTACTCTCAGTGAGCTGGTTTCTGGTCATGTCAGGCTGTTTCACCTCCAGTAACAACACTGAATTCCTCAGGTGTTAATCCAGTGCAGCCATGCCAGTGTCCAGCCCAGGGATATTAGGCAGTCCTCTTGCTGAGGGCCTGCATCCAGCATTCATGAAGTCAAAGGATAAAACTCCTGTTGACTTTGCTTGCCTGGGATCATGTGTTGGGGTGATTCTTCCAGAGATTTATATTCAGGCCTTCCCTGACTGAGAAATACAGATTCTCCTATAGCTGTATCTAAAAATATTGAAACCCTTCCTGACTGTTACAAATGTCGAGGAGCAAAAGAAATATGCAAAACCTCTTCAGTGCTCTGTCACATTTAAAAGATGCTCAAATGACATCTCTGACAATAGGGAAGCCTGTTATTACTCTTCACAGAGTCCTACTTTCCCAAACTGGCATCTTTCTTTGTTGCAGCATAAATTACAGCAGAACTGAAATTTAAATTCAAGGGCAGCTTTTGTTTTGCCTGAAGACAGCTGCAGCTGCTTTTATTCTTGAAGTCCAATTCTCTTAGTAAGCAAATTTTGTGCTTTCTCTCAAAAGAGCTAAAGGTGGTGCTCGATCTTTGGGATGGTTTGAAGCTGTGTGATCTTTTTTTATGAGCCGGCAGCCAGCTGGAGGAACTAACCCTTGAAATTCTCCAGTTAAATTCTGGTCACAGGGAGTGAACCATTTGTTAAAAAGAAAAAAGGCAGATCTGTTGTAACTGTTTCTAGTGGATTTTGGCCCACTGCTGTTTTTCCTTCCATGGTAGTGCAATTTCTCCTGTGTTATTATAATTTCTCTCAATCTCTTATAATTCCTCCCAATTCATGGTATCTGTGGATCCTTTGGAGGAAATGAGGCTTCTTTGCTTCTATCGGGTTGCATTGACATTGGGCAGAAGGCTCAAATTTAACTGGTGGGAGCTGACACATGGATGCACATGGAGAAAGAAGACAGACATGCGGTAGAGTAATCAGAGTGAAGATACCCAGGGAAGGGAGTTTCACAGACTCACAGAATGGGTCAGGTTGGAAGGGACCACTGGTATCCGGGGTGGAGATCACCTAGTCCAACCTCTCTGCTTAAGCAGAGTTCCCTAGAGCATATCACTTAGAATTGTGTTCAGATGGCTTTTGCATTTCCCTGGGGGAGACCCACAACCTCTCTGGGCAACCTTTATGTTCCACTGAAGTCTGAAATGCTAAGTTTTTCTTAGTTGTGTCTGTGATGGAGGAGCTGAAATATTTCTCAGGATTGCTTTAATCTTTGGGACTTACTGGATGCTAAGGTGATGTCTTACTGGTTAGAGATGAGGATTAAAGAGAGCCCCAGGACGTGGTGCTCCCTGTTCTTGCCAGCCTGGTGATGTGAGTAGCCAGCTTCTTAATATTAAAGGTATTTCCCACCTTGAGGGAAAGTGTGTCTGCAAAGATGTGGGAATCTTGTGTGGGTACCCCAAATAACTTTTTATTTGAAAGAATTTAAATATTAAAAGTTTGTGAATTACCAGGAAAGACCTCAACCCAAGATCAAAGCTTTGCTACCTCTTGCATTTCTGGGAGTGAATGCTGATGGATACTGGTAAATAGAAGATCCCAGCCCAGGTCTGTATCTGGGATCTCAGCCTATCTGAGAACAAGAAGAAACCGATTACAGCACTGCTACAACCTGGGTAATACATAATCACTTGTAATCCTAATGCAACCCTCTGCTCGTGTTTTGCTGCCTTTTACCCATGAATGATAACATTTACATCTCAGACAAGGAATTCAGAACATTTGGGGACTTTTCTTATTTGAAATGCAAAAGCTTTGGAAATAAACAATTTTTAATACAACCAATGAGATGATTGTAGAGGTTGTTGGTTTTCAATATCCAGCAAGGAATAAAAGCTGTTTTTTGTTTCTGTAGGTTTTTTTTCTTTTCTTTTTTTTTATTTTTTTTTTAAGTGCATCTTGGCCATATGGGTTCTGTGTATAAATAGAATTAACAAAATGCAGTTGCAGCAGCTGTTGCTGTGTGGCTGCTGTCCCAATGTGAAGCTTTTCTTTCTCTTTGTATTAAATAGGGGTAGCCCTTTATTGTTGGTTTCTGATGAGAACTAGAGACAAATTATTAAGAGATTCATTTAGATAATTTGGTTTTATTTTGAATAATACTGTTCCCTTTTTCAGGCTGACAGACTATTAAAGAACAATGAGATAGATGATTTTCTTTTGGTGTTAAAGAAAGAAAGACTGGATTTATATCTTGCTAATGTAGTTTGTACATCTCCTAATAAAATGGAAGAAAATAATCTGGAGCAAGCTGTTCCATCACTAATCCCAATGTTTATTTTTGTCTCCAAAATAGCAGAGCTGTTCTCCCTCTCTAATGTTTTGGTCTGCAGAGTCATTTTAGGCTAGACTGTGATGTGGCTTTAGTTTAGTGAATATAACTTTTAAAGAAACTGCATGGTAATTCTGAAATCACAGAAACATTTTAGCCTTGAAGAGTGTTATACGTTGTTTTTAAAGCTATTATAGGTGAGCCAAGTTTATTGCCTGGTGCCACCACTGTGGATCTTTTGGAATCTCAGTACTCTTTTTTCTTAACTCTGTGGTTCCAATGTATTGTGGGAATCAATGAAAGTACTGATTGGAGTGATTTAAGTTCAATTGGGATTGAGCACTGAACAGTAAGATGCATGAAAGTAAACTAGTTCATCTTAGGTACACATACCTGTATGTATTTATGAATATATATATGTATATATGTCTATTTATAGAATACTTACATGAATTTATGTATACATATTTTGGCAGGTAACTGGGGATATCACATTTCTCTCAAACTTGTGCTGTAGTTTGCTCAGGTATTATTTTGTACTTGGGAGCTCTGTTGAGTATTAAAGTGTGTCTTGACAAGAAACGCTGCAGGCTGTGTTGTTCATTCCCATCGTGCGTTGATTCTGTTGTGAGGTTCATTTTCTGTGGTCGTGTTTGTGTTCTGTCACCCTGACCTGCCTCTGAGATAATTATGTGCTCTTTGCAAAGAAGACTGAATTTATGTCTTTAATTTGTTCTTTCCTGTCTCCATTTTGTCATCATAGTTGTGTGGTTTGAATATCTGGTGATACAGCTGATTAAGGCATCATTGCATAAAATCCCAGGCTTTAGAATTAGAAAATAGTTTTTATAATAATTATCATTATGTGATGCTACATTCCATTATGTTATGTTATTTTGTGTTATGCAGAAGGGATGTAGTATTTCCAAACAACGTGAAAAGAAGAGAATTAGATAAGTGATTAGAGGGCAGTGCTATAACTAAGCCAGTTTTGGTGAACTGAATTCAGTTCCTGTACATACACACACAGTGTGATACTTCTTATTTAGTTGACCTCAGACTTGTTTTCTTCAAAAATCCTGCTTCATTCAGTGTGCAAAAGGGGCAGGACTCAGCTCATGAGCAAATATTTAATACCTTGCTTTCCCATCATTATTTACTCTGAGAGGTGGTACTAAAGCCCTGAGAAATAGAAGTAAAAATATCTTCTTATTTTCGAGGACTGATTGGAGACACTTCTGACCTGATACGTCACCACATGCACCAGTTCTCATGTCTGACCATAGCTCCAGCAGCAACAGGGAGTGTCACCATTCCAGCAAGGCTGTCTCAGTGTCTCATTTTGGGTACTTAAAAAATGAAGATCATCTGGTGGGTAATAATTTTTGAAAAATACAGTGTATGTGACTTTCTGACCTCAGTAAGACTATCAGTAGGAGTCAGGGGTAGAATCTAATTCCCAGGGTGACATTTAATGCTCTTAAGCTCAAGAACCCTCAGAAAATCTTCTTATTGCTCTCAGCCTTTCAGCTCCTCAGATAAAGGGTGCAAAGTTGGCTCAGGCAGCTTTCCCCAAGCAGGCCCACTCTGTGTACTGAATGAAGTGTCAGAGCAGAGGGAAAAGTCGTGTGTGACCATACACCTAAAGTGTGACACTTTCTAACTTTGGGAGTACCTTGGCAACATTACCAGTGCTTTGGAGTTAATTTTTCATATTGGTTTCCTAGATTTTGAGGATAGTAAAGAGAGCTTCTCTTCGCAATTTCCATTGTGTAAAGATATTACTAACACACGTGTTTTAAAGCAAGGTCAAAACTGTTGGACACTTCCACATCAGCCTTCATTGCCTGAGCTTTTAGGGATGCTGATGCTACCAAAACTGCTGCTTCCTTTCTCTTAGATTTGATTTTTATCCCAATAGTTAGATGATGTAGATGAACTAGATGATTTATACTGCAAAACAAATGGAATATCTTTCCAAGAAGACAGTAATTAGATAGCAGGAGAAATCCAACCTAATTGCAGTGAGACAGAGGGATAGATACAGAGTTGAAATGTTTAGTGGCAATTTTCTCCCAAATCTTGCATTTTCTTGAGTTGTTTTTGATCTCCAGCGTTGAACTGAACTGTAACTTCATTCTTTTTCTTCTTTAACCTCTCAAACCAAAAGGCTGTCCAGTTTTTATTCTTGTTATGATTTCATACCCAGCCTGCCTTCTAGGATTTACCAGTAAGTTTTGGTGTGGTAGACTGCATTTCTCATGTTTGTTGTTTTTAACATGTAGCAATTAACTTATACCATAAGTTTGGTAAATGCAGTGTTGAAGACTAAATATACTTCGAAAAAAGTATCTTTTAACTCTCTTAAAAGTTGAAGTAGTCTAACCCTTCCTCTAAATAAAGTTTAGAGTGACATCTTGTGGTTACACTGATTTCAAATGCCTATATCTGTTGGCATAGTTTTATTTCGTCGACAGTAATCATGTTGTTTCCTGTTTCAGAATGTTCTGGATTGCTCAGCAGAAGTCTATAATTATTTCCTCTAGGGCTTTTGTGAGATCGGAGAAAACATTGTTATGTCTCAGGGCCCTGCAGGAATAGTTTATCTTTTACTGCATGAAGTTTATCCCAGGTACCTGTGAGTTTCCAGTGTTTTGAACTCCAATTCAAAATGTTTTAATGCTCATCCAACTGTTTGGAATTTCTCAAGAATTTTCAATTAGCCATGATGCCAAGGCAAGTGGGAGCACAACATCTCTCAGCAACCTCTGTTTGTTTCAATTCATTACCTGTCCAAAGATTTGCTTAGGTTTAGGTAAAGATAAATATGTCCAGGAAGCTGGCATGGAGAATTTGTCAATGTAGAAATGGGCAAGCCCATTTCAGATCCATACTGCAGTAGTGTGTATGGGTGCTTCCTATGGATCAGGTTCCAAGGTGCTGGGTGGTATAAATGCACCACCACCAAACCATATCCAAATGCCTAGAAGGTGCTACAGTTTGTAGCAGACTACAGTTTGTGCAGTTTATCTAAATGAAATACAAACCTTTTCAGTGCCAGATGGAGATGTAGAACAATTCGTGCTCAAAAGCTTAAAGGACCTGGGGAAATGTGGGATTTGCTTTCACTTTTGGGAAGCCCTCTGCAGAGATGCAGGAATAGTGGCCCTGCAGAGGGATTTGGTTGGGCCCAGCAATCCATTGCCTGGTTCAGTCTCTCAAATTACCCATACAAAGGTCCTTTCCAATTCTTCAACATTAAAGAGGAAAAAGATGCTGATAATCTGCTAGGTCAAGTTTTATTTATATAAAATGTTGATTATTGTTACCATGGAGCCAACCTGGCAGGTTGAATACCTGATTGTAAAATTAACTGCTCAATTAAAACCACTTAATTTTCTAAGAAATAAATTATTCTTAGGAGAATGGATTCATTAATGCATCTCAAATGAATAAGTCCCTCTAGCACTGCTCCATGACACATCACTCGAAACACATGGCCCCAGGTCTGCTGTCAAGTCTTCTGACATGAGAGGCTGGATTCAGGAAAGGATTCTGTGTTTGTGAAACTTTTGTTGGAGGTATTTTGGTCATATGAGTATGGCAGCTCTGATTGATGTGATGTACTGGCAATGTTAAGGATTTTTAGCTTTGTGGTAAAGCACACAAGGAACATAAAATCCAAGAAACCCAACTCAATGATCCTAAAAGCCATCTGGTGACCTCATTTATTAATTTGATGAAAAAACAAAGACACAATGTTTTCAATTAAGATGAACATTTGGCTGCCCTGCCAGAATTGTTTTTGGTGGATAAGTAAGTACAAGTTAAGCTGTTAATATAATCCTAATACTGAAACTGGAAATGCTGATGTAGATTGGGTGTAAAACAGAGCAAGTCAGTTGAAGAGCCTCTCAGAATGGGCTAGCTGGTTGCATTTCTCAACTGTAGTTTAGGAAAAGCCTGTAAAAATTATGTTTGAAATACACAAAGTGTGTTTAAATTACATATTTACAGGGATAATTCTGGAGATTTCCTTGGCAAAGTGCCTCCACCCATTACAACAGAGACTATTTAAATAGCACAGAAATTTGTAGGTAGGTAGTTATCAAATTAATGCTGATCTTTTTTAAATGCCTTCTCTTTTTGTCACAGAAAGAAATGACTGGTGATGATGTTCACAGCAAAAGAAAGTTATCTGCTCTTTCTGTTTCATTTCTATTGCACAAACAGCAATATCCTTGCTGCCATTTTTGAATGTCTGCTTGGCAGATTTTGTCCTGTTATGAGTCAGAATCTTCTCTAATAGTTTTCATCTGCCCAAGAAAGAACTTAGCTCTTTATGCTGAGATAGCTGGATATTAAGTAGATTTTGCAATGGGAGACTGTAAAAAGGTTTCCCCATAATGCAGGATATGAGGCTGAGATGACCTTGTGCAAACCACAGTTTTTTTCCAAATTTTGACCTACATGTGGCGAATTCCTTGCACTGGCAGGAGATAACCCGTTGATGCAGCCACCAAGAGAAATGGGGCAGAAACCCTGTGCTAGCAGATGACCATTGATGCTGAATGTGGTACTCCATACTGGGTGGGTTATGTTGAAAATAAGGTCTCACCAGTTAGACAGTGTTCAGGTGGTGGAATAGCTGTTTGAGGGCTTAGTTTTTGAATTCTCCGAACTCCAAACAGCTGCTCTCATCCTCTTTCAGCAGCATAAAGCCAAAACTTTACTGTGCTGTGATCACTTGAGTTACCTCTCTTATTTTGTCAGAATAAAAAGAAGATTGTAGCAATTCTGGCCCTGATTTTGTGCCGGAGTTCCCCTCACTACAGTTCAGAGCTGACAGGCTGCCTGCAAAATCCTCCAGTATTATTAAAAGCCACTGCGAATTTAAATTTGAAGTGGAGGTGTCTGAAGAACAAAATTACCTGTGGATTTTGGGGGCTGTTACTTTAAGTAATTACTATCTACCCATGTAAATCCCTCTGGAGAGCCTTTTGGATTAAGTATTCTTTACTTCTTCTCTAAACCTCTTGTTTAATATTCATGTGTGTTGTTAAACAGCTGCTGCATCCTGTCCAAGAGTAAAGAGGGGAATGCATTTCAGTAGCAAACCGAGTGATACTTAAATATATCCCTTGCCTATTTCAGAGCAGCAGCATGAGAGTTAATTAATATTTATCAAATGCACTAAAGTCCTTGAATGAGAAGCACTACTGTTGTGCAAAGCATAATTTCAAGCTCTTACCTGGCCATTTTGATCATTTGCTAAATGCACTTGAGAGCAAGCACACAAAACTTGCTATAATGCTGACTTAATTTCTCTTCTCTTCTTTAAATGGGAACAGAATCAGGACACACTTTCCAACAGTATAATAATTGCAGAAATGTAGGTGCTCTACTTAACCTGAGAAAAAAAGCTCTTCACTTAATTAGCTGCCTGGCATTTTGCAATAGATGGTAATATAAAAAGGTTGTATTAACAGAGTGCAATATAGAAAGAACTTATTAGATTTTATTACATTTTCTGCTTGGTAATTTATTACAATTAGAAAGCCTAATTCTTTTGCTTATCTTGTAATTATAGCAAGGTGTTTATAAGCAGGAGTTCCAGCTGCTTTTCTGTATAGTCTCATTAGATGTAAAATTAGCTTTTTAGACTGTTAATTTTTGCTTATTACACAAGGTGCATGAAGCATTCTGAAATGCATGTATTTTGTGAGGTCAACATTATATTTTGTGAGTTGCTACCTGAGTTTCCAGCAAAGACAATGGATCTCATAGATTTGGATGGTCTTCAGAAGAAGGCCTCTTTATTTTGAAGACCACATATTTAAAGTCTTCCTCTGGAATAGGGAGGTAATATTCTCCATTCCATCAAAAAGCTGTTTTAGGTGTCTATGTGTACAGTGCTCCCTATCCCTGCATCTGGCTACAGTTCAGTGTCTCCATTTGAAACCTAGGAGTGTCTGGTGACAATGTCCGTGTCTGAATAACACAAAAGCCTCCTGAGGAGTCCCATTCTTGTGTGTGGTGCCCAGCTGACCATGGCTTTGCTGGAACTTTTTAATGGATTGCAAAACCCAGCTGATCTGAACAAAAGCTTTAGTGACTGACTCAAGACCTCACAGGACTCTTGTGACTGAACGCAGGGCTTAACTAAGGAATCCAAAGCTTACCTCATATCATGAGATCATCCTGATCTAGGCTGTTCACCCTCAAGTTATAATGGAAAGAATTGTCTGATTTCATTCTCTTGGAGAGAATTTAGGTCAGTCAAAGGCATATTCTTATTCAGTTTTGCTATCTTTTCTGTGGAAGATGGGATATGATATCTACCTAGAGCAAAAGTGGGCCACAAAATGGCACACAGTAATTAGAAATCAGAACATTTGCAAATAGGAGCAAACACTGAGCTATCACTGGTGTTAAAACTACTAATTCTTATGTTTCTCTGTATTTTGCATTGTTCATGATAAATTCGTACTTTTTCAAATCTGTTAATTACTGGAAATTATTTGTTTTACAGTTTGGACAAATGAATGTCTGTCAGTGGATGGAACTGCTGTCTGTGATACTTTCCACTGCCAGTCTTGCTTTGGGAGGTATTTGCTCATAACATGAAATCTGAATGATGATGATGGAATAAACCAGTTTCATGAACTCTGATGCAATAAGGATCAATATATTAATGAAAATACAAAATCAAACCTGGATATTTTATTTATATTCTACTGAACTTGCCGTTACTCTGACCCTCTGTGAGTGAGAGTCCACAGATTTTATTAGTTCCTAATCTTCAGTGCCTCTCTGGAGTGAACTTGATATAAGGGCATGGAGTAATAGGACAAGGGGGAATGGCTTTAAACTGAAAGAGGGCATGTTGAACCACAGAATCACAAAATACACTGCATTGGAATGAACCAATTAGGATCATCAAGTCCAACTCCTGGCCTTGCACAGGACCATCCCCAACAGTCACACCATGTGCCTGAGAGCATTGTGCAAATGCTTCTTGAACTCTGTCAGGCTGGTGCTGTGACCACTTCCCTGAGGATCCTGTTCCAGTGCCCAACCACCCTCTGGTGAAGAACCTTTCCCCAATGTCCAACCTAAAAGTCCCCCGGCTCAACTCCAGGCCATTGCCTCTAGTTCTGTCTCTAATCACCAGAAAGAAGAGAGCAGTGCCTGCCTCTCCTCTACACCCTTATAAGGAAGTTGTTGACTCTGATGTGGTCTCCCCTCAGTCTCCTCCAGGTTGAACAGACCAAGTGACCTGAGCCACTCCTCATACGACTTCCTCTCAAGGCCCTTCAACATCTTTGTTGCCCTCCCTTGGATGCTCTCTAATAGTTTAATATCTTTCTTGCTGACCAAAACTACACTACTTATTCAAGGTTAGATTGTATATAAGAAACAAATTCTCATCTGGTAGGGTGATGAGGCCCTGGAACAGGTTGCCCAGAGAGGGCCCTCGGAGTATTCATGGTCAGGCTGAATGGGGCTTTGAGCAACTTCCTCCAGTGAAAAATGTCTCTGCCCATGGAGCAGGGTTGGATTAGATCATCTTTAAGGTCCTTTCCAACTCAAACCGTTCTAGGATTCTGTGATTGGGTGAGCTGAGCCAGGAGAAGAGAAAAGCTTAGATAACTGCAACCAACACTTATGCATTATCCACGGGCCCAAAGAAAACTGAGAGTGAGATTCAACCCACACAATTTGTACTATGAAGGTGTTCTGGTTTGAAGGACAGGTGTCTGCTAAGGAAGGCAGGGGACCTCCCTTGGAATGAAAAAAAAAAATAAAAAATTGTAACCCTTTCCCTTCGAATTATCGTAATTCTGAAATTAAGGGGCTCACAGGCAAAGATATGGGGAACGGAATAACAGTTCTTTACTAGTATTTATAATAAAACAAAGAAA
>VZTR01010696.1:19190-35297 GCA_013400775.1 Chaetops frenatus | reverse complement strand
CCTGAATCCCACAGATCCTGAATCCCACAGGAATCCCAGCAGGTCCTGAATCCCACAGAAATCCCACAGAAATCCCAGCAGGGCCTGAATCCCACAGAAATCCCAGCAGGGCCTGAATCCCACAGATCATGAATCCCACAGAAATCCCAGCAGGCCCTGAATCCCGCAGGTCCTGAATCCCCACAGGTCCTAAATCCCACAGAAATCCCAATGATCCTGAATCCTACAAGTCCTGAATCCCTCAGGAATCCCAGCAGGTCCTGAGTCCCACAGGAATCCCAGCAAGTCCTAAATCCCACAGATCCTGAATTGCACAGAAATCCCACAGATCCCAAATCCCAGCAGGTCCTGAATCCCAGCAGGTCCTGAATTCTACAGATCCTGAATCCCACAGAAATCCCACAGATCCCAAATCCCACTGGTCCTGAATCCCTCAGGAATCCCAGCAGGTTCAGCATCCCACAGATCCTGAATCCCCTCGGAATCCCAGCAGGGCCTAAATCCCACAAGTTCTGAATCCTACAGAAATCCCAGCAGGCCCTGAATCTCGCAGGTCCTGAATCCCACACAAATCCCAGAGATCCTGAATCCCACAGATCCTGAATCCCACAGAAATCCCACAGATCCTGAATCCCAGCAGGTCCTGAATCCCACAGAAATCCCAGCAGGCCCTGAATCCCAGAGATCCTGAATCCCACAGGAATCCCACAGATCCTGAATCCCATCAGATCCCAAATCCCACAGGGATCCACACCTGGACACCCAAACACCCCCGAAGTGTCCCCACGTCACCATCTCCCACCTTTCCCGAGCTCTCCCACATTCCCTGTTTTTGCGGGATCTCCATCCGTGTTTTTCATCTCCCGGCTCGTTTCTCTCCGGAGATTTTCCCTCCCCTTTCCTCCCCCCCTTTCCCACCTTTTCAGGGGAAGATGTGACCTCTCCATGGAGAGATAATTCCAAGTGATCAGGGCATCCAGTCGTTCATTATCCCGGGATCAGGATGCCAAGGCTTGGGAAGGAGCTCAGCTCCCGTTTTTAATGAATATTTTTGCATTCCAGCCACGCTGGGCACCTTTAGAAATGCAGGGGAAAAAAATCCTGGGAAATGAGAAGTTAATTCCACTGATGAGCAGGATCACCCTGCCCTGGGAGTTTTCTCAAGAAATAAAGAACTTTCCAAAGTAGAAAAAAGGGCTGGAAATGAAAATTCCCTCTGTGGTTTTGCTGGGAGAGTTTCAGGTTTGGATGAAAGAAGACAAAAATTACCTGGAAGATCCGAGAATAAAGGAAAAATTGGAATAAAATAACCTGAGAAACCAAATTTTATCCATAAGCCCTGCTGGATTCTTGCCAATGATGGCAATAATTTGGATTTTGGAGGATGGAATTTGGGATAATTCCAACCCAATTCTGTAGGAAAATCAGAATGAGTCTGGATCTCACCAGATCCACTCTCCTGGATCTCCAAGGTCTCCTTTTCCTACAGATCCCTGCAGGAATTCTGACATGGATGGGTCACTAAAAAATCTCAATTCCACCTCATTCCAGCAGAATTTTCCTACTTTTTTCCAAGCTGAAACCCTTGGACAACTTTTGCACCACATCAGCTCTGTCAGGATCAAATATTGATGGGATTTTGGCAAATATTCCATGAGAAATAAGGTTTTAATTAAATTAATGAAAAATTACAATATCAATAGCTGGGAGGGGAGATGTTAATCAGAATATGAGCCACGTTCAGAATGACAAAAAATGTGTGATTCCATGGAATTCACTTTAAAAAATGGGATCTAAGGCAAGAATAGAGGGATACAGAGGAGAAAGGATGAACTCAACTGCTCACAACAACCTAAATCCAGCAATTCCCTTTTTTTTTTTTTTTTTAATGCCACCTGGTCTCCTTAATCAACTTTTTTATCACAAAATCAACTTTAAAACAACTCCCAAATATTTCTCTTTTTTCCCCCTCAAAGAGACTCAGATCTTTTTTTCCTTCTAATTTTCCTTATGGAAGCTGGATTTTACCTGGAAAATACCTCAGGAAATCAACATCTTCCTTAAAAATAAGAGCTTGAAATCACTGAAAAAAGACACTGAAAGTGTGACAGGGATCTCTAAAAAGAATTTTGAAGGGTAATTATAGGAACAAGGTGTAAAAAGGTCCTTCCAGAAAAATAAAATATGGATTAAATCCAGCTCCAGCCCATGGAAACAAAATTATTCTTCCTCCTTTTGCTCCCCAGGCTGTGCCTTGCCATGAAAAATAAATCAAAGGAGTCACAGGAGGGAGGAGGGAGCCAAAAGTACAAGATTCCCTCATGGATATTTAAAAAGGCTGGAATTTTTGATGTTATTATAGAGAGCCCAGGAAAGCCTGTCTGGGATAATAAATGGCTTTTTTTTTTTTTTTTTTTTTTTTTTTGGACACTGATTAAAGAGAGGCTGCAAGGTGCCACTTTTCCCACCCACGCTGCTCCTTGGCTTCTCCTGGAATTAAAGGAGAAATCCAGGGAATGGTTCGTGGGGTTGGGACAGAGGGAGAAAAAAAAATCCCAAAGAATTGATCCCATCCCATCTGGAGAGCACCTGAGTGTCTTCTGCTGATTCCCAGGTTGGGTTTCAGGGGGGGAAAGAAATCCCAAAAAAATGTGGGATATTTCTGGAAGTGCTGACTGGATTTTCCTTTTCCTCCCCAGGGTCCTCCAGGGAAAAGAGGGAGATCCCAGCTCTGCCTCCAGGGACCCCCGGGCATGGATGGGCCAAAAGGAGAAGTGGTCAGTGTGGGAATGATCCAGTGGGGTTCCCAAAATTCCACACTGGGGCTGGATCACCTTGGATCTTCCCGGTTTCATTTCTCAGCTCTCCAAATTTTCCAATGAGAGCAGAGATATTTAAATCCCAAATTCCAGGCGTTGCACACGGGAAGTGCTGCCCAAATTTCCCCCCTGGGGATATCTCCAGCTGGGGGAAAATTCTTTGGGAAAATGTCCAATTTTGGATCAGCAAATCCTCAAGGCAGAGCAGGAATGAACCAATAATCAGAGCAGGGCAATTAACACACAATTAATGCTGAGCAGAGAATTCCAACAAGAGCTGCAAATCCCAACCCCAACCTGTCTGGGGTCAGTCCCTACACCCTGCAAATCCCAATTTCCCGAGGGATTTCAGAATCAGGAGCAGCCCTGCTTAACTCCATGTGCTGCTGGTGGATAATGTGATTTTTCCTGGTGCTGGGAGTGAGCATGGATTGAGAAAAATGATCCTCACAGCTTTAATTGGGATCATCCTTCTTGTGCTCCTCATCCTTTAATATTTTTAAGTATCCTTAATGCCCAAATCCAGTTTCCAGCAGTTCTGAGTGGAAAATTTGTCAGGGAGTTGAAAAACCTCAACATCTCCTGGTTTTTCCATCTTCCCAGCGCTTGGAATTGCAGCTCCAGTTTCAAACCTGATTCCCAAAGATTCTGTGCAGGCCAGACCTCCTCTTCCAGCTGGAAAATAAACCCGACTTAAAGTGTTAAAATCCAAATCGTTGGGATGCAGCAGAGCTCCCAAAAAATCTGGGATGGATGAGGCCCATTCCTGTCCACCCACTGAGATCCCTAAAATTTATGGGAAAACACCTGAGGCTTTTTTACCCACCTGCTTTCCCAGCCGTCATCCCTGAGGAACAGTTATCCCCTAAGGAGCATTTTCATGGACAATTTCCCGAGATTTGGTAATGATGGAAGTGTTTTTAACAGGGGGAAAATGGTCCCGCCGGGCAGAAAGGAGCCAAGGGAGATCCGGGCCTTTCCGTGAGTGCTTTCTCCCAAAATTACTTCCCATTATGGGGTGAAAATGGAGAAAATCGGCCAAACCGGCCCTGAGAGGCCGAGGGGAGGAGGGAAATGCTGGAGATGGATTCGTTCTGGGAATATCAGGGAAATGAGGCTGTCAGCTGTTACTCAGGGGTGGCAGAGCGGGCTGGGAGAAGAGCTGGGCCCTACAAAGCCAAGCCTAAAGCTTCCGGGAGATTTTCCCTCTCCCATCTTTCCCCTGGTTCCCAATTCCTGCTTTTCCGACAGGATCAGTGCTCCAGGGCTGATCCAACCTGAAGGAAAAGCAGGAGAGGGAAATGTGCCCTGTTTTCAGGGAAAAGCTGCTGCTCTGGGCTTCTAAATCCCAGAGGAAAAGGAGTGGACCCACTTGGATCAGGACAAAATTCCTGTTCCAGCTCCCTCCACGCCCCTTCATCCCAGATTTTGTGCCACTTGACCGACACAAGGCAAAATTCCCATTTTTCCAGGATTAGTTTTCCAGGCAGGATTAATTTTAGCAGGGGATTGTAGGAATATTTGGGCTGCTGAACAATCCAGCTCCCTACATGGAAAATGCCCCAAAATTTGGGATCCCAAAAGGTGGTGGCCCCAGGAAGTCCAGTAGGACATCGACCACCCCACAGGGAAGATTCCTAATGGGATCAGTGGCATTTGGGCTCCAAATCCATGAGATTGGAGGTCTCATTCCATGGGGAACTGGGATGGGAAAGAGGCAGAGAAAAAGCAGGAGGAGATGCAGCTCCCAATTATCAAATGTGGTTCCACAGCTCATTTCCAAAGGGAAATCCTGGAGGATAATTTGAGTGGACTTCTTTTCATGGATGCAGGTGGCTCCATGGCTTCTCAGAGCTCTGGGATATTTGGGAATCGTGGCTTCGGGGACAATGCCAGCAGGGTGGGGACACTCCTTGGAAAGCCAGCCCAGCTTTGAGGTGTGACATGAGGGCTGGGATCCCACTCCTTGTGGCTGCAGGAAAACCAGGAATTTCCACAGGGAATGAGCCACAAATCTTGAACCGAGCTCCCCCAAATCTCTGCTCTCATCACACCCAAAACGAGGCGGCTCCACCTGGGGGGGGCAATGCCAGGAGGGTGGGGACACTCCTTGGAAAGCCAGCCCAGGCTTGAGGTGTGACATGAGGGCTGGGATCCCATTCTTCCAGGAAAACCAGGAATTCCCAAAGGGAACGAGCCACAAATCTTGAACCGAGCTCGCTGTGACACCAAATCTCTGATCTGATCACACCCAAAACGAGGCGGCTCCACTTGGGTGGGACAATTCCAAGAGGGTGGGGACACTCCTTGGAAAGCCAGCCCAGCTTTGAGATGTGACATGAGGGCTGGGATCCCATTCTTCCAGGAAAACCAGGAATTCCCAAAGGGAACGAGCCACAGATTTTGAACCGAGCTTGCTGTGACACCAAATCTCTGATCTGATCACACCCAAAACGAGGCGGCTCCACTTGGGTGGGACAATTCCAAGAGGGTGGGGACACTCCTTGGAAAGCCAGCCCAGCTTTGAGATGTGACATGTGGGCTGGGATCCCATTCTTCCAGGAAAACCAGGAATTTCCAAAGGGAACGAGCCACAAATCTTGAACCGAGCTCCCCCAAATCTCTGCTCTCATCACACCCAAAGCGAGGCGGCTCCACTTTGGCTGGACAAACAGGGAGGTGGTTCTGGGGTTGGAATTCACCCCTAAATTCCATTTTCCCTCTCTGGCACAGGAGGAAGAGGTGAAGGAACTGCTCCGGAGCGAAATGAGAGGGATTTGTGGTGAGTTGGCCCCGTGGTGACCCTGCCAGCAGCTAAATTGGAGCCATTTCCGTGCCAGCACGCCTGCAAATGTCACCCGTTAGCAGCAGCTGGAGCTGGGGCCCCTCTCCAGGAGTGTGGAATTCCAGGTGTCCTGCACATCCCCCACCTCCTGGAATTCCTCATTTTTATCCCTTAGCCCCCCTCTCTCTTCCCATTTGGTTTTGTTGGCAAATTTTTCCCTATTTCCTCACCGATTGGGAAGGTGCTGGGTCATGGGGGGAAGTTTGGAGATCAATGAGCCTTTTAATTCCTGGGGTTTTTTTGTGGGATTCCTTGGCATACAGAGTTCTCCTGTCCTGCATGGAATAACTGTCACCAGCACCACAAAAAAAACCCAAAAAACCCCCAAAAGACCTCAACAACAACAACAACAACAACAACAAAATCCCAAGAAACAACAAAAAACCCCAAAAAAACCCCCAAACAAACAAACAAAAACCCCAGAACCAAACAAACAAACAAACAAAACCCCAAACAAACAAACAAAAAAAACCCCAAAACCCAAAAAAACCCCAAACAAACAAAAAAACCACCAAAAAAAAAAATTTGGGATGGTTTTATCCCAAAATCCCAACATTGAAAGTTTTTGGGGTCTTGCTTTCCTTGCCCTGCAGAAATCCATTTATTTGGGATCTATCAGAGCCTTCCTGCCCCATTCCCTGGGCTTTCCCTATGGATATGGAAGATTTTTAGGTTCCCCACCACTGGAGCTGTTAGGAAGCATTTGGATGCTTGGAAAGGGGAGAAAAGGGATTAAAAATAATTCAGAAAAATCATTATTTCGTTGAAAAATCTTGTTTATATTGGGGAAAAAAAAGTAGCAAACAAACTCTGCCCTGTTTCTTTCTGCCTGCAGGTTGTGGAGGTGAGTTGGGAAGGATGTCCATGGAAAAAGGGTAAGGTTGGGAATTCATGCAGGGAAGGATCTTCTCCTTGCCCCAAACCAGCTCTTAACTGCAAGTGAGAAGTTATTTTTAGGAATAAATTGAGGTTTTTTTTTTCTGGGATTCAGTGCAGAAAATGTTGGATCACCAACAGCTTTTAATTCCTGGCTTTGAGGTGGGTGGATTTTCCTGAGAGGAATCTGAGGGATCAGAGGGACACCTGGAAGTCTCCTGTTGTCACCCTCTCCTCCAGGACATGATCAAATCCCAGTTCCTGACCCCCAGTTTTTAAAGCTGAACCCAGAGAAATCCCAATCCCTGCCCACAAAACTCTGGGATTGCTCCACCATCCCAAACCATCCCCAGGATGAGCTCCAGGACCCACGGAATCCTCAAATCCGATGGTCCAGAGAGCTCATCTGCCCACCCCAAATCCCCAAAATCTGATTCATCCTCCCCGGCCCTCAACCCGCAGGTCTGGAGGTGGCTGAAGTCCACAGGCAGCTCCAAGGGTATTCCCAGCCTCGGGAACACACCAGGAATGCTGGAAATGGGGAAGAAGAGCTTGACAAGACCACGTTGGAGACTCCATCAGAGCCCTTCACGGGGCCACCTCCGCTCGTGGCAGGTGAGCTCAGCTGCCTCCTTCCCACCCTTCCAACCACGGAATCCTCTGGAACATCCCACAAACCCCGTGCTAAATCCTCATCCCTGGAACTGGGCAGGAATGAGGCAGGGGCGGCATTCCCAGTGAGGGCTCTTGGAGATGACACGAGCTGGAGGTGAGGAAAACCTAAATATTCATGGATCAGCAGTGATCCCAACCTTCCAAAGGGCTCCTTTGAAAAAGCTGGGAGGAGGCAGCCAATTCCAGGCTGATTTTGTCCCAGTTTTCCCAACATCTTGGGCAAATTCCAGTAAAACTTCCAACCAGGCAGCAATGGCATCTCTGGGACCAAACACTCATCCCAGACTATTTCTGCCCAGGGCCTCGTGAACTTTTTAATAAAAGGTAAAACCACGGATTAAAACTCATGGAAAAAACAACTGGATCTGTTCCTGCTTGTGTTTTTCCAAGAGGGAAAGGTCCTGGGTGACCCAGATCTGTTCCCACAGCAGGGCAGGAGCCACCCATGGACCTCCTGGTGTCCCCAGAGGGGCTTGGATTTCCAGCTGGATTTGTGGGAGAGAGGGAAAACAGGACGGGGGAAATTGGGGGGTTTTGGAATAATTTATGGAAGGATTTCTGCACTTGGAGCTCAAAATCCAAACTTAAAAAGGAGGGAGACTTTGGGATTATTTCTTGTAATTCAGGAAAGATGCTCAGATGTTGTCACCAGGAGGAGGAGGAGGAGGGTTAGGTACCATGGATGGCACAGCCAGAAAAAGAATTTAAAATAAATTTAAAATCCCATTGCCCTGAGCAGGATACCCCAATATTGGCACTTTTCCACCCCAAAATCAGTTGTGGTGTTGTCCTACAGTCTCCAGCTGTGGGGTTTTATTATGGGATGCAAGTTTGATGCTCTTTGGGAATTTCTTCCAAATCAGGGGGGTGGAGCAGTGGAATTTTTGGGGGCTTGATTAAATTTGATTGATCATTGCCATTAAATCCTCCTTGTCAGCCCAAAAATATCCTGTAGGGGAGATACCAATGGCCCAAATTCCAGTCTGAGAGGAGTTGGACTCCATGGTCCTTCCAACACCTTCCATTTTGGCAACTGGTATGGTTTGGGATGGAAAGGGACCTTAAAAAAATCATCCAATTCCAAACCAGGGATTCCAAGAGAGATTTGGGTTCCAGGGTTTTACAGGCCCTTTCCAGTCTGGGACATGGAATGGTTTGGGATGGAAAGGACCTTAAAAAAATCATCCAATTCCAAACCAGGGATTCCCAGAGAGAGATTTGGATTCAAGAGTTTTCTCAGACCCCTTTCCAATTTTGGGACATGGAATGGTTTGGGATTTAAGGGACCTTAAAAATCATCCAATCCCAAACCATGGATTCCAACAGAAATCTGGGCTCGATGGTCTTTGTTGATCTCTTCCAATTTTGGGACATGGAATGGTTTGGGATGGAAGGGACCTTAAAAATCGTCCAATTCCAAGACAGGTATTGCAACAGAGAGTTGGATCCAAGAGTTTTTACAGCCCCCTTTCCAATCTGGGACATGGAATGGTTTGGGATTTAAAGGACCTTAAAGATCACCCAATTCCAAGCTCATATTCTATAATTCCATGATTGCCCAGGATGGAGAGCTTTGGGAAGAGGTTTAAGAGCTCTGGGAAGGGTTTTAAGCCAAACCCACAGACGACGGCCCCATGTAAGGAATGAACACACCCCAAATAAACCCAGCTAAGCCTCGACCCAAACCCCAACACCCCCCACTCCCCTCCCTCCCTACTCCGGGCGCTCTCCCGACGCCTGTGCCGGACGTCAGAGTCTCCCGTCGGGATCTAAACTCGATTTGTACCACGGCAGCGCTCGGGATCAGATGGATGGGACATTCCAGGTGTTATCGAATCACGGCAGCAGCCAACAATCCCATTAAAAGCCAGGGGCTGAGGCAGGAGGGCTCATAAATCCCATAAATCCCATCAATCCCTCCGCTAAGTGACGAGCGCCGAGCGGCTCCGGACGCTAACAGGATTCTGCCGCCGGAGCGTTATTGCCGCCAGATTCCGATCGCTCCCGGCTTTCCCGAGGCTCCCGAACTCCTGGCTGACATTTATCTGCAGCAAACACCCACAAACACTTCCCTTTTCCCCTGACCAGCTCCCGGCCTTTCCCCGCCGAGTCGTTTAACACCATTAAGGGTTTTATTGCCGCCGGTTGCTCCGTGACATTTATCGGGAGCGCTCGGTAGCCACGGAAGGCTCCAGGGAGCTTTATTTAAATGAGGGATAATTTGTTTGCACTCCCTCACTCCGTGTGATTTCCTTGAGTTTTTGGGTTGTGTTTTTTTTCCCCCCCAGCCCAGGCAGAGCAGACAGCGGGGACCTCTCAGCCAGAAGGCGGCGGCCAATTACCAGGTGAAAACAGGGAATTAAGTGACTTTTAGGGAAGTCACTTCCCAGGTGGGAAGGGCTGTTTGGCCTTGGGATCCAGGGATGTGGCATTGAAGGAGTCACTCAAGGTTAAAACTCAGTTTGGGCCCGGCTTAAAGCAGCTGGGTTTGTCCCAGGGGTGTTGGGCTGGTGGTGAAGGAACTGGAGGGGGTTTTGATCCAGGAAAATACGGTGGGAGGATCCCCCGGGAATTCCCTGAATGCAGACATTCCTGTGAAAATATCCCACCCGGAATCCAGGGTTTAACCATCCCTTTGGAAAGGGCAGGGACCACCATGGTGGGAAGAACAGGGGTGGATGAGGGAGCTCATCGCACTCTGGGAATCCAGCGCTGGATTCCCTCCTTCCTCCACTCTGGGATCCAACCCCTGGGGAATGTGGGGTGTTTTCCAGAGTGGATCCAATCCCTTGGGAATCTGGGCTGTTTTCCCACCCAGATCCCATCCCTAGGGAATGTGGGGTGTTTTCCCACCCAGATTCCATCCCTAGGGAATGTGGGGTATTTTCCCACCTGGATCCAATCCCTGGGGAACGTGGGTTGTTTTCCANGTTTGTCCCAGGGGTGTTGGGCTGGTGGTGAAGGAACTGGAGGGGGTTTTGATCCAGGAAAATACGGTGGGAGGATCCCCCGGGAATTCCCTGAATGCAGACATTCCTGTGAAAATATCCCACCCGGAATCCAGGGTTTAACCATCCCTTTGGAAAGGGCAGGGACCACCATGGTGGGAAGAACAGGGGTGGATGAGGGAGCTCATCCCACTCTGGGAATCCAGCGCTGGATTCCCTCCTTCCTCCACTCTGGGATCCAACCCCTGGGGAATGTGGGGTGTTTTCCAGAGTGGATCCAATCCCTTGGGAATCTGGGCGGTTTTCCCACCCAGATCCCATCCCTAGGGAATGTGGGGTGTTTTCCCACCCAGATCCCATCCCTAGGGAATGTGGGCTGTTTTCCCACCTGGATCCAACCCCTGGGGAATTCCGGCTCTTTTCCTGCAGCCCTGTGCCTGCAGCCCATGGATGAGGGCTCCTGCCAGCGCCATTCCCTGCTCTGGTACTTCCACGTCCCCAGCAATTCCTGCCGGCCCTTCCTGTTCGGGGGCTGCCTCGGGAACAGCAACCGCTTCCCATCCCGGCGGGAATGCCAGCGGCGCTGCCGGAGCTCCCCAGGTGAGCCCCACCCCCCCCCACCCCCTCCCCAAAATTCCCTCTTTTTGCAGCCAGCAGCTGGAAAACCCATCCACGATTCACCCACTCCCATCTCCTTAAGGAGCCCCGCTGGGAAGTGTTGGGAATTTGTAGGGTTTTGTTCATTTCCCATTCCCAGGTCATTCCCTGGACATCTCCCTTGGGAAAATTCCGTGGGTGGGATGGGATGGGCATGGATCCAGCTGGACGCCAGATCCTGATATTTTGCACGTTTTTGGTGCTTTTTGGAGGGTGAAAATTGCAGGAATTTGGGGGTTTGTGCCCTCTAAACCATTCCCTGGAGCTCCTGGACATCTCCCTTAGGAAAATTCCATGGTGGAATGGGCATGGATCCAGCTGGACGCCAGATCCTGATATTTTGCACATTTTTGGTGCTTTTTGGAGAGTAAAATTTTCAGGAATTTGGGGGTTTGTGCCCTCTAAATCTCAGATTGCTCCATCCAAGCACCCCCTGGAATTTCCAGCCTCCAGGCAGAGCCTGAAGTCGGATCCAGACCAGTTTAGGTCGGGATTAACACCCCAGGATTGGGATCCCACCTCATCCAGGGGTTCAATGGGAAAAACTCCTGGAAGCACAGCTTGGCTTCCATTGCCAGATCCAGAGGTTTTGGGATCAGTTTGTGTGGATTTTCCTCATCTCCCAGGAAAACAGGCCCTGGCAGGAATGGGAACATCCTGATCCCAGCCTTCCAAGGAAAATATTCCTCTCTCTGCCTGGAGAACTCTGGAAAAAAAATCCATGAATTCTCCACAATCCATTAAAAAAATCTCTGGTGAGGTTCAACTGCTCTGGTTTTGAGGGAATCTTAAAAAAGAGAAAGGAATTAAAGGCTCAGATCCATAATTTTGGGATCATTCCCAGGGTTTGAAATCCAGGCCCACCCAGGAATGAGTGGAGCTCCTCCTGCCCTATTTTTTTCCAGGGAATTTGCTTTAGGATCCACTGGGAGCTTCAGGAAGCAGCTCCAGGTACCTCCAGCCCTGTTTGTGGGGAGATAAAACCACTGGGAACGGGATTGATCCCAATCCAAGCCGGATTCCTGTGTCCTCCATGTGCCCATTTTTCCTGGCTGATCCCAAACAGAGCCAGGATTGGGAAATTTGCTTTTTATGGATGTGGGATGGGATAATCCCATGGTGTCTGGGACCTCCCGAGCTTGGGAATTCCAAACTCCAGCCAACTTCTGACATTCCTCGTTTTCCCTTTTTTTCCCCCATTTTTTCCCTTTTTTCCCCCTATTTTTCCTCTTTTTTTGCATTTTTCCCTTTCCCCCCCATTTCCCCCCCCCCTTTTTTTTTTTTTTTGCATTTTCCCCCTTTTTTTTTGCATTTTTCCCCTATTTTTCCCTTTTTTTTGGCTTTTTCCCTTTCCCCCCCCTTTCCCCCCCCCCCTTTTTTTTTTTTTTTGCATTTTCCCCCTTTTTTTTTGCATTTTTCCCCTTTTTTCCCTTTTTTTCCCATTTTCCTGTTGTTTCCTTGTTGTTTTTTTTTCCAAATCAGGCAGAGGGAAATGAGCAGCTCCAAGTGTTTCCTTTAAATCCAACGGGATTGGGAAGAGGGACTCCGACACCTCTGGGATGGAGAAGAGAGAAAAACATGGAGATACTGGGGGGGGGGGAAAAAAAAGTTGGAAAACTGGAATTATGGACATTATGAGATGAGGAGAGGGAAACCTCTGGATGCTCTGGAAAAGGAGGGTGGGAAGGGCAGAATTCCTGGGTCAAACCTGGTGGCACAAATTCCCGAGTTTTATTTTTGTAAAATAAAATCGTCTCCGTGCCGTGGAATTCCGGATCATTCACCAGGAAGAAGGAAACTTTGGGAATGGCAGAGAAAAGTGGGAATATCTATTTTTTTCCGGCTGGATCGGGTGGGCAGGTGGAGCCCTAAATTCCCTGTGGCCTTTGGGAATTCCCACCTTCTCCTCCTCCATTTGGGAATTTCCTGGCATTTTTGGGAATTCCCTGGTGTTTTTAGGAATTCCCACTTTCCCCTCCACTTGGGAATTTCCTGGGGCCTTTAGGAATTCCCACCTTCTCCTCCTCCACTTGGAAATTCCTTGGCGTTTTTGGGAATTCCCTGACATTTTTAGGAATTCCTGCCTTCTCTGCTTGGGAATTCCTTGGAGCCTTTAGGAATTCCCTGTGGCCTTTGGGAATTCCCACCTTCTCCTCCTCCACTTGGGAATTTCCTGGCGTTTTTAGGAATCCCCCCCTCCTCCTCCACTTGGGAATTCCTTGGAACCTTTAGGAATTCCCACCTCCTCCTCCTCCACCTGGGAATTCCCTGGGCAGGTTAAAAGGAGCCATCCCAAAATCTCCAAGAAGAAAACAGGGATCCAAGCCAGGCTATTCCCTAAAAAATGCCAATTCCTCGAGGAGCTTGGAGCTGCAACTTGTGGGAATCCAGAAAGGGGAATTTAAAATCCCTGGATTTTGGGAATGATTTGGCTCAAAACCCTCCGCCAAAATCCGCATTCCTGAGGGATACAAGTGACTTAATCCAGGTTTGGAAAACCCAGGAAGTGAAATGCAATATTTAGGCCGACCTAAGGCCAAGCTCAGTGGATTAAACCAGGCTCAAATTCCCATCAGAGCTTGGGGAAATGGAGAACTGGAATTAATTTTAATCCCCCCTGGATTAATCAAATATTCCCTATGGATTTGCCATCCCCGAGGCTTCGGCAGGGCCGAAACGTTCCGGGAATGGAGCATTTCCTTGGAAATGTCAGGGCAGCTTAATCGAGTTCCTGGAAATTATTCCAGTGCAGGAGAGGGTGGGGGAGAGGTTTTAGGCCTGGCAGCTTTCCAGGCTCCCAACCAGAAAATTCCTGAACATCCTTGGGAAAAACACCTTGGAAAAAGCAAAGCTGGCCCAGGAAAATCTGGGATTTAAAGCACAAAAAGGCAGCTCCCAAATCCTCGTGGGAATCGCGAATAAAGAGGGATTTTTGGGTCGGATTCCGGAGGGATTTGTGGCTCCAGCTCTGGGATGCAAATCCATGGATTTAGGAGCATTCCCAGCCCCTTTCCAGGAGGGGATTCCTGGTGCATCCAGCCAGGGAATCTTGGAAGTGTCCAGGGCTGTTCCTAAGCAACCCTGACAAAGGAGAAGGATGAGGAGAGGAGAGGCTGGATCGGGATAATTTGGTAATTGGATAATTGGGAGCGAGCCCTGAGCCTCATCCAGCACCCTCTGGATGTGCCGGGAGATTGGATTGGATCCATTGGGAAAGAGCAACAAAATCCTCTGGAAAAAGCAGCCTGGAAAATCCGTGGTGGTGTTCCCAGCTGGAATTAGGCTGAGCTTAATTAATTATGGATTTTTACGGAGAGGGGGATTAAAGATGCTGCTCGTGGAGGGTTGGGTTTAATCCCGGAATCAGGGAATGGTTGGGTTTAATCCTGGAATGAGGAAATGGTTGGGTTTAATCCTTGAATCAGGGAATGGTTGGATTTAATCCTGGAATCAGGGAATGGTTGGATTTAATCCTGGAATCAGGGAATGGTTTGGTTTAATCCTGGAATCAGGGAATGGTTGGGTTTAATCCTGGAATCAGGGAACGGTTGGGCTGGGAAGGATCTCAAAGCTCATTCCAAGGGCAGGGATTCCATCCATGATCCCAGGCTGCTCCAAGGCTCAGCCAGCCCGGCCAAAATCCTGGAAAAGCCTCCACGACTCTCAACGTCCTCTCCGGGAGGTTTTCCTGCCTTCCAAACCTCCATCGCTGTTCCCAAATCCCAGATCTCTGATCCCAAATCCCCGTCCCTGATCCCAAATCCCAGATCTCTGTTCCCAAATCCCCATCCCTGATCCCGAATCTCCATCCATGTTCCCAAATCTCCATCCCAATCCCTGTTCTGAAATCCATCCCTGCTCCCAAATCCCCATCCCTGTCTCCAAACCTCCATCCCAACCCGTTTCCAAATCCATCCCCGTTCCCAAATCCCCATTCCCAAATCCCCATTCCCATTCCCAAATCCTGTTCCCAAATCTCCATCCCTGATCCCAGATCTCCATCCCCATCCCTATTCTGATCCCAAGCTTTCTGGGATTCCAGGAGGTTCCTCTCTGGCCATTGGGACCAGACCAGTCCTGGGATCCCAAACTGGGAATTTTTCCCCCCTGGCTGCTGTTTTGGGATGCTCCAGGTTTATCCCAATGGATTTTTAGGGATTTGGAGCTTTTTTCTCATCCCACACTTCGTCCTTCCTGTCCTTTTCCAAAGGATGGGAATTGTGCCAACAAATCCCAGAAGTCCCCCAAAAATCCCATTTTCCAGGGGTTTCCCTGCATGAACAGGAAGAGAAAAAAATCCCTAAAAAATGGGGAAAAAACCAGGGAAAACTCTCCCCAACCCCCACTCTTGGAATAAATCCATACTCCTTGGGATAATGTCAATCCATGCCCAGAAAAACCTTTGGAATGAAAACGTCCCTGCTCCCAAAAGCCCTCTCTCCATCCCTGTTCCCAAATCCCCATACCTGTTCCCAAATCCCCATCCCTGTTCCTAAACCCCCATCCCTGATCCCAAATTCCTGACCCTGTTCTCAAATCCATCCCTGTTCCCAGATCTCCATCCCTGTTCCCAAATCCCCATCCCTGTTCCCAAATCTCCATCCCTGTTCCTAAATCCCTATCCCTGATCCCAAATCCCCATACCTGTTCCTAAACCCCCATCCCTGATCCCAAATTCCTGACCCTGTTCCCAAATCTCCATCCCTGTTCCTAAATCCCCATCCCTGTTCCCAAATCTCCATCCCTGTTCCTAAATCCCTATCCCTGATCCCAAATCCCCATTCCCAAATCCCCATCCCTGATCCCAAATCTTCATCCCCATTCCCGATCCCAAATCCCCATTCCCAAATCCCCATCCCCATTCCCAAATCCCCATCCCTGATCCCAAATCCCCATTCCCAAATCCCCATTCCTGATCCCAAATCTTCATCCCCATTCCCGATCCCAAATCCCCATTCCCAAATCCCCATCCCCATTCCCAAATCCCCATCCCTGATCCCAAATCCCCATTCCCAAATCCCCATCCCCGATCCCAAATCCCCATCTCTGATCCCAAATCTCTTCCAAACCCCTTCTCTTGGAATAAGACCCCTGTTCCTCGGGATAACGTCAATCCACGCCCGGCAAAACCTCTGGAATTGCAGCATCCCAGCTCCCAAAAGCCCCCGGGGACAAAGAGCTGCGTGATCCCACAAAAATCCCGCCACTGACGCCAGCCCCAATTTGGGGTGACTCTTCCCAGATTTTGGGATCCGACGTCTTTTCCCACCCCCCCCCCCCCCCCTCT
>VZTR01010696.1:3450-17442 GCA_013400775.1 Chaetops frenatus | reverse complement strand
TTGTGGTGTTTTGTTTTTTTTTTTTTTTTTTTTTTTTTTTGTTTTTTTTGTTTTTGTTTTGTTTTTTTTTTTTGTTTTTTTTTTTTTTCCACATTCCCGTTCCTCATCCAGGATTTGGGAATCAGGCAGGGCTGGGAAAATCCCCAATTCCCAAATTCACACCCTGAGCATCCCCATCCTGCAGGGAATTTGCTGAGGGAGGTGAAACACAGCTGGGGGGGGGGCGGGAAAAATGGAATTCTGAGGTGGGAAAAATCTTCATCCTATTAAGCTTTTCCAAGAAAAATGAAATCCCGGGATTTCCTGATGTTTAAATTCCCAAATGTGCAGTTTGAGGCTGGGGGGAAAAGGAGGATTTTGGGGTCCTGAATGATCCCCATTTTTGGGGCTGAGTGCCTGGGAAGGGTTTTCCAGCTTTCCCTGGATCGTTCCATGGCTGCTCCTCTTCCTCTGGATCCAGGGAAGGGTTGAGGGGTTGGATTTTTGGGGAGCTCCGTGGGGTTTTGGGAAGGGGTGGAATGGAAGGAGAAAAATTGGGAATGGAGAGGCTCCCTCAGATCCTGAGGGAGGATTGGCAGGGCCCAATCTCCCCTTGGAAAGGTGGGAAAGGGCAGAATTCAGGGAATAAAGCTCCAAAATCTCTCCTTTTCCCCATGGATTGCAAAGAGAAAAATTAAGGGAATAAACCTTCCCGAAATTCCCACTCCAAAGAACAGCACAGGGAAGAGTTAAAGGGAATAAACCTTCCCAAAGTTCCCTCTCCAGGGGATGGAAAAGGGCAGAATTAAGGGAATAAACTTCCAAAATCTCTCCTTTTATCCATGGATAACAAAGAGTGAAATTAAGGGAATAAATCTTCCCAAAATGCCCACTCCAAGGGATGGCAAAGGGAAGAGTTAAGAGGATAAAAATTCCCAAATCTCTCCCTTTTCCATGGACAATAAAGGGCAGAGTTAATGGGAATAAACCTGCCCAAAATTCCCACTCCAAGGGATGGAAAAGGGAAAAGTTAAGGGAATGAATCTTCCCCCAAATTCCCACTCCAAGAGATGGAAAAGGCAGATTTAAGGGAATAAAGCTCCCAAATTTCTCTCCTTTCCATGGATAGCAAAGAGCAGAATTAAGGGGAATAAACCTTCCCAAAATTCCCTCTCCAAGAGATGGGAAAGGGAAGAGTTAAAGGGATGAACCTTCCCAAAATTCCCTCTCTGAGAGATAGAAAAGGGCAAATTTAAGGGGAAAGATCTTCCCAAAATTCCCAGTCCAAGGGATGACAAAGGGAAAAGTTAAAGGAATAAAACTCCCAAAATTCCCACTCCAGGGACCAGCAAAGGGAAGAGTTAAGAGGATAAAAATTCCCAAAATTCCCTCCCCATGGACAATAAAGGGCAGAGTTAAAAGGGAATAAAGCTGCCCAAAATTCCCACTCCGAGGAATAGCAGAGGGAAGAATTAAGGGAATAAAGCTGCCCAAAATTCCCACTCCAGGGGATGGCAAAGGGCAAATTTAAGGGAAAAGACCTTCCCAAAATTCCTACTCCAAGGGATGGAAAAGGGAAAAGTTAAAGGGATAAACGTTCCCAAAATTCCCACTCCATGGGATGGCAAAGGCAGAATTAAGGGAATAAAGCTCCCAAATCTCTCCCCTTTTCCATGGATAACAAAGAGTGGAGTTAAAGGGAATAAACCTTCCCAAAATTCCCACTCCAAGGGACAGCAAAGTGCAGAATTTAGAGGATAAAAAATTCCCAAAATTCCCACTCCAAGGGATGACAAAGTGCAGAATTTAGAGGATAAAAGTTCCCAAAATTCCCACTCCAAGGGATGACAAAGTGCAGAATTTAGAGGATAAAAATTCCCAAAATTCCCACTCCAAGGGACAGCAAAGTGCAGAATTTAAAGGATAAAAATTCCCAAAATTCCCACTCCAAGGGACAGCAAAGTGCAGAATTTAGAGGATAAAAATTCCCAAAATTCCCACTCCAAGGGACAGCAAAGTGCAGAATTTAGAGGATAAAAATTCCCAAAATTCCCCTTCCACAGACAGGGAAGGGCAATTCCAGGGGCCGGGAAAGAGCAGGTGCCACATCCCAGGGACACGGATTGAGTTTGGATGGATCTTAGGCACATCCCGCATTCCCAGGGGTATTCCCAAGAAATCCTGGAGCCGGGAGCCCACGGGAGTGAAACCAGCAGCTCCCAATCCCAAAATCCAGGCAGGAATTCCAGCCCCAGGCGAGGTCCCCGCGTCCCTGGGAATTGTCCCCAGGCAGGAATCGCCGCGAGAGCCGCTGGCCACCAGGTGGGGCCCGAACGCTGGGAATGGCAGCGGGAATCGGGATTTTGGGAATGCCAGAGGGATTCCAAGAGTTTGGGAATGCCAGCAGGATTCCAGGAATTTTGGGGAATTCCAGCAGGATTCCAGGAGTTTGGGAATGCCAGCAGGATTCCAGGAATTTTGGGAACGGCAGCGGGATTCCAGGATTTGGGAATGGTAGCGGGATTCCAGATTTTGGGAATTTCAGCAGAATTCCAAGAGTTTGGGAATGGCAGCAGGATTCCAGGATTTGCTAATGGTAGTGAGATTCCAGGTTTTTGGGAATTCCAGGGGGATTCAAAGAGTTTGGGAACGCCAGCGGAATTCTAGGCTTTTGGGAATGCCTGTAGGATTCCAGGTTTTCGGGAATGCCAGTGGGATTCCAGGAGTTTTTGGGAGTGGCAGCAGGAATCCAAGTATTTGGGAATCCCAGTGGGATTCCAAATTTTGGGAACGGCAGCGGGATTCCAGGATTTGGGAATGGTAGTTCCAGAATTTGGGAATTCCAGTGGAGTTCCAAGTGTTCGGGAATGGCAACAGGACTCCAGGAGCTTGGGAATGGCAATGGGATTCCAAGAGTCTGGGAATGCCTCTGGGATTCCAGGTTTTTGGGAATTCCTGCAGGATTCCAGGCACTGGGAGAGCCTGTGCGGCCTCAGGGTTTCCTGGGAACATTTTTCCATCCTGGAAATGGACAAGAAGCTCCTCAGGAGATCCTTGGTGGATTTTTTGTGGATTTCTGGAGAGGTCAGGTGGGAATAAAAGGAGATGGGGAGGATTTGTGGAACAGGGGGGGTTTCCAGCACCCAAAATGGGCCAAAAAGGCCCAAAAAAGACTCCAAAAAAAGAGACCAGGATTCAAAAAAGCCCCAAAATTGCCCAGGTTTGAAGTAGGAGGATCTTGGGGATGGAGCAACCCCGGAGCATCGGAGGCCAGGGCTGGAGAGGGGACACGGGGTCATCACATCCCCCCTCATGGAAGCTCCATGGAAACTCCATGGAAACTCCATGGAAATTCCACAGAAGCTCCATGGAAACCAAGGCCAAATCCTCCTTTCCATGGAAACTCCACGGAAGGTCAATGGAAACAAAGGCCAAATCATCCCCTCCATGGAAGCTCCATGGAAGCCAAGGCCAAATCCTCTTTTCCATGGAAACTCCTTGGAAGTTCCATGAAGGAAAGGCCATATCCTCCCCCCCCATGGAAGTCCCATGGAAGCAAAGGCCAAATCTTCCTCTCTGTGAAAATTCCATGGAAGCTCCATGAAAGGAAGGCCAAATCCTTCCCTCCGTGGAAACTCTATAGAAGCTCCATGGAAGTTCCTTGAAGGAAAGGCCAAATCCTCCTCTCCATGGAAGCTCCATGGAAACAAAGGCCAAATCCTCTTCTCCATGGAAGCTCCATGAAGGAAAGGCCAAATCCTCCTCTCCATGGAAGCTCCATGAAGGAAAGGCCAAATCTTACTCTCCATGGAAGCTCCATGAAGGAAAAGCCAAATTCTTTCATCCATGGAAGCTCCATGGAAGCCAAGGCCAGATCCTCCTCTTCATGGAAGATCCATGGAAGCCAAGGCCAAATTCTTCCCTCCATGGAAGCTCCATGGAAGCCAAGGCCAGATCCTCCTCTTCATGGAAGCTCCATGAAGGAAAAGCCAAATTCTTCCCTCCATGGGAGCTCCATGGAAGCCAAGGCCAGATCCTCCTCTCCGTGGAAGATCCATGGAAGCTCCATGGAAGTGAAGCTCCTTGGACACCCCACCTCCCACCAGCACCCCAAAACAAAGGGCTGGGGGGGGGTCACACCCTGAGGAAACTCATTCCCACCTGGAATGGATCCCAAGAGGTGACTCCAAGAGCTCAGGGACGGGAGTTTAGGGTTTGGGAAGGGCCGAGGAGAGGCTGGATCTCCCCAGATCCCACGGGAAGCTCACATCTCTCTCTGCCCTCCCCTCGCTGTCTTCACGGCCAGGCCACCACCATGTCCCACCCCAGGCTGCTCCTCCTCCTCATCCTGCTCGGAGCCAGCGGCACCGGCCGGGCCCTGAGCCTCTCCAACGCCGCCTCCATCTTCAGCTGCCTCAAGGCCGCCCTGTCGGAAGCGCGGGAGATCCACCCCGAGGAAAACTCCGTCCTGGACAAGCGCGGCTCCGAGTGGCCGTCCCTGGAGGAGGCGTCCGAGGACGACGCGGCGGAGGAAGAGCTGGGGAAAAGGACATTCCCGGGGGACGGCCACCACAAATCCCTGTCCCAGGTGAAGGGCAAGACCCAGCAGAACCGGGCCAAGGGCGAGCGGCGCACCAAGGTCACGCTGTCCCTCGATGTCCCCACCAACATCATGAACATCCTCTTCAACATCGCCAAGGCCAAGAACTTGCGGGCCAAGGCGGCGGCCAACGCCCACCTCATGGCCCAGATCGGGCGCAGGAAGTGACCGGGCCACCGCCAGAGGGGACTGATGGCCGGCTGTGACACCGCTGTTGTCCGGGTTTGACCCATCCAGCGACCTCATGTCCACGTCCCTTCTCCCCCGTTCCCTCCTCCCCGATCTCCTCCGTCGCTCCTTCCGGACGTTTCCGCGCGCGGGGAAGAGGTTCCCGCCCCCAGCAGGGCACGGGGGACGCGTCACCCGGGAAGGTTCCTGATTAAAGCTGCCATCTCCGGAGTTTCCAGTGCTTTGGTGTCCCGTGTCCCGTCCCGGCTGCTGCGTTGGGTCTGTAGGGATTCCAGAACCTCCTCCAGCTCGGCCTCGTGGCCCTGTCCCCACCACGGGACAAATCCCACCACGAGCTGTCCCTGCCACAGCCACCGATGCGCTGGGGAGGGACAAGGACAGGGACAAGCTCAGGAGGGATTTCCCAGTTCCTCCTCCTGGATGTTCCCCGAGTTTGTCACCAGAACCTTCAGCACAAACGTCCCCACCCACCTGGCCCTGGTGTCCCCTGAAGGGCCAGGGTCACCCATATGGCCCTGACGTCCCCTGATGGGCCAAGGCCATGGACACAGTGCCACTGTCCCCTCATGGGCCTGGCCAGGGCCACCCACAGGCCCAATGTCCCCTCATGGGCCTGGCCAGGGCCACCCACATGTCCCCAGTGTCCATTGATAGACCATGGCCACCCCCATGTCCCCAGTGTCCATTGATGGGCCTGGCCAGGGTCACCCCCATGTCCCCAGTGTCCATTGATGGGCCTGGCCAGAGTCACCCCCATGTCCCCAGTGTCCACTGATGGACCATGGCCACCCACATGGTCCCAGTGTCCCCATATAGGCCTGGCCAATGCCACCCTCATGGCCTCAATGTCCCCTGATAGCCCAGGGTCACCCACACGGCCCCGATGTCCCCAGATAGGCTGGGCCAAGGCCACCCACATGGTCCTGGTGTCCCCTGATAGCCCAGGGTCACCCACACAGCCCTGGTGTCCCCTGATAGCCCAGGGCCACCCACACGGTCCCCAGTGTCCCCTGATAGCCCAGGGTCACCCACAGGGTCCTGGTGTCCTCTGATAGCCCAGGGTCACCCACACGGTCCTGGTGTCCCCTGATAGCCCAGGGTCACCCACACGGTCCTGGTGTCCCCCAATAGCCCAGGGTCACCCACACGGTCCCCAGTGTCCCCTGATAGCCCAGGGTCACCCACATGGTCCTGGTGTCCCCCTGATAGCCCAGGGTCACCCACACGGTCCTGGTGTCCCCCAATAGCCCAGGGTCACCCACACGGTCCCCAGTGTCCCCTGATAGCCCAGGGTCACCCACAGGGTCCTGGTGTCCCCTGATAGCCCAGGGCCACCCACAGGGTCCTGGTGTCCCCTGATAGCCCAGGGTCACCCACAGGGTCCTGGTGTCCCCCAATAGCCCAGGGTCACCCACACGGTCCCCAGTGTCCCCTGATGGGCCTGGCCAGGGCCACCCCATGGTCTCAGGTGGCTTTGGAGCCCAGGAGCTGCAGGTGGCTGCTCCAAACCCACCCTGGGTCCCTCCACAAATTCCCATCTGTCCTTTCCCATTTTTCCACTGCTCCAGCTCTGTTTTCCAGCTGCTCCAGCCCCAGCTCCTCATCCCCAGAGCATCCAGGCTCATCCTGCTCCTTCCCAGGCTCCCACATTCCCACCCTTCCCCTGGGAATGTCCATCCCTTCCTCTAAACCTTCCTCTCCACCTCCCAGCCCCGCTGAAATTCCACCTCTTCCCTCCATCCAGGTTGGGAGGTGGAGAGAAATTTGGCAGAGAAATCTGGGAGAGAAATCTGAGGGGGGGAAATTTGGGAGAGAAATCTGGGGGGGAAAATCTGGGAGAGAAATTGGGAAGAGAAATCTAGGGGGGAAATCTGGGAGAGAAATTTGGGAGAGAAATCTGGGGGGTAAATCTGGGAGAGAAACATGGGGGGGAAATTTGGGAGAGACATTTGGGAGGGAAATTTGGGAGAGAAATCTGGGAGAGAAATCCCTACTTGATTTTCCAGGCTCAGCCTTTGGGAAGTTCAGGGATGTGCAGAGGATCCTTGGAAGGAAGGACAGAGGGATTTGTTTGGAGCCAAGGGAGAAATCCCTGCCTTGAGCAGAAATTTGGGAAAGATTTCCCATTGGGATCCTCAAGGAAGCTCCAGAATGGGTTGGGAATAGGATTTTCCATGGAAATCCCAACACTTCACCTTGCCACGGTGACTCTGGCTGTGGGAGGGCGGGAGCAGCTCCGTGCTGACAATTCCAGAGGGATGGATTAAATCCTGGATCATTCCCAGATCCCAGCTGATGGTTCTCCAAGCTGCAGCAGCACCTGGCTGCTCTCCTGCCCTGGCTCTGGGATGGCTCCCAGTGGGAATTCTGCTCATCCCGTGGCTGCCCCTCTTTTTTTTGGGTGGAATTGGAGCAGCCCCAGGTGTCGGTGGCAATGGAGGCACCAGGGAAAGGTGGAAACCCCGAGGTTCCACCGAGGATCTTTGGGGTGACAACTTTTGGGGTGGCTCAAGGGACCTGGACCTTCCTAGGGACCACCTCCAACCTGGTCCTGCTGTCACCAACCCTGGACTTTTAGGGCCACCAAGGAGTTTTTGAGATCCTTCCACCTCCTGCTCCCAAAAATCAAAGACAGCAACTTTCCCTTTCCCTGTCCCCGTTCCTGGCTGAATCTGGATTCTTCTCAGGGGACAATCAGGGACAGGATCTTTGGGGTGGCTCAAGGGACCTGGATCTTGAGGGTCACCTCCTTCCTCGTCCTGCTGTCACCACCCTTGGACTTTTAGGGCCACCAAGGAGTATCTGGGATCCTCTCCCCTCCTGATCCAAAGTACAGGACACAGCAACTTCCCCTTTCCCTGTCCCCATTCCTGGCTGGACCTGGAATCTTCTCAGGGGACAATCAGGGGTGGGATCTTTGGGGTGATGAGTTTTGGGGTGCCTCAAGGGACCTGGACCTTCCTAGGGGCCACCTCCAACCTGGTCCTGGACTTTCAGGGTCACCAAGGAGTTTTTGGGATCCTTCCACCTCCAGTTCCCAAAGATCAGACACAGCTCCCTTCTCCTTCCCTCTCCTCATTCCTGGCTGGATTTTCCCATTTTGGCCAAATTTCCAGCACTCCCCCAACCACCAGAACTTGCTCAGGCAACACCTGAGCTCCAGCAAAGGGGGTGAGGAGGCCAAACCCCACCAAAGTTGCTCAAAAGTGATTCCCAGACTTTTGAGTGATCCCAGACATGGAATTCCCTGAGCAGCACCCAGCTCCAGACAGAAATTCCCACGGGATATAGGACAACACTAATTAGGGCTGATGACTCTCACAGCCCGCCCTGATCAGCATTTCCTCTTCTCCTCAGGACATCTGGGAGCAGTAAATTCCCCATAAAACCACCCTGGGGTGAATCCAAGGAATTCCGAGCCAAATAAAACCCCCCAGCCTTTATTCATATACAAAAAGCCATTTGCATGGAAGTTTACAGGTGCATTTCTAATTCCAAAAGTGCTTTCACAAGAAAAAGCCAGAGCAGGAGTTGGCCATTCTGGCCAAAGCAGGCAGCTTGCAGCATTCCCTGGATTAGGAACGCGGGATCTCCTGGCTAGGCGGGATGTCAGGCCTAAGTCAGGCCCGACTCATCAACAAACAGCAGTGGGATAAAGCTCAAGACACCCAGGCTACAGAGGAGCCCAAACTATGCAAGCAGGGGAGCTTTCCTACATCAAACAGAGGTCCAGGCCGGTCCTTCGGCACCTCCAGGCCCTCAGGAATTTGGGACAGAACTTCAAATCCCAGCTTGAGCTCAAGACCAGGCCCGCAGTTTGTCAATACTCATCCTCATCCCCCTCATCCTCCTCTCCATCCACCGAGTCCCTTCCGACCTCCTCATAATCCTTCTCCAGGGCCGCCAGGTCCTCCCTGGCCTCGGAGAACTCGCCCTCCTCCATGCCCTCCCCCACGTACCAGTGCACGAAGGCCCTCTTGGCGTACATCAGGTCAAACTTGTGGTCCAGGCGGGCCCAGGCCTCGGCGATGGCCGTGGTGTTGCTGAGCATGCACACGGCGCGCTGCACCTTGGCCAGGTCCCCTCCGGGCACCACCGTGGGCGGTTGGTAGTTGATGCCCACCTTGAAGCCGGTGGGGCACCAATCCACGAACTGGATGGAGCGGCGCGTCTTGATGGCGGCGATGGCGGCGTTGACGTCCTTGGGGACGACGTCGCCGCGGTAGAGCAGGCAGCAGGCCATGTACTTGCCGCGCCGGGGGTCGCACTTGACCATCTGGTTGGAGAAGTCGAAGCAGGCGTTGGTGATCTCCGGCACGGAGAGCTGCTCGTGGTAGGCCTTCTCCGAGGAGACGATGGGGGCGTAGGTGGTGAGCGGGAAGTGGACGCGCGGGAAGGGCACCAGGTTGGTCTGGAACTCGATCAGGTCCACGTTGAGGGCGCCGTTGAACCTCAGCGAGGCCGTGACGGAGGAGACGATCTGCCCGATCAGGCGGTTGAGGTTGGTGTAGGTGGGGCGCTCGATGTCCAGGTTGCGGCGGCAAATGTCGTAGATGGCCTCGTTGTCCACCATGAAGGCGCAGTCGGAGTGCTCCAGGGTGGTGTGGGTGGTGAGGATGGAGTTGTAGGGCTCCACCACGGCCGTGGACACCTGCGGGGCCGGGTAGACGGAGAATTCCAGCTTGGATTTCTTGCTGTACTCCACGGAGAGCCGCTCCATCAGCAGAGAGGTGAAGCCGGAGCCGGTGCCTCCTCCGAAGCTGTGGAAGACCAGGAAGCCTTGGAGTCCACTGCACTGGTCAGCCTGCAGCGGAACGTTGGATGGTTATCCCCATAAGGACTGGAAAACTATCCCAAGAAAATGGGTATTTATTTATTTTTATTATTTATTTTCCTGTATTCCTGGGGTAACCATCCCAAGAAAGTGGATATTTATCCCTTAAGGACTGGAATTACCCCAAGAAAATGGACATTTAGCCCTGTAAGGACTGGATAACCATCCCAAAAATATTGAATATTTATCCCTGTAAGGACTGGGATAACTATCCCAAGAAAATGGATATTTAGTGCAAGGACTGGAAAACCATTCCAAAAATATTGAATATTTATCCCCGTAAGGACTAGGATAACTCTCCCAATACTGGATATTTATCCCTGTAAGGACTGGGATAATTATCCCAAGAAAACTGATATTTATCCCTGTAAGGACTGGGATAACTATCCCAATATTGAATATTTATCCATTATTTATCCACTGGAATAATTACCCCAAGTACTACAGCACAAAACCCTGCTTAGAGCCCTCACCGAGCATCTTAATCCCAGTTTTACCAATAATTCCCTTTCCCAGTACAAACCCAGGAGCCTTCCCAAGCTTTCCTCAACCAAACCCCAACGACCCTTGGGCCTCACCTAAAGACACTTCCTAATTTAACACTTTCAAACTTTTACCCCAAACCCCAAATTTAGCAGCATTATCCAAAACCGTGTTATTTTATCCCAAAACGCGGCGTTTTCCCGACCATTTTGCGGATCCTGCTGAGCACGGTGTCGATGATCTCCTTGCCAATGGTGTAGTGGCCACGGGCGTAGTTGTTGGCAGCGTCCTCCTTGCCACTGATGAGCTGCTCCGGGTGGAAAAGCCCGTGGTAGCTCCCAGTCCTGATCTCATCTGCAGCAGGAGGAGAAATCAGGGATGAGCAGAACCCAAAAACGGAGTTTGGGGTGAAGAGAGATGGAGGCAAATCCGTGGAATGTCCACCATGGAGGGGTGAGGGAATGGGATAAGGGAAAGGGGGTGGAATTAACTCGTCCAGGTGAGGTCCTACCAGAACTCGCCTCACATCTGCCCCAAAATCTAAATTAATCTGGTTTAATGGGTTAGGACACCACAATTCCAGTGTTTTTCTGGGATTGATTACCACAGACAATGAGGAGGAGGAGTTTGGAAGCTCCAGCTCCATCCTCTGCAATCCTAAATTGATCAATGAGTTAGGACACCACAATTCCAGTGTTTTTCTGGGATTGATTACCACAGACAATGAGGAGGAGAAGTCTGAAAGGTCCAGCTCCATCCTCTGCAATCCTAAATTAATCTGGTTTAATGGGTTAGGGCACCACAATCCCACAACAATTCCAATGTTTTTCTGGGACTGGTTACCATGGGCAGCTTGGAGGAGAAGTCTGGAATCTCCAGCTCCATCCTCTGCTCTCCAGCATGGAAAGAACACAGACAAAGCCTCCAGTGTTGACTTTTCCACCTGACCCAGCTCCAGAAGGTTTTCAAATTCACTCCATCCCAGTTTTGGCCACATCCCATAATCTCCTGGCTCACTCATTAAGTTCTCCATTTAAGTCCTTAATGAGATGTCTAAAAATTAAGCAGAACCCAAACAAAAGGCCTGCAATCCTTTAATTAGGACTAATGAGTCACATCCCAGATGGAAAGTTAGGAGGAGAAGCCTGGAAGGCAGGAGCAGGTGGTTGGATCAGGAGTCATTTCCAAAGGAAAATTATCATTTTCTAGGAAAACCCCTCAAATTGAGGCGCCACAATTTTGTCGAACACCCCGAGACTCCTGAGGGAGCTGGAAGGGGGAAGTGGGAATCTTTTGGAATCAATCAGGTTGGAAAAGATCTCCGAGACCAAGCTGGCCAAACAGGACAGGCAATTCCCAAAAAACCCATGGAATGTGCGGTGCCCCTCTTTGGGGCGTGGGATCCCAACCAGATGTGGCACATCTGCCCATGGGATGCCGGAATTCCCAACCAAGCTTGGCAAATCCAGATCCTGCTGGAGATCCCAAAGAGGAGGGGAACAACAAAAACAGCTCAGTGACAACCACGGGTTTGTCACTCCTGGTCCTTTTGGGAATGTAAATCCTGTCAGGCTGGGGACATTCAACCAGAGCAGAGGAGCGGCAACAACAGGATCCTGTGGAATAAGGGTTGGGAATTACGGATAGCGACGGATCAGGGGGAAAAATCCCGGTTTTACCAATGACAGTGGGCTCCAGGTCTATGAACACCGCCCTGGGCACGTGTTTGCCCGACGCTGTCTCACAGAAGAAGGTCTCGAAGGAGGAATCCACTTGCTCGGAGCCGGAATCCATGGATTTCCCCCGCTTGGAGCCGGGAATGGTCCCGTCGGCCTGGATGCCGTGCTCCAGGCAGTAGAGCTCCCAGCAGGCATTGCCCATCTGCACCCCGGCCTGCCCGATGTGGATGGAGATGCACTCCCTCTGTGTGAGCAATGGATTTGCAGAGAATTCTCAGAGTCAGATGGAAAACCCGTGTCAGTTTTGCTCATCTGGGAGCTAAGGTTGAGAGAAAACACGCGGAGGTGGGGAAAACCACGGGGTAGGGATATCACTGAACAGGAATTGAAGCTCAGCTGCAGGCTGGCCTGGAGACCCTTTGCTTTTGGTTACAATACATTTTATACTTTTCTTTGCTGAGCATCTTAACACAGTAGAACCAATCTATACCTTAACTTTTATCTGTAGCCTATCACAACTACTATAATTCCCATATTCATGTTAGTATTCTCCAATCACTAAAAGTTAGTACATTACAGTTTAAGCCAGAAGTTGTTTTTCAGTTTCCTTGCAGCGGAAAATTCTGAGACCTTTTTTTTCTACTTACAACATTTGCTGACTTGTTTGCCTGTGCTATCTTTCTGCTTGGTAAAAACATCTTGTTTGAGGTGGGTTTATCCTTTGTTCTAAGTCATAAAAACCCCTTCTAACTAACATACCCTTTGCCTCCTTGCTTATCCATTAAGACTGGCTCAGCAATTCCTTTATTCTATATCAAACCTTGCTTCCATCTCTATTCCTTCTTCGGAATCTACATTTGAAAATCTTTCTGCTAAGCATACATATCCCTGAGACTTTCTTGTCATACTTTCATCCTTCCCAACAAAGCTCGAGCTTCAACTTTGGGGGGACGGAGCTGATGCGTTGCAAAAATAAAGTTGCAAAACCACAAAGCACGAAGAGGAGCCTGCAGTTTGGACAAAAGCCTTTAAAGCTAGAACACAGGTGGCTTAAAAAACCCACAAACCACGCATTCAGCATTCAGTAAAGTTAGGGAAGATCTTAGAATGTAACAATACAAGCTTATGGAGAAAGCCAGTACGAGGTTCTAGAGCGCTGTAGGATTGAATTGTGAAAGACACATTGCAGCAAGGCCCAGGTGGGATAATGCAATTAATGATTGGTGCTTAAAGATGCCAACAAACTGCTTGTCAGACATTAATTGGCTGAAAAGTTGATTGAAGGGAGCGTAACCTTCGCAACCTCGGCTTCTGGTGCTACGGCACGGATTTTATATCCTTCTGTCTCACCCTTCCACCACGAGACTGATAAAATAAGAGACTTTTTGCATCGCCTCCTAGTCGCCCCATCTCTGTGATTTATGGGTCTTGACACCTCTGGAAAAGGGAAACCGGGAATTTCACACGTCCTGTGCCTCGGGATGGGGAGTTCCAGCCCCAGCAGCTCTCCCTGGAGCCACGCTGGGGGTGAGGAGGGAAACAGGGAGCTGGAATCGAACCGGGATCAAACCCAGGCCAGCTGGACACAGCATTCCCGGGAAAAGCTCTGCCAGGCCAGGGAAGGAGGAAGGAAGGAGCTGCCGGCTCCGTGCTGGGGCAGGAAGCAGCTCCTCAATCCCCCACATCCCCAAGGGACATCGGCAACAGCAGCTCCAGGCTTTTCATCCCCAAAAAAAACCCAAAACACTTAGGGAGAAGCCAAGCTTGGAAAAGCTGAGCCAAGCTGGGGTGACAGCAGGAAGGAGAAAACAGGGATTGCCCCCGGGCTGACTCCTGGGAGTGGCTCCGAGCCCGGATTTATCCAGGTCATCATCTCCAGCAGCCTCTGGCTCCAGGGAAGCTCCGCAGGGATCGGCGTCTCCTGGAGGCTCCCGGGGCGCTTCCCTGGGAATTGGCATCGGCAGCTTCCACCACGCCGAGATCAAAGCCATGGAAGAGCCTTCTGCCCCAGATCCCGAGCTGGGAATTCCAATTCCAGGGAGCTGCTGGGATCCCATTCCTGCCACGATCAGGGATTGCCAGGATCCCATTCCCATCGGGATCAGGGATTGTTGGGATCAGAGGCTGGGGGGATTAGAGGCTGCCGGGATCCCATTCCTGCCGGGGTCAGGGACTGCTGGAATCCCATTCCTGCCGGGATCAGGGACTGCTGGGATCCCATTCCTGCC
>VZTR01010695.1:11054-67261 GCA_013400775.1 Chaetops frenatus | reverse complement strand
ATATGGTTTTTAAGAACAGCATTTGTTCTCTCCACACATCCAGAGCTTTGAGGGTGCCACGGAGTATGAGATTTTGAATTCACGTCTAATGTGACATATATAGAATGTAAATTTTTTGAAGTAAAGTGTGTTCCCTTATCTAAATCCATTTTTTTTCAATTATCCCATATCTGGGAATGATTAGTTCTAATAGGACCTTAGCCACTTTTGAGGTAGTAGCAGTTCAGGTTGGAAAGGCTTCTACTCACTGGGTGAGGTGGCCAACTGCTACAAGAAGATATTTTCATCTCTGGATTTTGGGGAACTAGTGTAATCTATTTGCATATTTTGAAAGGGTCTAAGGGCTGGGGCTCTTCCCTCACTAGGGCGTTTTTCTCATGACTTTCGTACATATCTTTTAACAAATGAAGCACTGTTCAGTGGCTACTGTATAGACTCCCTCACAGCAATAAGTTCTTAAGAATTGATCAGACAGTGCTTGAGTTCTCCAGTGTATTCCTTGGTGTAGCTTAATTAAAATTTCTCTAGCAATTGCTTTATCCATTATTTGCCTCCCTTCCTTGCCCGGCTGTGACCATAACTACACCAAAGGGAAAGGTGCCTGCAGCCAAGAGAAGCCTGTGGTGGGTTTCTGGTTCTGTGTTGTTTGTGCTGTCCTGATACATTCTAGTAAAGAACTGTTACTTCTTTTCCCGTATCTTTGCCTGAAAGCCCTTTGATTTCAAGGTTATAAAAATTTGGAGGGAAGGGCGTCACATTCTCCATTCCAGGGAGGTCCTGCAGACACCTGTCTTTCAAACCAAGACAAGCTGACACTTAATTTATTAACAATTGTTTAATTAACAATTAATTAACAACTGTTTAATTAACAATTAATTAACAGTTAAGCAACAGTTAATTAACAGTTAACTAACAATTAATTAATTAATTAACTGGGGACGTTAGAAGATAAACTGTAGATGTTACTGGAGCTTGGCAGGGTAGCTGCAGAGGTCTCTGGTGAAGGGTGGGAGACCATCAGCAGCAGAAGACATGATGTTGCTGGCTCCTGCCAGATGCTCCAGCTGGCACAAATGCTGTCACTCAGGTGATGGTTTCCAGTGCACATGCTTCTTGGGTTTCTGGCTTTTCTCTGCCTGCCATAAGGCAGAGCATTTCGGTTTACCAAGACTCCTCCGCTCCCGGGCTCTGCCCTTCAGAATCACCTGCACCTTCTTCTGAGTTGGCTTCAGGTTGGGAATGCTGGGAAGAAAGGGACTGATATTAGCCAGATGAACACTTCCAGTCAACCACTTCTCTGTCTCCTTGCAGAGCACACAGTGTTGCATCCTCTCTCTGTGCAAGCAGCGAGCAGCAAACCAAACAACTGCACTCGCTGCACGGAGGCTGCAGAGCTGCAAGGGCAGGAACGTGACAAGTCAAGTGCCTGGGGACCAACTGCAGCACAAGGGGCTCCGTGTAGAGAAGCAGGCCTTGCTTGTCCCAAAAGGAAGGAGAGCTAGGGACTGGCTGGTCCCTTGACAGCCATTCTGGATCTCTCATTCCAGATTTTGCAACCCTCCGGGAGCTTAATGTTTCATAGAGTGTCTTTTCCCAGTGTCTCCCTACTTGCTTCTACCAAGGCCAGATGATGATCTTTCTGTGCTCCTGTATGTTGGGTGTTTCTGCTGCCTCTCTGGGGCTGCCTGTCTCCAGGCCCACCTCCCCATCCCAGTCAGAGGGACTGAAGGGAGGGTGTTAGGGGATGAACCAGGCTGTGCTGGTGGTGTCCAGCAACAGGGCAAGAGACAACGGGCAGAACCTAAGCTTGAGGGAGAATTTTTCCTGTGCAGGTGACAGGTTGCCCAGACAGGGTGTGGAGTGTCCCTCACTGGAATTATTCCAGAGTCCTCTGGACACAACCCTGTTCTATGTGCTGTGGGATTACCCCACTTGAGCAGGGAAGTGGGACCAGATGACCTGCTGTGGTCCCCTCCAACCTGTCCCACCCAGTGATTTGGTGATACCCATCAGTAGCATGAGCTGGCAAGTGCCCAGATGTTTCCCACCTGCACAGCATGGTGGTGTTAAACTTGCCCGGGCACTTCGGGGCAAACACCACGTGGAAGGTCTGCCTCTGTCCAGGAGCGATGACGCCGTGGTAGGGGTTGATGGAGAACAGCTGCGGGTCATGGAGGACGTCTGGGAAGACTTCCAGGGAGGAACTGACGTGCTGCAGAGAGAGCTGCTTCTGCATTGAGCGGCTTAGCTTCTTGGATCTTGGCTTAGCAGCATCCTGCTGCTGCTGCTCAGAGAGGTGCTGTTCCTTGCGGTGGTGCCGCTTCTTGGAGCGCTTCTTCTGCTTGGAATCCCGCTGCTCCTCCACAGAAGGCTGCTCCTCCTCAGAAGGCTGCTCCTCAGAAGGCTGCTCTTCCTCAGAAGGCTGCTCTTCCTCAGAAGGCTGCTCTTCCTCAGAAGGCTGCTCTTCCTCAGAAGGCTGTTCCTCCTCAGTAGGCTGCTCCTCCTCAGAAGGCTGCTCCTCATAACCTGGCGGCAAAGGATACACTGGGTACACCTCATAACCCTCTTCCAGACCTGCAAAAATCCGCTGCATCAATAAATTCAGCCGCTGCTGCTCTTCCGGCGAAAACTTATAATCTGGCTCAAAGTCATAAAACGGCTCCTCCTCGTGCTCCTCCTCTGGATACACAGAAAGCTTCCACAGGTCAGAATCTAAATGCTTCCGCTGCTCGGCTTCCTGCTCCTGCTGCTCGGCTTCCTGCTGCTCAGCTTCCTGCTGCTGCTGCTGCTCAGCTTCCTGCTGCTGCTGCTGCTCAGCTTCCTGCTGCTCATCTTCCTGCTGCTCCTGCTGCTGCTGATCTTCCTGCTGCTGCTTGGAATCCTCCTGCTGCTGCTGCTGCTGCTGCTGCTTGGCTTCCTCCTGCTGTTTCTTCTTGGCTTCCTGCTGCAGCTTGGCAAGCTGCCGCGTGCGCCGCAGATCAGAAGGATAGATCTCAAAAGGATGCTCCTGTTGCCACCAGAAACGACGCAGAAGCTTTTTGCGATGTCTTACAGTAGCAGAGGAGAGGAACCGACCTGCAGAGAGGAACAGGACACCTTTCAAAGACAAAATCTTGTGTTCCCAGCAGCTCTATCTCCTGCTGCAGTTGGGTGGAAGAGAGCTGGGATGCACTTGGAGCATCTCTGGCCAAGTACTTTCAGCAGGAAATAGAGCATCTGGGAGCAGGGTCTCTGCCTGCAGCACACACTTCCATGCCAAAGCAGGAGAGTTGGTTTTAGACAGAGACTTTGCGTTTGCCCTGGAGTGGGGAACTGCCCACAGACAGCGGCTGCAGGGCAGCTCACTGGTTACACCATTGTTTTTCCCAGTCTCAGACTTCCCAAAGAGATGACCTGATGCCCCCTTCCTGGTCCTGACCCAGCACGTGGCTCTCCCCAGAGCCTGGCTCAGCTCCTTTGCAGTGCAGAAGTGGCAGAGCAAGAACAGAAGGGACTGGAAGGCAGAGGGGGCAAGGAGAAAACTCTCCAGCTGCAGCTGGGAAGATGCTGATGAAAGTATACGTGTGGACAAGAATGAAAAAGCAATTCATGTTTTGGGGTGAAGTGGTAGGGTCTTCTCCCCAGGCCTTCAGCTACCAAGTAAAATGCCCTTACACATCAGAGCAGTTGAGTATGGCTTGTTCACTGGTTCACTATCTGCAAACTGTATCCAGGTGTATTCCAGGGCCACCTTCCCTGTGTTTTGCATCGTGAAACTGAAAAACAAGAAGGAGGAATAAAAAGAAAACGTCCAAGAAATATAAAGCAAATAGTACAGTAACATTGTCTGATGGACTCCTGGTACTGCTGAGGAGCATCTTCTTCCCCAGACAACTCTGCCATGCTCAGACTGCTGTCCTGGGTGGCCCAAAAGAGTATTTCAAAGTCTGGAAGTTTAAGAGGAAAGGGCCAACACGGTGCCCAGGACAATGAAGCTAATTGGCTTACTCTGGACTTTAGGTCTTGGTTTGACTGCAAACTTATTCTTGAGCAGATGAGGACAGGTGACATGCAGTGAAAGCAAACCCATGACTGTTCTCAGCAGAAAGACATGGCAGCACTGAACCTCTCCTGACCACCATCTCCTGCTTGGCTTTGCGTGCATGTAAATGGGCCTGTGCTGGTTTTGGCTGGGGCAGAGTTCTGGGAAGCAGGCACTGGGTCAGCCCTGGGCAAAGCAGCTCCCGCCCGTGGGGCCCTGCCTGGCCTCTGGCACTCACGTGGCTGTCCTTGTCTGGAAGGGCAAGGTGTCCTTGAGCTGAACCATGATGGTGTTCAGTTTGAACTGGGCGTAGGCAACAACAGCACTGAGGTACACCTCGGCCTCTTGGCTGCTCTCCTCCTCTACAGTGTAAGCCGGTTCCGGGACTGTCTCAACCACCTGCAAACACGGGAGGAAAGAATTATGAGCAGAGCCCAAAAAGGCAGGCTGAGAAGAGAATCTTTTGGCCTCCAAGATCAGCCTCATAGAGGGACTAGAAAGGACCATTCACTTTTACTTCCCTGGAAAGATGACAAAATTGGGACTGTTCTGCTACAGTATTTGTTTCTACCCACTGACCAAATCAGTCACTACCACAGCTGTTAATATACCCACGGAGACTATAGCTGTGTTCCAGTCCCTGGACTTCAGCCTTGTAGAGGGACTGACTTTTTTCCTGGTCCCCTATAAATCCAGCAGCTCTCAAAATTAGAGTTAAGTTCCTCTGCCAGAGCTCTGTGGATGGAGAACCTCGAGACTGAAGAGTTCTAGAAAGCACCTTTGTCTTCTTGTCTTAGGAGAAAGTGCTCCCCAGATGTCACGTGTGGAGCAACAGCCCCACTGCTGGGAGCTGGGGATGGGCATTTTGGGATGTGAAAGATCTCACTAGGAAAGTCTCAAACTGCAGATATTCTGATAGAAAAGAGGATGCTTTAGAGGCCTTAAAATGGTCCAGAAACTCGGAAAAAACCTTCACCCAAGATGAGTTTGTTTGGCAATAATGACAGTAAAAGCAAGAGTCTCTGGAGATGTTCCTTCTCCAGACTCCTCCATACTGTCACACAGTGCCTGGGCTACTCCATGATGAGATATCCAAAACAATATAGATACTACAACCAAAATCTCTGGTATCCATGCAGACAGAACTTGGAGATCACCAGCATATGCAGAAGAGTGTTTGTATTTCTCTCTACTTCAAAAGAAGAGACAGTGCAGCAGACTTAACTCCTTGTTGGTGAAAAAGCACCAAATCAGATGAAGAGATTTCTAACACCATAATGGGATAAAAACATAAAAGATTGTCTCCCATTCAACACGGGCTGCAGCACTTGTGCTGGTGGCACAGACTGATAATTTGTGTGTGGCTAAAGGTCTCTTGTCAAAAGGCTTCCCCCTCTTGTGTGAGTCCATCTGGCCACTGTGCACCCACCTCTCCCCTAGAATGCACTGCTGGTGAACCTCACAGCTGTCCAATGTCCAGAGGAAGCAGGAGCTGCTCAACCAGCAGTGATGGTGTTACGGTGGTTCTTGCTGTAAAAGCTGGGTTGGCTTCTTTTGCTGTTTTGCTTCTTACCTTCTCCTTTTTAGGCCACTTGGCTGCCGGGTCTTTCCTGGTGGTATCCTCCCATGTGACAACGCACATTCTGTCATCCCAGTCCTGAACCTCCCTTTGTGGCACTTCAAAGTTGATCCTGGCCACCTTACATTTCACAAGGTGCCTCCTGAAGGTGGCTGGGACATCTGATTTCAAGGTCACTTTGATGTTCTTGGCACAGCCAGGATGGAGGTGTCCCACCTAGGGAGAATCAGGGAGTCAAGACCAAACTGGAAGCACTAACAAGGGCAGGACTGACAGCAAAAGGGACTGATGTGGTGAGCAGCTGTGCTGGGAATCTGCACCTCAGTGTGGATTTAGGTGAAGTTTGATAGATGAAAGTGTGAACAGAAGGTGCCACCTCCCATAACATGAAGCCTTTTCTGCAAGGCTGGCAGCCTTAGCCCAGCAAAGCCAGGGATTGCATCTCCTACATGGCACTGGAATGGGCTACCACTGGTATGTGAGGACTCCCTGCCAGCTCCCAGGAACACCAGGGCAGGGCTTGAGTAATGGGGAAAGGCAGAGCAGTCCACGCTCACCTTGGGGGAGAACTGGAATGGGGCGTCCGCCTCCCACTCAAAGCGCATGACCTTCCAATGTGTGTGGTTGGTGATGGTGAAGGTCCTGCGGCAGGGCTTCCCGACAGGACAGTCCCCAAACTGGATGTGGTTCACTCTGACAGCTGTGAAGGAGGAGAGCAAGGGATCTCAGCATGCAGGGAGCTCCACCCGCCCCCCTCAGGTGCACAGACACCTGTACATCCAATGCTTCCTCGCTCCAAGCCTTCCTCCCTCTGGGCGGGAGTTCCCCAGGCAGCTCCCCATCCCACCACTTTCAGGGAAAGACCCTGACACGTCCCTAAGCCAGCGACATGCAGCACAGCACACACTGCTCTGCATGCGTGGCTGCCATGCCCACAGGCCACCAAGTCCAGTGGGTGACAGCCCAGGCCTGGCTAGAGAGAGGACACACACGATCAGACGTTTTCCTCTTCCTCACTCCACCCTGGCAGCCTCTCCTCTCTTACCATCAATGATGTCTTTCTTCAGACTGCTGTTAGCATTCCTCTCCTCTGTGTCTTCCTCTAGTCCATCAAGGGTGAATTCATCCTCGTGGCCTTCACCCACCAGCTCTATTAGAGTCTTGTTAGAGTAGACATCCCCCACTAACACACGAATCTTCCCTTCCAGACGTTGAGCCAGGGTGGGTTTGAAAATGACATCAAACTCTGCTGATTGCCCATGATACAGAAGCAGGAAAGGCTTCTTTGGGGGCTTGCTCTCTGCACAGCAATGGAAATCAGAGTTAAGTGATACAGCTGCTCAGAGGAAATATTTCCATAGGATATATGAGGAATAAGAGGTTGAAACCAGCTGCCTTCTAAGCACAGGTTCTACCTCCAGTGCTTCCAGGCCCTCTTCCTATGTTCACAAGACTGCCACCTCCAGACACATCACCACTTAAGCAACTTAACCTCAGGCTGATGCCCAGCCCTCATTCCATCTGCTTCCAGCCAGCTCCAGCCATATGGAAAGCTGAGCCAAAGAATGCTTTCAGCTTCTTCTGGCTGGCTGTGTGCTCAAGGGCTGCCTCTGTTCAGCTTGGCACCTTGCCACATGCAGCAAAGACCTCAGAGGCTCCACTGAGGTAGTGATAGTCCCCCACAACTCAACCCACCATGTCTAGAAGAACAGAAGAACTTCCTACAACTTGCTAGGAGGAAACCCTGCAAAGAGTCCCCAAGAAGAGCCTGGGGGACAGAGAGCCCAAGGAAAGAAACTGTGTCTAACATCTGGCTGCTGCTTAGACAAGCCAAGAGCAGGGCACACATTTTCCCTCTGCATGATCACACTTGACGGTTAATGAATTTACCATTTTCATCAGAATCCTCTTCCACCTGTTCGGTGAAGAATCTCTCAAGTGTGGAGCGCCTGCCTTTCAAGAAGAACGCTCCATGCTCATCCTCCAGGTGTAACATAAACTGAGAAAAGGGAACACAGAGCACAATGACACTGGTGTGAGTACACGATGGCACGGGGACTGACACCACAGTGCTGCTGGTACTGCATCCCAGCACCCCTGCCCACTACAAACAGCACCTAGCACAAAAGTTAAGTCAAACCAGCTGGGAAAAAAGGGCATTCAGAGGCATTTGGCTAGAACTGACACAGAAACAAGCAGGACAGAAAGTAATGAGCAGAATGTAATTAAACCACAACTAAGTTTACTTAAAATGTAGTAAACTGGGATCAAATACAATCTAATGGAACTGGGAAATCACACATGTTCATAAGAACAAAAGGTGACCTGAGAGACAGGGGGGAAAATACTCCACCATCTTTTTTGTGTTCTACTTAAAAGAAGGAAGACTGGATGGAAGATTTCCAAGAACTTCCTTCTTGGAGAACAGACATCAGTCACTTGCTTAAAAAGAATTTCTGACACCTCTTCCCAGGTCTGCCATGTTTTCTGGGACCCTTCCCCCATGCCACAAGCACTTGTTCCCAAACCAGACCATTCCTTGAGCAGGTGCTCACCTTGACAGGTATGATGCCATTGTTGTGGACGAGCAGGGGGAGCATCTCTGAATCCCCCAGCTGGAGCCTCCTGAAGCGCAGCACAGCATTTCCGCTCTTGCTGCGAGCGCTCGGGCACACGACTGTCACCTGTGGCTCATGCCCCTTCCCACTGATGGTGAAGGTCAGGATTTGGGGTTTGATTTTCAGAGAGCTGCAGGAGAGGCACAGAAACGATTTCAGCTGGCACTAGCCCATTTCTCATTGGACAAGCAAAGCAGCAAGGGCCACTCACAGTGTTTTCCCTGCCTGGTGCTCCTGTACCCCACAACACAGCCCCCCACGAGCCTCCTCCCAGTCAACTCAGAGCCATTCACAAGAGGAATCTGCTCAAAAAAGCCAGATCCTTCCAGAATAACAGTTAAAAATAATTTCACTTAATCTAATCATGCAGTACAGCAGGTAAATAATGAGGCACCAGATGAGACATGGCAAATCCCCTGGCTGCAGTGAGATGAGACATATGCAACAAGCCAAAGCACAGCACAACAGCAGTACAAAAGCAAGAAGGCAAAAAATAGATCAACACCACCATCAGTAAAGATATTTCCAAGAACAGTAAAAAAGCAATTGCTTATTAGCAATTAGACTTCTCTTGTTCCAATTCGGCCACTAAAGGGTTAAGGAGGGCAGGTCAAAGCCCCAGTACACAGGTCCCAGGGCAGAGGAACTGGGCTCCTCTTTCCTACCAGTCCCAATTACTCACATAAAATAGCTTAATGAATGCCAGGGAATCACAGAGGATCACCTAATTTTACAGAAACAAGGAGGAAATTGTGACTGCTGACTTGCTGGCACAGAAACTGCTTCATCTAAGCCTTTGCCCTTGGAAAGCCCCAGCTCAGCTGCAGCACATCTCAGTAACTTCCAGTTGGCTACCTAGTACTGCCCTGTCTTCATAGTTCCTCATACAGGCTGAACCATCAGCCTCATTTTTCTGCTCTATCTAACAGCTGCTGCCTCCCAGATCATCTCACGCCAAGTACTCTGCCTAAGGCTACTGAAAGCATTAGAGTTAACAAGAGCTCTGTGCCTTCCCAGTGGAGAGGCAGCTATCACTGAGGCCTCCCCCAGTATTTCACAGGGTCAGTTACCCTTTTGGGATGACAAGGGAAGCCTTGAAAGTGCAGTTGTAGTCCTTGTCCTCTTGTGGAGTGAAGGTCACCGTAGCAACAGCATAGGATGAGCCAGGAATGGACATCTTGACTGGATACAACTTGAAAATGTTGTCGATAGAGCTTTTTTCCTTGGGGGAACCCAGAGAGCAGTGTTAGGAGAAAACACCTTTCAACACGACAGTTTCATTCATAAATGCATCACTGAGAACAGCCCTAGACAGTGTGTCTTCCTTCCTGCTTCCCTGGGCAGGCTCCCTCCCTCCCAGGGAATGCTGACCTTGTGCTAAAGCATTGTGTGTTTTGAGCACTGGCAGCTGCCCCAGCCTATATGGGAGGTGGGCACTGCATGGAAAACCCTGCAAGTAACCTAGAACTGGCCTTTAAAGAGAAGGAAAAGCCACGGAGCCTGAGGAAATGCTCTGCTTTGAGCTCTGGCACGTCAGTTCCTAACAGCCCCTCTCTGGGTGTGCTTCCAAGACAGGTGCACAAGGATTCACTTCTCCCACCAAAGAACCCAGAGGTGTGAGCCAAAACCTTGCACAAGACATGCAGAATTCAACACAACTGTTCCCTGGCTCTACTGCTCTCCCCTGCAGTTTGACCTGCACTGAGCTAGACTAGTCTGGGCCCCAGGAAGCAATGCATCTGGAGAACAAAACAGGCTCTCACACGGCCTTTAGAGGGCAACCATCACCTTGGCCTCCTGTTCTTACCTTTCCAGGCAGGGGGTTGATGGAGAGGAGCACTTCACATGGCAGACCGCTTGCACTGTACATATTGAAATGAGCTTTGGCCTCTTGCCCAACCAGAACCTTGTTGAAGATGAATTTGTTCTCATCTATGAGGAACAGGCCCACGCCTTCCACTGACTGCAGCTTGTGGCCGAGGTCGGGGCTGCTGCAGATCGGGTACTCCTCGAAGATTGACATGACATCCTCAACAAGTGCTGTGGACAGACCAAGGGATCAGCATCTGGATCTGGACCCTGCTGGCTTCTCAGAAGGCTTGAAAAGCCCTTTCTGCCTAGGGGACTGTAAACCCAGCCTTGGGTGGGGGAGGTGGTCATGAGGATGGAGCTCAGTCAACCTTAAAGAGCATTGCTTTCCTTTTATCCTTCCATGCATCCCCTCCTAGCCTGGGAGGCATGAATCCACTGATGGACTTGAAGGGCGCTGGAAGCTCTGAGGATTTTATGGTGGGACACCAGGGCTGGTGTGCCATTCTATCCAAGCAGCAAGTTTAGGTGCTGATCAGCAGCAGGTCTGACCATAGGAAACTGTGGGCAGTGTGTACCTGGGATGCAGGACTTGGCAATCAGGGTAAAGGGAATGCCCAGGGGATTGTCCTTGGGGTCTCTGCCCATGATGTCTATGTAGAGCTGCTCCTCACATGTCCCCTCCTGCCCTGCGAGGCATTCCACTGTGATCTTCTGCTGGCCCCACGGAGCGATGGAGCCAGAGCAAGGGGACACCGTGAACATGCCAAGACTGAGCTGACTCTGCAGAAAAAGTTCCAGGAGAGGCTGGTGGTTAACAGCTGTGCCTTGAGCACGCCAGCAAGGAGTATGCCCTGCCTTGGCCTCCAGCTGGGCCCAAGCACCCAGTCCCAGGGCAGGGAAGGATGACTCCATGGCCCAAAGGAAGCCCCAGGCTGAGACCAGCAAGCCAGGAGGAGCTGCAACAGCCTGTCCCAAGTGGCAGAGAGAAAGGAGTTAGAGAGTAAAGAACGAAGGTGGTAGCTGTGATCCTTCAACCTCCAGAAGTAACGCAGGAGAGCAGAAATAGCTGTGAGAAATGATGGGAGAGATGTAGGGAAGAAAATGCAATGTTGTCTGAGCTCTGTGGACTGGGAGTTCAGTGGGGGCTGTTTTTGCTTCTGTGGTGTCCACACACCTATGCTGGCTAGCAGCTACCAAACACAGGACCCACTCCCCTCCCCTGACCCCACAACTCCAGGACAGAGCCAGAGTACAGGACTGTCAGTGGGACTGAGCAGATACTGGACTCCATCCCACAGACCACGTCCCATCCTATGGTGATGAGCCCTCAGCCTGGGCACAGCAGCATCTTCTCACATCCCCTGCAGCAGCACTTGTTGGGGAGCAGGAGTCACCCACCTGTGTCGAGGAGCTTGATATCCTTCCCACAGAGCGCTTCATTTCAGGTTCCCCTTCCTTTGAACTGAGAGGAGAAAGCAGAGGTATCTGTCATGCTGAGCTTCCTTGCCTTTCTCTGAGGCCAAAGCTGGCCTTCCTCCCCACAGAGAAAAGCCTTCCTGCTCCTGATGGCTCCCAGAGAGCAGCCTGCAGCACCCACTGCTGCACAGAGCAGCTCTAGCACCAGCTTTCTGCTACACATGGGGATACCGAGACATTTTTGTGCTCCCTCTCCCCAGCCAAGGATGCAAATGGATGACAGCCCAGGTCTCCTGGCTGCCTGCCACATACCAGCTGTGAGGTGGTGCCTCCTCAGACAGGAAGGGTGGTGCAGGGCTTCTCCTACCTTTTGCTTTGCAACGCAGATGCATCCTTGGGCTCCTGGAGGATGTGGAATCTGAATTTGAGCATGCCTTTGTTCTCCAGCATGACAGTCTGGGTTTTCTTGGTGCCCTTGATCATGGCACCAAAGTTGATGGGTGAGGCAGGCTCAATACTGTACTTGCTGTACACAGCTTTCGCCGACACACTCACTGGGATGTTGGCAGCAACCTGGCCTCCTTCACCTGAGCTGGCATCTATCACCTGTATCCACAGGAAGGGGTGGTAAACACAGCAAAGAGGCCAGCCTCCACCCCAGGCCTACATCAGTTTAGCCTCCCTGTTTAAACACCTCCTCCAGAGTCAGAGTCTCAGCTCCACTTAGGAAGCCTCCCAAATGGTTTTGAAAGACTTTGTGTAAGTAGGAGAATTCCCCAGTTAAAGGCCTCCTTCCAGAAGACACCTATCCTGTTCATGCTCCCAAAACACTGTGTGATAACACAGCCTGGCCCAGGCAGCTCACCTGGCAGTACAGGATGGGTTTGTTCTTGAGGAAGATTTCACTTGTCGGGTGGAAGAGAATCTCAATGTTCACACCAGGCTGGGAGGCAATCAGCATGCCTGACTGAGGCTTAACAGTGAAGTGGGATGCCAAGTCTTGCATCCTGGGACCTGCATGTATCAGCATGAACCTGGGGAGAAAGGGGAGGAATGGAGAACTCTGCAGTTCAACCAGCACAGCTAGGACTTTGCATAGGGCCAGAAAAAAAAGAAAAGGGAGAGTCTAGCTCTGCTCAGGAAATCCTGGATCTTGACAGAGAGTGCAGACAATCACGAGGTTACTGCAAGAAACCTTGACACCAAAATTTCTCATTCACTCCTTTACAGAGTCTCAGAAAGAGAAAGGTGACCATCAAAGAAAGGCAAAGAACCTCAGCATTTCAGTGACTGAAATTTCTGGGGCTCTCCTTTGGGTTCCTGCTGAGCTGGGAAGAACTGCTGGTTTGTGGCTGGATTCTCTGGTAAAATAGCTGAGATTAGAGAGCCCAGGTTTTGTATTTACCATGAGGTGGCCAGCATGGAAACAAGTTCTAGCCATTGACAGAGAGAGAATGCAGGCCTGGGAACTTGAGGAATGCTCACTACCAGGCAGCTGGACTCACCTGTACTCAATGTTGTATAGCCCTCTGTTCTTTAGACTCACAACTTTCTTGATATTATCCAGGACATTAATGGTTCCAAATTCCAAGCTTCCATCTGAACCTGCAGAAAACCCACAGAGCAAAGTCAAAAATGGTATTTGTGAGCTGCTGCAGAATACACCAGGTCACAGGCTACATGGAGGTCTCAGCACAAAACCCTTTTCAGCAAGTTTCCATTCTTGGAAGTGTTTTCTAGCTACTTCTCTGCCCTTTCTCTTCTTACTCAGAATGTCTGCAGGTTTAGTAGCTAAGGAGCTTGGCTTCCATTTCCTCGCTTCCAAGCACAAATCCAATTACTTTATAAGTTGTACTGAGCCTGTGGGAGTTGCCAACTGCCTGTTCAAGTCACTGTTGTTTCAAAGCCCCCAAATCCAATCTGCACATGAAGCTGCATGCTTCAAAGTTCAGATGGGAGAGACCTAAGGCTGCCAGTGCTCTGACAATGCTTTCTTCCACGCAGCTTGCAGGGTATCTGCTTTATGTATCCCATCCCAAGTGCTTTGGTCACCCACCTCCCAAAGTAATGCAGTTGCACCTCGACTACTTTGTTTGGGAGGCATCCACTGACCTTCAGGCATGTCCATGCTCAGAGAAATATCATAGACCTCTGCAGAGATTTTGATGTTTTCAGCCTGAACAATCCCCAGGATGTTTTCTGTATCTGAAACCTGAGGCAGCAAGAAACAAACACTGTTCAGATTATTCTTTTGGTAGACAGCCTGTAAGTCCTTGTCTCTGCTGGCTGTTTCCTTTGTGGCCTCTCTGCCTTCACAAGCAGTTGGACTCACACACTTTCCTAACCTGTTCATATCATGGGCTGCCCCAGTGGGATTCTGCTGCTGTAAAAAACCCTATCAGCCCAACTCTGCCCTCCTACAGCAGGGAACACTGCTGCTAAAGCCTCCTTGAGAGGCACAGGGATGTAAGAACAACCACAAGAAGCATGAGGTGTCTCAGAGAAGGTGGCATGAAAATCCTCTCTGATCTCTGAAATGCAGCCCCTAAACCACGGGGAACAAAATCCCAGGGGGAGAGTTTGTCGCACTATGCAAGAGGCTCAAAGTCCAGGAGCAATGTGAAGATCATGCTGCAGCCTGTACAACCAAACAACAACCTTCAGCCATTCACAGGAACAAGGTGGTTGCGATACAGGCTTAGGATGCAGCGCCCACTTATCTGGAAGGGGGTGGATGCACTGCATGTTCTGGCAAACGCTGTGTAGAGGCACAAGTTGGGGTCACAGCACCCTCGTGTCTGTCAGGTGCAGCTCTGCCTGACTCTGTCCCTAAGAGTACATGGCTGCTCACTGCCCTGCTCTGCCACGCAGGGCACAGGCCCTCTCACCTCTAGTCGGAGGCTCTTCTTAATGCTGCCAACCTGCCTGGCCTTGAAATTCAGTGTCACCTCCAACTCTGAGCGGGGATCAATGATGCCACTATCTTGTGACAGGGAGAAGTCCTCAACAAGGTCATCCAGCCCGCTGAGCTGCCAGGCCATGGGCAGTAGGGCGTCGTTTTTCAGGACCAAGGTCCTGCTGTCAGTCCTGCAGAGACAGGAAGGCACTTGGCATCAGCTGCTGGATGGTCACACCAGCCTCGCCACAGAATGCAACTTGGAGCAGCTCTGTCCGTGCCCAGAAACCAGAGTCAAACATTTTCTCTTTGTCAAAAGTCTTGGAGTGCTTTTGGGATGACTGACCTGTGCAGAAGCAGCTTGTCAAAAGACAGCTCCAGGGGGCTGACGTCCAGCTTCACGTGCACCCCATGGCAGCACAGGCTGAAGACCACTGGGTCCGGGTTCTTCCCAATGCAGCAGATGAGTTTGTCTTCCAGGAAGCCAGCGGAAGTGGGGTATGCCCAAATGGTCAGCTCCTGGACCCAACCCCACAGAAAGAAACAGAAAGAGCGCTGTGTGTGAGCAGGAGGAGCAGCTCCTGGGCACTTCTACAGTGCCTGCCCTACCTGCCCTTCTCCTACCTGCTCCTCCTCTGCTTTCAGTGTCATACTGGGAGGGTCCAAAAGGAACGTCTCTGCCTCCCCATCATCCTCAAAGGAGAACTGGACCTCTAGGTCCACAGGGGAGTTGTTGAGGATGGTTATTTTCTCTGAGTTGCCTGGACAGTTCTGGGCCTTGTACCTGTCCACAGAAGGGGAAAAGGCTGCAGAGGAGACTGTTGCCTTTGCCACACATGGAGGAAAGCACCGTGTGCCAGCAGCAGGAAGCGGTGCTGGAAGGCCCCACTCCAACAAACAAGTGAGGCAAATAGATCCCAGTCAGGGGCATGGTCGTGTGCTCATCCTTGTCTTACTTTGACGCCTTCCCCTGTACTTGGTGCCTCCACCCCAGAAGCCTGATGAGGCTCAGGCCACTTCAAGAGTTTTTAATACAACATAAATTCAAAGGTGCCTAGAAAAATAACAGTACACCAGGCACATGGGTTCTTCCTCCTTCTTTCTTGGGCTGCCTTCCCTGCAGCGTATAAAGAAAGGCTTTTGGAAAAAGAGTTTAGCTTATCTCTTCCATAGAAGTCATGAAACTGCTTTGGATTTCATGGGTTACCTCAAAGTCTGAGGAAAAGAAATATAAAGCATGAATTCCCAAGAGGAATGCAATAAGGTAACAAATGACCCTTCTCTCAGGTGTGGAAATGACTTTGGAGTGAAAGGGTTAACAAGGCAAACAGAAATCCCACACCATCCATCAACCTGGCTAAAGACTGTCTGTTTTTTAAACTATTTCAGTTTCATTTCCTTGGGTTGTCAAAATAGCCCTAGCCCTCCAGAGCTCCCATGGAGACAAGAACTTAATGTTAAATATTATTAAAAAAAAAAGTGACAGTAAAAGTAGAAATAATGACAATGTGTTTAGGCAGACTTCATCCAGCAGTAAGGATGCAATGTCACTACAGGAAAATATAATTCCTGCTGTAGGTTCCCCCCGACACCTATTGCCAGGTCTATCATAAAATCTTAGTAATAATTACAGATTAATGAAAGGTTTACAAGACCATCTACAAATAATTGATCGATCAGGCTACCTGCAGAGCTCAAAGCACTTCAAAAAGCATCATAAAGTTCATTTCCTAAGGGGTGAAGCTGAGGAGTGGAGGGTGACAAAAGTTGCCCCCCAAGTCACCTTTGGGCTGGCAGCAGCACGTGGCTCTGGCCACCAAGGCAGCCACCAAGGCAGCCACTGGGTAGGCAGAGCAGCTCTTCCAAGGCTCATTTGCCTGTTATCTGCTCAAGTTCACACATCTGTGGTCCTTCAAACTCATGTGTCTCCCAGGACTCTGCCTGGGACTGCCCTGGATTGTGCCACTGGGACAGCATGTCTCCAAGCGGGTCCAGAAAAGTACAAGGCCCAGCAGGGAGCACATACCACTCTCTTGATTTCCCACACAGCAGCGGTCCAAAGTGGAATTGCTTTGTGCTCTCAACATATTCCTTGAAGATGATTTCATCTTCCTTCATGGTCTTCCTCCACTGCGGAAACACCAGCCTGGGCAGAGAAAGTAGGAAATGTAGGCAGAAAGCCATAACCCCTCCTGGTGGCTGAGGTACCATCTGCCTTCCCAGCTCCCAGCACAGGGAGAGATGCTGGGTGACCTCAGGCAGCACCATCTGCCCAGGCCAGAAGCCCCAACGGGCAGCCCTGGCTGTGAGTGCAGGGGGCAGCAGTGGGGGAGGCTGCCAGGGGCCAGCCTTACCGTGGGTCCTGGCTGATGCTGGGGTACAGGCCGGTGCCGCTGCAGGGAAGCTTGTACAGGCGCTTTGTCTCCATGAGCTCAAACCTCAGTGTCTGCTCAAACGTCCCTGGCTTTTTGGTGGAGAAGAGGACCTTCAGTTCCACCTCACCGTGGGCAGGCGCTATCCACCGGTATCGATCCGGCCTGGCAATTAAAGAGGAGGCTTCAGACATTGCTCAGGAGCAAATGAAACAAGGAGGGTGCACTCGCCATCCCATGGAGGCACTGGCACAGGGTCACTGCAGAGCTGGGGACAATGGGCCTCGTTTGGCACGGGGACCAAGAAGCAGAGGCACCATCTCCTCCCGTGCAGCTCACCTGAGGAATTCTGTGGGGGCTGAGGCACTTTCCAGTGTACTTTTGGATCTTGTTGCAGAGGAATCTCGGGGACCTTTACTTGGAGACTTGTCTCTGCTGGCTGCTTTACCCGTCACTGGTTGGCCCTTGGCAGAACTGCCCTTCACATCTGGGGTCTCGGCCTAAGGGGAGAGAGAAAAGGGAGGGAGAGGTGAGCCTTGCCCTGAGACCTCCCCATCCTGGAAAGCAGAATGGGGCTTTGTCACCAACTGAAGAGAGAATAAATAAATAAGTCCACCTGCCCACAGACTTGGTCTTCCTTATTGGAGTTTGTTTTGCCTAGGACACCCCTTCTCACTCAGGACCCTCTCCTCAAAGGAAGTTGATGGTTTTAAGTGATTTTTCCCCTCTTGTCTTACAGAACTGCTCTGTCTCCAGCAGAGCTGTCTCTTTTGTCCCATCCCTGACAGAAAGGAGACCTGCAGACATAGGGCCCCATCACATCTTCACTGTCCCCCATGCCCCCATCTAGCCTGGTCCCTGCCCTGGCACCTTCAGTGCCAGCACCACTGGAGCACCCACCAGACTGCCTTCCATAGCAGCATGGTCTGGTGCAACAATGGTGAAGGGCTTCACGAGTACTGCAGAGCTTCTGGGTTCTAACTGCTTCACTGGGTAGCTGACCCTGGAGAGGACAGCAGGAGGGGGAAGGGGATGCCATTCTGGATGCAGTCCCAGATATTTCAGCATCTAAAACAGAAGAGAAAACCCTGTTTATACTTCTGTCACCTTCATCCTCACAACTCCTTCTGTAAAGGCACTGAGCTTTTGGCAATGGGCTTTTTGATTTATAGGAAGTACAAGTGCTTTGTTACACCCAGTGGGGTGAGCAGGCTCCAGAGCAAAGGCAAGAGCTACAAGTGGGACTGGGAGAGAAACCTCTCCTGAGTGACTCAGCTGAAGAAAACAATGACCATGAGCTGCCCTCTCCTGGGACCATTTATAATAATTTCCAGGCTGGGAAACTCTGAACAGATGGGATACTTGTACACAGAGCACTCCCACTTTCTGCCCATCTGAGGGATGGTGATAACCTCCCCTCCCCATCCACACAGATGCTACAGAGTCATTGCTGAACATCATCAGCGGCCTGGACAAGGCTCTGTGCCATTATTACCTGGGGGCACATAATGCTCCAGGGCCCAAGATCATGGCAAGCTCAGGATCAGAGCCTTGCAGGGTTTTACCTGGTCTTCTGTTGGCAGCCTCCCATTCTTCAGGATCTCCCTAATCATGTTCTTTGGATTTGTGACCTGGATGTCCAAGCATGGCACTCCAACATGCTTGTCTCTGACTGCCCCTTCTGCAACTTTGCTTTGTGTCCCCAGCTGAGGGGACACCTCCACCTTCTCCTGAGGCTTACTGGTCTTCTGACCTTTGTTTTTAGCTGAAGACTGGGTCTCGTTTCCCATTTGGATCACAGGTAACTGCACAGTACCCTGAACCCTGTCCCAGTTGGAGAAAACCTGTGCGACATTCTGCTGTGATGACTCATGGATCTGAAACCGCAGGATCAAGTTCTTCTCCGTCTCAGCTGGGTCCTCTGGAATTTCGGTTTCCATCTTCTCTGGAGCTTTGGTTTCCTCCTTCTCAGGGGCTTTGGTTTCCCTCTTCTTTGGGGCTTTGCTGTCCACCTTCTCAGGGGCTTTGGTTTCCCCCTTCTCTGGGGCTTTGCTTTCCATCTTCTCTGGAGCTTTGGTTTCCTCCTTCTCAGGGGCTTTGCTTTCCCTCTTCTTTGGGGCTTTGCTGTCCACCTTCTCAGGGGCTTTGGTTTCCCCCTTCTTTGGGGCTTTGGTTTCCACCTTCTTGGGGGCTTTGGTTTCCTCCTTCTCTGGGGCTTTCGTTTCCCCCTTCTTTGGAGCTTTGGCTTCCTCCTTCTTTGGGGCTTTGGTTTCCACCTTCTCAGGGGCTGTGGTTTCCTCCTTCTCTGCAGATTTTGTTTCTGCCTTCTCTGGGGGTTTGGTTTCCTTCTTCTCTGAGGTTATGATTTTCCACATCTTTGGGGCTTTGTATTTCCACTTATCTGGGATTTTGGTTCTCTTCATCTCTAGGATTTTGCTTTCCCCCTTCTTTGGGGCTTTGCTTTCCCCCTTCTCAGGGGCTTTGCTTTCCCCCTTTTTTGGGGCTTTGATTTCCCCCTTCTTTGGGGCCTTGCTTTCCATCTTCTCAGGGGCTTTGGTTTCCCCCTTCTTTGGTGCTCTGCTGTCCACCTTCTCTGGGGCTTTGGTTTCCCCCTTCTTTGGTGCTCTGCTTTCCTCCTTCTCAGGGGCTTTGGTTTCCCCCTTCTTTGGAGCTTTGGTTTCCTTCTTCTCTGGAGGTTTGGTTTTCTTCTCTGGGGGTTTGGTTTCCTTCTTCTCCGGGGCTGTGGTCTTCCCCTTCTCTGGTTTTGCAGGCTGCTTCCCCAAGGAGACACCCTTCTTTTCCTTCTTCCTCCTCTCTTCCTCCTGCTGCCTCTCTTCTTCCTTCTGCCTCTCTTCCTCCTCTAAGGCTTTTGCCTCCTCCTCGAGCTTTTGAGCCAGCAGCTTCAGCTCCCTTAAGCAAACAAAACAGAAAACATCCCTGAGAGTTACCACCAGAAACCTGGGCTCACTAGTCCTGGCTGGCCCTGAACTTCATTCCTTGACCCTGAGGCCAGGCAGAACCGTGAGACCGTTTCCATGAATTCTCCTCCACCCACAGAGGTTGGGAACATCCCAAGTGAGGGGAAAGGTGGAAGGGGACCTCCAGGACCAGCCAAATATAAGCCTTGCCACCATAAGGTCTCGACTGTACAACCTCCCTCTTAAGCACAGCCAGACACCTCCAGCCCACTGCCAAAGGCTGATCCACCATCTCTCTGCACTGATGCCTGAAGATGCCCTTTGTCTCTTGATTTCCCAGTTTAAACCAGATCACTAATTTCTAACATCTGCTTATCCCTCCTACAATTCTTACTCGACTCATTCAGTCCCATTCTCCTTGGGCATAGCCTGCTCCTTAATGAGAATAATTCTATCAGTCAGAAGGCAAAAGCTGCAGGAAATCCTCTCCAGCAAGACACGCTCTTGTCAGCCAAATTTCCTGCTGGAACCCAGCTGTGACCAAGGCAAACTGCTATCTGCCATGGAAACAATTTGAAGCAGCCTCATCTCTCTCCTCCCCATGAAACCAACTTCAGCCTGGGCTGAAAGAAGTCCTGATACATAGGCTAGCTTTAAGCAGCCTCCCCTCCCAGCTCCACCCTTTTCCTATGTGTCCTGAGCTGGGCTGCCTTGCTGGAGCAGAGCTTCTCCTGTGCTTGCCTACTGCTGCAGCTGAAGGGGAGCCTAAAGGACATGAGTTTTTATGGGTGCTGTCCCACCATAAGGAGAACCCTGGCAGATCAGCATTGCAAGCACTTCATCCGTGGCAGGACCAGGACCCAAACCAAGGGTCTGTGCCGCACACCTGCCCATACCACAATCCCACTGTTTTGGTGAAGAAGGGAGATGATGAAGAAGGTGTGAATCAACATCATGGACTAAGAGACACTTCTACAGGCAGTGCCAAGGCAAGCCCACAGGCCAGCTTCCTGCAGGCAGCATCTAAGCCAGAGGGCTCAGCAATAAAATGGAGAAGAAGATGTTCCATCTCAACAGAAGAAGGTCCTTCCTCTCCTGGGAGCCAAGGAGCTAAGAGTTGCCATCCCAGAAGTGTTGCTTCTGGCCTTTGCTATCAAACACCTCTGAGCTCAGAGCCCTTAGAGCAGGGAAACCCTCCAGGGACACTGCCCTGAGCAGTAACCCATGGAATGCTTACTCACCTCTCCCTCCGTATACGCTGCCTCTCCAGTATTATTTTATCCACTAGGGCTTTCTTCTCCTCAGGGAGGGCATCATACTCATCCTCATCCATTTGCAAGAGATGTTCTATGTTCCTCTGAGTAGCTTTTTTCCTCTGCAGTTCTTTAGCACAAACCAGAGGAGAAACCATGACTGACTGCAAACAGAGCTGGGTGCTCTGGGTCAGCTGCAAGGATTCACAGATTTTCCGGACCCAGCCTATTGTACCAGGAGATACTGGGGAGCTCATATCCCTGCTCCAAAATTCACACAATCCCCCAAACTATGGCTAGACAGTGAGTTCCTGTGCTTTGCCTGGCTTAAGTGCACCAAGGCTGAGGACACTGTCACTGAGCTACAGCAGCTTGCACTTATGCCCAAGTTTTAATGTTAGAGATTAAGGGGAGTCTTAAAACCTCAGCTCTCCTGCAACTCTGAGATGAGTGCTGGTTACACTGAGGCAGAAGGTGGAAAGATTAATAAAAACATTTCTTACAAGCTCTGCTGCAAACCCAGATAAAGTTGAAGGCTAGAGAGAGAAGATTTGAGAAGGACGGAGATGTCTCACCTTCCTTCTCTTTTTCAGCTTCCATCCTCTTTCTTTTAGCTTCCTCCTTGGCTTTCCAAGAAGCATAATCCTGATGCAGGTTCACCATGTAGATATGATGACGATTCTTGACAGCTTTGAGTACACAGAGCAAAGAAGATTCCAGGCTGCTGGTAAAGAGGCTCTCCAAACCATCAAAGATCACTCCCTTGTAGCAGTCTTTATACTGTGAATAAAGGCAAGAGTAAGTCAGCCACTGCATGCAGGGGGCTCGCAGCTGGACAGTAAACCCAGATGTCACAGGGCACCAGCTATCCTTGTTCCAAGTGCATTAGCAAAGACCAGCTTGGATCTGTCCTTAGGCTCTGCCAACTAAGGGCATCTGCAGCTTCCCCCAGGGTTCCCTGCACACAGTCCAGGATGCTCCAACTGCACGTACAGACCTCCTCCTCCTCCTCTCCGAGTTGTACCTCACTGCCTGTCTCTCTGGAGGAGGAATGTCCTTTTCCCCCACCTCACACACCTTCAGCCTCTCACAGAGGATGTCCACCAGCAGGTCCTCGGGCAGCACACAGCTCAAGCAGTTCAGCTCTTCCCCAGATCTGCTGATGATGTTCAGCTGCTGCGGCGCAGGAGCAGTGGAAACTGTGAACTGTAATGTGGACCATTGTAGGAAAACAAAGCATGGTGGAAAGTCCCGAACAACTCCACTGCTGGGCTTGGAGATGGGCTTCCTCACTAGTGGAAACTAGAACAACCCAGCAGTGCAGGCCAGCAGCTCCAGGGGATGGTCCTGGAGGGTCCATCCCTTGGCCAGCAGAGACCCAAGCTTGCCAGCCCCCGGTGCAGCCTCCCAGCACTCTGATCACTGCCTGCAGCCACACTGGCCAGGACTGCACTTTGCCAGCAAACCACTGAGAACCAGTGGAGTTTGTCTGCCAGAGCACATTCTCAGCCCAAGTCATGCCCAGCCTGCCAGCTGAGCTTGGCACTATGGACCCACATACCAGGCCCTAGCTGGCACAGAGTCTCCACTATAAGCAGCCCCTGCCCATCTCAAAGACAATGCAAAGGTCCCAGGCATCAACCAGTGCAGATTGTGTTTACCTTGACTTCCTTTTTCTCAGGTTTGCTGGCTGCCTCCTTCTTCTTTTGTGCTGAAGGGTTCTTGCCCTTGGCACTCTTCTCACTGCTTTTTTCCCTGGGGGCTTGTTTATTCTTGGCCTGATAACTGAGCTGAGACTGTTTACCTGCACATGGGACAGATGGTTTAGGGGGATGTGAAAAGCAAGTAGGCACCTTTTACTGCACAACCTTGGGCCCTGGAAGGAACATGGCACTTTTCCCCCAGTCTGCTGGCCACTGGCAGCACTGTTTCCCAGAAGCAGCTCCACCCCTGCTTCTCTTACCAGCAATAAAGCTCTTAAAGCACACCACTCCATACTTGATCTTAAAGCCACTTTGTCCCTCCTAACAACTGTGCATGCAGGTAACAGTGCTTGCACGGTAGTTCCCCTATGGATCAAGCCAAAGATTCATCCTCCAGGACCATTGTTTCCATACACTGCACCTATCCTGCATTCTCATGTGGAGATGTGCAGCCCTTCCCCACTTGCATCACCCATCTCCACTGAAGCTAAATCCTCCCTGTGGGAAAACCCCAGCTGGGACTCTTCTTCCTTCCACCAGCTCCCAGCCCAGCCAGGTTCAAAACTGAACAATGCAAAACTTCCCCCTGCACCGAGCTAGGTCTGGCCTCACCCTGCAGAGCTCAGGGTACCAACTGCCCATTAAGTTTTATCAAAGTTTCCAGTCTCACATGGAGAACAGCCCAACATGCATGAGCTGTGTAGCCTGACAGTGGGCATAGGTAAGTAAATCTCTGGAGAAATGAACTCATTTATAGCATGTCTCTCATTGGAAATCCCTCTGGGAGGCTGTTCTTCCCCTTCCTCTCATTTGTGAGGTTACACTCATAGTCAGTCCTTTTGTGCTTAGTGAGAAACTTCAGAAGGCTTTTTCCTTGTTAAAGTGGGCAGCAGTTCTGCCTGCTGCCCATGAGGAACAAGCTCAAATCAGCTTTGAGAAAATATGAAATATTTGGGAAAAAGACATGCGTGCTTCACCATCCCTAGAAAAATGAACACGTGCCAAGAATGGCAGCAAAGGGAGCTGTAAAAGAACCCATGACTGAGCCCTTAAAATTGATTTATTTTTTTTTTTGACAAGCCAGAGATGCACTTCACCCATGTTCCCTAGGAGACCAAGGACGTTCAAACTGCTGCTCTGAGTAAGCAGAAGTGGACAGTCATGGTGGGTTTCTCAAGCACTGGCTCTGGGTCCAGCATTTCCCCTTACCTTTTTTTTTGCTGTTCAGTGCCATGGCAGCCTTGGTGCAGAGCTCCCGGGCACGGAGCCCTGCTTCGCTCCTAGGGTTGGCAATGGCCTTTTTCACCACGGTGTCAATGGACAAGTAAGCAGCATCATAATAGTAACACAGGCTTGTTGCTATCTGTGTCTTTCCTGAGAGAGAGAGGAGGACTGCTTGGTGACACTTGCACATGAGACACCACAGGGACAGGCCCTGGAAAAATCTTAAACAGGATTTCAAAGTTCAAAGGACAGTGGGAAAGCAGGTGTCCCTCCAGGGGAGGCCATGAGGGAAGCAGCTGGAGTGTGGTTACAAGCTCTGAATTCTAGAGCCAAGAGGATCATCTCCACCTCCTGTTCAGCTGAGGACTTTGCCTCAAGCACCAGAGCTGCCCGGGTGCTCAACTGAGACAAGGCTGGCTGTCCCAGGTGGTGTGAAGCACCTCGATGTGGGCTGTGCTCGCACAGGTCCCACGCTCTACGGCCAGTTGGCAGTAAAGAGACACAAGCTGAAGGAAAGAACAAGGAGAGGATCCTCGGACTGAGTTCCAATGGGTTTATTCTCCAAAGGGTTTGGGGAGGATACAATCTCTGAGCCAACAGGGTAAGGAGAGGGGAGGATCTCAGGGCGGGGTTGTGGATACAGAGCCAATGGGAGGAGAATGGGGGAGGGAACATATTCAAATGATCCAATGAGGTACCGGATGAGGGAGAACTTTCTGGACGGGAAGGAAGGGTGGGGGCAGGAGTGACATCTGTAAGGGGCACATACAACCTGGATAGAGGGAGGGCTTAGGGTAGGAGCATACCAACTGAAGGGGAAAAGGAACAAACCAATACAAACCAATAACATATAATATAGAACAACTGAGGAACAGAAAAACACACTGCCACACCATGGTCCACCAGGATGTATTTCTCCTGCTTCCCCCTCTGCCTGCAGCCCAGGGCTGCAGCTCACATACCTGCCCGGGGTGGCCCATGGATGATGACAACAATCCCTCTGTGCTGCCTCTCCAAACGCCTGTCAGTAGTCACCTGGGCCGTGACAGCCGTAACCAGAGGGCTCACAAACCTTGCTGTCGGGGACTCATGATGGACAGCCCAGTAATCTTCTGCAGTGCAAAACCAGGGAGAAAAGTCAGCCTCCTGCCTACCTTTGATCCTCATCATCCTCCCCATCTCCTCAGATCCCAGGAAAGGAGACTTGGTGAAAGCAACATGAGCTTGTTCTTTTGTTGCTAGGAAGGTACAAATATAAAACAACCAGTGATATTAGACCTGGTCCTACTGTCTGAAGAAGTCATCCAGTCCTAGTCTTTGTGGATAAGGGACACAAGGGAATATCCTGATTATTTCCCCAGTCTATATGGGACCTATAGGAGCTTGCTTTGGCTACACTCAGGGTTGGTAGAGGATGCCACAGCCCTTCACCCAAGCGTTCTTCCACCAAGCTGGGGAACAGGCAGCTGCTAAAAATATGGGCTTTTCCTGGAGAACAAGGTGACAGAGAGTTCAGGGTGTATGGGCTGGACTCCCTGCTGTGATCACTGTCAAAACAGACCCTGCCAAACCCTCACTGTTTTTCTGACCTGGTGCTGCCTTACCCCTGGCCTTGGCCTCGGCCTCTAGCCATTGAGCCTTCAGTCTCTTCTCTGTTTCACTGGTCTTCTGCAGCACCTCTGGGGGCAGCATCTCACTCCCCGGCAGGATCTGTGTGCATGGGGAAGAGAAACCATATGCAAGATTCCTTTTCTCGCTTTTCATCACACATACTCAACAAACCCACTTTCTCTCTCCTCCCTTCCTCCCAGTAACATGAACTATTCAAGTCCTCCCACAGCATGTCAGCAGAGTTGGCTTTGCCCTGGGGATTGCTTCCATCTCCCTACCACAAGCCTGGGAATGCTGGAGTGCTCTGAAGCTTGGGCAGCATGTACATGGGGACCAGACCTGCCTTCTCACCTTCTCCTCCTCAAGATCCAGAGAGCAAAACTCAATGGGGAAGTTGCATGGATTCTTCACCACCACTGTAGCCTCCACCCCATCGCTGTCCACCAGCACCCATCCCATATTTAGTGCTGGGGGGTTGAACTCCAATCGTGCCTCCAGACCTTGTCCTGAGAGGTGCAGCTTTAAGTGATTGCTGCTCCCACAAATGTTAAGCTTCAGCTCTTTCTTGTAAGACCTCTGAAAAGAGAAAAGTGCAGAAAGCTTGTCCATGAAGTTCCAAGTGACAGGACCCCAAACAGAACCCTTGCCCCAAGGTCAGGGTATTATCAGTCCCTCCGCTGAGCCACGCTGCGTACGGGGCTTGCAGAAAGCTCCCTGTGGAGGCAGGGCTCACCCCACACTCTCTGCACCAGACCCTCATTCCCAGACAGCCTCCTGGGCTGGCACCTGCCAATCTCACCTCCTTCTTGGGTGTAAACAAGATTTTCAGGTTCTTCCACCTTCCTGGATAAAGGGTTCCTTTGGAAGGTATCACTTCAAAGGGACAGGACTCATCCTCCTCAAGTGCCTGCGGTGTCACGTATTTGAGTTGATTCTTCTGCGCACAGAAAACAATCGTGTGAGGTCTCCTCAGTCTGCGAGGACAGAGCCTCAGTTCCTGTAGTGCTCTGAGACACTGATATGGTGCTGAGAGCACCCACAGCCAAAGCAAGTGTGGCCCCCATAGCCTAGAGCTGGAGGCAAAACCTGTAGACAGGGCAGGCAGATAGGGACCTGCTGTCCTCAGAGGAGGAGGAAAGGTTGAAGATGGCAGAAAAGCAAAGCATCAGCTAATGGAATAGATTGAGGAAAGCCAGTCTTGATCTAGACCCTCAGAAGCTTCCTCAAACGTGCTGTAGACCCAAGTGCTCAGGCAGCCACAGGAGCAGAAAGGGCAAGAGACACAAAGAAAATCCAACCAGAAAGTTAGGTGTTCAATGTGCTTTACCTTCGTCACAGGCTTGATGGCAGCAATGAACCATTTGCAGGGTACTCGGAACCAGTTGTAGAGCCGGATTGTCTCAACCTGGCACTGCCCAACCAGGATGTCAGAGAACTGCAGGGTGTTCTTGGAGAGCTCGAGCCACAGTTCAAACACAGTGGCACGGAGGCGGATGTGAGATGTGGGGCCTTTTGTCACCTGGAGAAGGAGAGAGAATTCAGCGGAGGGTGCAGGTGACATCTGCTGCTGTGCCCAGCCTGCTGCCTGCCCCAAGAGCTGTGGTACCTTGATGGGCAACAGCACATCCACATCACCCTGTGCCTGGTGGGCGCTTTCAAAGCGCACTTCAAACGTCTTGGTGCAGCTGTGGGGCAGGCATTGCACCTTCTCCAGGTTCACTCTGAAACCTTGAACAGATGAAAACAAAGCAGCTGAGATACACATGAAACATGAAATTTGTCATAAACATGTCAAGGCCTTACAGATGTCCTGGCTGAGAGGTCTGGGAAAAGCCCCGTGTCGTGCTGTGACCTTGACAAAAACTTAAAGGGTGCACCTGAACATCCCTCAGACACAGTGAGCTACTGTGTGATGGAAGCGCAGCCTTGCCTCAAGGCCTCTTTTGGAAACCTCTTTTGATCCACCAGAGGATCTCACAAGCTGTTTCCTCAATAACGGCTTAACACAACTGCTGTGACAGTGTGAACTCCAAACAAAGCTCTTCCAAATCAGACCCCACTGGTTCTCAAAACAAGCCCACAGAGTGCCCAAAGAAACTTAATGCTCGTGGGAGCCAAGGGCAGAAGATGCTGAGAGGTGACCAGGGTGGCTGCTGAGCCCATCTGGCCCCTGCACTGAAGTGTGAGGGCAGTCACAGGCAGGCCAGGTCCCTGGGCACAGCTGGCCAGGAGAATTCTGGCTCTCAAGCTCCCAGCAGGGGCACTGAGAAGAAAAAGCTCAAAAACCTCCCCACGTTCAGTGGCTTAAGCTGATCGGTCTGACACCTCCTTCAAGCCCACAGGAAGTGTTTCCAGCACTGCTTACCTGTGTCCTTCAGGACAGATACATCGACCTGGAAGGACACTGGCATCTGCCCAGGGTTGGTGATCTCCAGAGTGCGTCTCTCAATGTAACCCTTAAGGACAGTGCCCATGTCCAGGACATACTCAGGCAGCTCAACTCTGCAAGGAGGAGTAAGAACAGTCCTTTAACCACAGCCTGGCTGCATGTCCAAGTGCACGGAGGATGTAAATAAAGTGGCTGTTTCTTTATTCACTGCTGTAAAAACTCAGCTCAAGCCCATGAAACCCATGGCTTAACCACCTGGCAATGACTTTGGGAAGTCAGGGGGAGTGCAGGTCCTAGGTTTTATCAGCTACTAGTGGGACCTGAAAATAAAATCAGTTTAAAACGGACACTGGTCACAGCTCCTCTGCTATGAAAAGCCAGTATAGGCGAGTACACTGGGCCTCCACTGGTCTCAGTGAAACTGCTTAGCCTGGGGTACAGCCCGAGCCTGAAATTGCTTTGGGGCCTAAGAATAAGATTTGCCTGCACAGGAACTTTTCACTGCTCTGCAGCCAGATCACATGATCTGTTCTGAAGAACATCTTCTTCCTGAAGTGAAGCCTCCAGTGCTTAAGCTGCATTATGATGGTGCAAAGGGATGGACCAAGTTACCTAGATAAGCTCTGCTACCCCACCAGGATCCAAGCCATCTGATTTGGGATTTTAAAGGGTTTGCTGACATGTGCAGTTCCCTGCTCCTTTTGTTTAATGTGCTCTGTTAGTTGGAACGAAAACATCAGCTGGGAGTTGTTTCTTTCAGAGCTAGCCAGCAGGGACAGAATCTATACTGTCTGGAAGGCCTTGAAGGTCTGCACTGGGTCCCCTCAGCTCTAGGAACAGAACCCCACACCTGTGGGCAGCTGAGCAGTGCCAAGCTCAGCATGATACTGGGGAAGGGAGGGCACTCAGCTGCTCCCAGAGAGCGTGTCACAGCCACCGGGACCAGACTTCTTCTGAAGTCCAGACTATTCCGTGCAATCACAAGGAGCTCTCAGGAGAAGGGGACACTGCTGGGTCTTACCCCCAGGGCACCTGCAGGTGGGGGCTGGGAATCCGTACTCACTTGACAAGACTCTGGCACAGCTTGTTGTTAGGTAACTTGGTTTTTGAGGGATGGGATATGAACTTTCTCTGTAGCTCCAGAGCAGCCTCCCCTATAAGCATCCTCACCATCTTTACCTGCACCCGAGTGTTTGACTGAGGAAAAGGAAGACAGTGTCTGGTTAGCAAAGGTCCTACCCAAGGCCCAGCTTGCACCTGAAAGAGGATCCCACCCTGCTCTTGCTGAGAGGGGCTGTGGGGTACTCCTGTCTGGCTGCTCAGTCTGTGACACCTCCTGCTCTCTTAGCCAGGACCTCATCTCCAGGGAAGTAACTGCAGCATCTTTGCCCGCCCAGACACTGTTAGCAAAGCTGATCTGGCAAGCCAAGAACCTTCCAGAGCTCCAGACACTTGCCTGCCTCCAGACAGTACCAACACAGCTTGGAAAAAAGCTGTCTTGAAAGGGAACCAGGACTAAGCCTCTTGGAGATGAGCACCACCAGCACAGTCCAGGGCACAATCAGGCAGCTGCTTTTAAGGTCTGTAAACCTGGCAGGGCTTGGGTTGGTGACCTGCATCCCCTTCAAAGCACCATCAACTCCATCCCTTGAGCATGGCCTTCAGGATCTCTCCCAGCAAGAAGCTGGTGCAACCCCAGGAGAGACCACAACCAGATGGGCAGCCCTGGAGGCAATGTTGAGGTGACACGTAGTTGTAAGTGGGCAGGGAGGTCCCAAGTGCCATCAGGGCACTGGGAAGCTCCTGTGGGCTGCAAGGGGCTTAGGTGACATGGAGAGGGTGGCATGTGCCAAACAGGGTGCAGCTGTTCTTACTACAATGCCAGTGCTAAGCATGTGTGTAAGCACGTTCTGAGCCTTCTGATTCCACTTCTTCAGGGGCTGAGTCTGTGGGGTCTGAACCTTCTTCCAAACAACTGATTGATTCCTCTGACTGTTTTGTTGCATGGGTTTTTTGAGCTGTTTCAGTAGCTTCTCATATTTTTCATTTCCTGAAGGAAGAAAACATCCACAAAGACAAGTGTGAGCAAAGTGCCCATCCCATTTAAGCTGGGACATCCCTGCCTCCCAACACTGGTCTCTTCCAGAAAGAAATCCCTCAAGCCATCTACGGAAAGTGGAAGCTGCTGTTCCTCTCTGAATCCTCATGTTCACTCCCACCCGTCTTCCTCCCTACAGAGGAGCATCTCATCCCCTGCAATGTCATGCAAATCCAACCCTGCCAAAAGCCCTGCCAGCCTCTCTTACAGCTTTCCCAAGCCTTTCAGTCTAGCCATCACTCTTCCAGGATCCTGCCAGATGTGCTCTGCAAGCTCTGCAGGACAGTTCCTGGGACAAAGCCCACATGGAATCCTCTGCTCCAGACTCACAAAGCAACCACAGGGCTTGAGTTGGTCTGGGAGTCCTGCAACCCTCCAGGCTTGGTGGATGTGAGCATGAGCTGCCCATGAGCTGCCCTATGGGCACACGATAGGAACAAAACCAGAGGGGTCCTTCCTGGGGGCAGACAGGCAGTGCCCACCTTTGATGGTCCAGGGCAGGTTCACACTGGTCATAGGAAAGTACGCTTCTCCTTTCAGGCAGATATTTTCTGGGTCCAGGTCACCCACTTTAAGCTGGTAAGTCCTGCTGAAGGCTCCTGGGAATCCTGGCATGTAAGAGAACTTCAGCACTTGCTCTTCGCCAGGTGCAATGGAGCCCTGCAGGGATAGGAGAGGAGGAAGGAAATGCATCAGAGAGTGTTTGATGGGGGATGGCTCAGGGGACAGACAGGCTGAGAAGACAGGTTCTCATCTAGAAGAAACCCTCAGATCACCTTCTACCTTCCTTGTGCCCAAAAGGTCAAGCCTCTGACCCCGGGGTGCAATGTGTCCTCCTGAGGGCTTGTAAGGCTGCAGCCCCAGCACAGCCTGATGTGAGCACAGCTCTGCTGCTAGTGGGGTTTGCCCTCTGTCTCAACAAAGAAAAGGCTCTTTTGGTGGTGCTATGGAAGAGAAATCCCTGCACTCAGCAGGGCCAGCAGCTCTCATCCCTTGCAGGAGACAGGCATGAACAAATGAGAAAGTCAATCGGCTTCCTCTTCCCACTGCAAGGAGGGACAAACGCAGCAGTCCTGCTTCAGCTCCAAGACATCTAGACAGGACTGAGAAGCTAGGATGGTGGGATGCTGCAAATTTTTCTCCTTGCTCTTCGAGCCCCGCTCCTCCCTGGCTCCCTCACTGCCCCACAAAACTGCTGCACAGCGACAAAGCTGGAGAAGGGAGGGAAGAGCATAGGGGCTGTGACAATTTCTGGCAAAGGAGCATCAAGCCTAATTAAGGGATATGTAAATGGCGCTTAGCATTGGCAGCAAGGAGGCAAGGACAAAGACTGTATCCTGTGTGACCACACAGCCTGGGTAAGGTGACTCTCAGAAATGCTCCAGTGCCAGCACAGCCAGAGATCGCAGCCGTCGGGGTCCCCAGAGTGACTGTGAGGAACCAATTAAATTCTTATTTATGCCTCAACATATGTTATAAATCCATTTTCTGACACGAGGTGAAAAATTACCATAGGGGCTGTACACATGCCGGGAGCCTTAACACATCCCGCGTGTTAAGGAGGTTGCTTGGGAGAAAATGCAGGCAGGCTCACTCTCTGCGGGGCTGCAAGCGACCTCCCCTTTCGAGATGGGCACACCCCGAAGCCCAGGAAAATTTCGCCCGTCTCTGACCAATAGTCTTCCTAAAAGGGCTCAGTTATGGGAAGAGTCTTAGCATATAAAAGCAATTAACACTACCAGATTTTCCCCGCCATTTTTCATTTTTTAATGTTGGTCTGGGAGCGCCTGCAGAGTCCGGCTCCCTGCAGAGCTGCTTCCTCCCTCTCTATGTACCCTGCTGTCCCCGTTCGCCGCTCGGCACAGCAACCTGGAGGTCCGCTGTTTGCCCAAGGGAGCAGCCGCCGCGCCCCAACCATGACGAGCCGCAGCTGCCGAGCCCGGCCCCCTCAGGCCGCGGGGCAGCCGAGGCCGCTGCTGCCTGGGATGGTGCCCGACCCGGCCCCCTCAGGCCGCGGGGCAGCCGAGCCCGCTGCTGCCTGGGATGGTGCCCGACCCGGCCCCCTCAGGCCGCGGGGCAGCCGAGCCCGCTGCTGCCTGGGATCGTGCCCGGCCCCCTCAGGCCGCAGGGCAGCCTCCTCTGCTCCCCTTACCGCGGGACAGGACACTGACCAACACTTGCGCCTCCCGCCAGTGTCTGCCCTGTGACAGCAGAGCCACCCACCAGCCAAGGCCGTGGGGGAGTCTATCAGGAAAGAACTTGTTTGACTTTCTCAGTCTCCAGCAGATATTGCTTACAGCCCTCTCTCTCTCATGGCTGCGTTTGGGGCTTTTCCCCTCACACTTTTATTCCCTTTCCACCCTGCACCCTCCCCTTTTTTCCCTTTAACACTCTCCTGGGCCACCTGACGCAGGGCTGGGGTCAGTCACTTGTGCTACTTACAGTGGTGGGTTTGACCAGAAACACACCAGGCAGATGTTGGTCTGCAGCACTAGGGTTTAGCACCCAGTTGAATTCAATCTTCCCAGTGTTTGCCAGGGTGACTGTACTATGATGAATTTCATTAAACATCTGCAGAAAAGGCATAGGAGTGGGAAGTTACAGACCCAGGGCTGCTGCTGGGAAACTCCTTCCTCTTTCTGGGGGTTGAAAACAGACACATCATGGGAAAAGGGACCAGGGAGGAGATATGGGCACTTGGGAACCTGGGGAACCCCCAGGCACAGGGCACCTGCACAGGACCGGAGAGCTCTGGCAGCACACAGAGGTGTGGTAACAACCATGTGAGGGCCAGTAATAAATGAACCAGGGGACACAGGCCCTCTGCACTCTGAGGGGTGACCAACAGCTGGGAGAAACAGAGACAGCACTGGGACATTCCAGAAGAAAAGGCACCTGCATGCAAGTATTGGCAAGCAACATACAGGCAACAAGGGAGTCACACAGGGCAACACAGACAGGGCCAGCAGCTGTAAATGTCTGTGGGCTTTCAACTGAAAAGGAGTGAAGGGGGGATAATTCTGGGACACTCTCTCCAACTTCAGTGACTGGTAGCCCAACTTCTTCCCTTGATTATTGTGTGGATTAAGCAAGAGCTTTAGACAAGAGCTTCTCCCTGGAGGTCAGGGTTTAGGAGTGGATCAGCAGACGGATGTCTCAGGGACATGCCCCTCACAGCATCCCCACTGGGGCCATGCCTGCTCCAGGAAGCAGTGTTGGGTACCCTGAAAAGGAGGCATTCCCAACATTTTGGAGAGGGGTGCAGATGGCCATTTTAAACCAGCTTGGATGCCAGATGTGTCCCTCAAAGGTTGTACTTCCAAGCCCCAGAGCCAACAAGGGGAGGGAGCCCTGGACTGAGTGGGCAGGAACCCACTGGCCATGACTGCAAGGCAAGGAGCTGTGCCTGGGCACGCGTGCGGTACCTGTGAGCCACAGTCGATCTCCCGGAGGCTCAGGAAGTAGCTGACACGTGAGGCCTCCACAGTCAGCTTCACCTTGTAAGTGGGGCCTCCCTCCACGTGGCACAGCGCTGTGACACTGGCAGTGGTGTTGAGGGTGCCAGAGAAGGTGAAGGAGACCTGCTGTCTCTTTCCCGGCTGCAGCACGCCCGACACTGGCAGGATACTGAAAGCCTGGACGGAGGGGAGGAGAGACTGAGATGTCGAGCATGGAAATGGATGCAGAGGAGCATCTTGGAGCAAAGTACAGTCATAGCTGGAGGGGCCTGTTCCCCAAACACAGCCAGAATCACCCTGCTCTCATCCTGTGTCCCTGCCACCGACCAGTGGAGGGACCATGGGGAAAATCTGCCATAATCACTTATCCATGAGTATACACTACATGAAAGTAAATGGAATGTCTCCTGACAGCAAAAAATTCTCTCTGCTGCACAACTTGCCTTTAAAATGCATTTCTTACTGCTTTTAGAAAAGGAGGAGACTCAGAGTGAGAGCTCTTGGAGCTGGGGGAAGGACTCCAGCCCAGCTCATCTGACTCCTGAAGCTTTTCCCCTGTCTCTCTGATTTACTTTCTCAAGCTGCTACAGCAAAAGCTCCTGCAGAAATTTCCTATGGATCACCTGATGGGGTCCAAGGGGAGCAATGCCCTTAACAGGCGCTGCAAAGCATTCTTGGGCAGCCCTGCAACATGTCCTACACGGCCTCTCCAGTGACCAGTTGCTTCACCAGAGCTTTGATGAGTCTGGAGGGATGTGAGGCCCCTCTGTGGGCAATGCTGAGGGCCACCAGTGGGAATGGGGGCTACAGCCCTGCTTGCCACACTGAAAATGTGGAAGTGAGACAGATTCTCTTACCTCCTCCGCTTTGAGTGGAGTGTGCTGTAGGTCTACAGAGTACCTGAATCTCCCCATCTCTAGTGAGATGTAATTCCTTTCAAGTGGAGGCACCTGAAAAACAAGCCATTTTCTATGCTAGGAGGAAGAGATAGCCACTTGTCAAAGTCTCATTTTATAACACAGCTTCAAGGCCACCACTGCAATACCAGCTCTCAGGTGAAAGCAGAGACCTGGAAACAGGTGGTCTGTTTGGGCTGGGAAGAGGGTACATGGAGATCAGGACTCATCACAGCTTGCTCTGGGAAGGAAGCTGGAGGTCTTACCATCACAATGCAGAGAAAAGCTTCATCTTACATTGTGAAGAAAACAAGCCAAAAAAATCCCATACTCAACACAGGTCTGATCAGGTAGGATCTGAGTGGGCTTCTCCAAGGAAAACTCTCCAGTTCCTCCCTCCCCAGACACCCCATGTCCAGCCACTGGCCCACTGCCCAGCCCACTCTCAAGGCACAGAACAGCAGGGCAGCAAAAAGGGAGGTTGGCATGAGCACGACTTTTTGGTGGCAAGCTGGGGAGGCAACACAAGCAGTAGGTGTACAAGAAAATCTACCTCTGCTCCTGAAGATTGGGCAAGTTCCCGCGATTCTTTCAGGGCTTCTTCCATGTTTCTAATCTTGTAGCGTCTCCATTGAGATGCCGAGCAATCCAAACAGGATCTCTTCTCCTTTGGTGGTTGGGGTTTGAATTCAGGTGGGTAAAGCTCATATCTGGAAAATAACATAACTATGAACAGGGACCTGCACTGGGAGGGAGGCACACCTGCGTGAGCAGCTCCTGGTCAGGATGCAGCCCCTGGGTGGGTGCTGGGGCGTTGAGCTCAGAAATGGTTTGATCCAGCCCTTCCCAATCCAGGCTGGAGCAGGTCCGTTCTAAAGGCATTCCAGGGATGACACTGGGGTAGCAGCAGTGCAGCCAGCTGCAAATGCTTGCATTGAGGAACTACAGAGGACAGGGATTAACACCTTGTGGGGATGCAAAAAGCACAGTAGGGGAGGAAAGTAGGAGAGAAGACAAGGAAAAAGGTGACATGTGAGGCACCAAGGGGCAGACCCGGCCAGTGATGAGCCAGCACAGCCTCCCAGTGCCCAACGCCAGAAACTCTGCAGCTCTACCAGGTATTTAGCAGGAATGTTTCCCTGACAGTGTTGGGGGGGTTGGTTAACATTTTCCGACACTCCAAGGTGACTCAGGTCACGTTCCCCATTTTAAATTGAAGCAGGTGCTCAGGCTAACTCTGCTTGTGTTTCTAATGCCACATGAGGGACACAGCTGAGCCATGCCTGCCTGTCACCCTGCTGAGCTGCACGTGCTCCCCACACAGTCAGACATGACCTGGATGCTCCATTCTCAGACAGGCATTCAGTGCCTTTAATGACCTGCTCCCCAAAGAATAACTGTCTTTAGCTTTGTAGCTTGTTATCTAAGGCTGGGTTTCATTTCTGGATGAGGGGCTCTTTCATCATAACTCCCAAGAGATCCCTAATCATCTATTCCACCGTCTTTAGTTTTAATGAATGGTTTGAGGCAATTTCCCAGGACCATGGTGCCCAGACAATGACATTTTTCACTCTAAAGTAGAAACTCTCTGGGAGGCAGGGATGGGAGATGATGTGATGAACAAGTCCTGCTGCCAAGCAGTACAGAACCCGTAAAGGACATGTTGCACTGAGGGAAAGTCAAAATGAGTAACAAGTGTCCCAAAAAAATGAAGGGAGTGGAGAATCCAAGATGTCCACTGAAAGCTGACTCCTGGGAAGGAAACTGTCCTGGCACTAAAGGAGTTGTCTCAGAAAAGAAGAAAGGGGAAGGTAACAAGATGTTCAGCATCAGCCCAGGCACTAAGCAGCTCTTTCTCTGGTGTTGGGATTTTCTGGGCCTCCTCCAGCACAACACAAGGGAGGAAAGGCAAGGAGCAGAGAGCAGCTCCTTTGCCTGCAGAGAGGACCCACCCCAAAGCAGAGGGGCCAAAGGGCCTCCAGCAGCACTGTGAAGCTGGGGCTAGGAGGCCTTCGTCAAGGTGGATGATGCGTCAGGCCACGGAGGTCTGAGAAAGCAGCTTTCGCCCCAGCTTTCCTTCCCAGGGGAAACCACTATGGGGCTGTGCAGCACCAAATCAGTGGAAAACCTATTCCCTGAGCATCCAGCCTGACCATGGCTGGTCAGGGTTATCTGCACAAGGAAATATCAGGAGTAATTTGTCAGATCCTAGGCAAACAGCTTTGTTCTTTGCCAAGTACTAACAGGACACCAGGAAGAAGAGCTTCAAGGAGAGGGCAAAGGTGCACATACCTCAACCTGTTCACCTGGTGGTCCATCTGGAATGACCAGTGGTACTTGACAGGCAGTGGGCTGCAGTTGGTCATCTCCAGAGAACGCACTTGTTCAGTGCCAGCCAGGATGCAGCCAAACTCCACGCTACTGGACTGGATATGGAGATTCGGGAAGTGGACTTCTCCCTGAAGGGTGATGTGCTTCTCATAAGGATGTCCCCTGACCATGTTTATCTTCAGAACCTTCTTTTCTTCCCAGCTATTAAAATCCAGTTTATAAGCTGGGTCAAATGCAACATAGAGATGACGGGTCTCCCCTACATCCACTGTCACAGGCTGCAAGGAGATGAACAGTAATTAATCACCCGTGGGATGACATCCCAAGGTCTGACAGCAGCTGAAGGTGGGCTTTTCAGTTCATCGTTCATTTCTTCACAGCAAGGCTCTGTCTGCAGGCACCACACTCTAGTTCAGGATTCCCTCAGGCTCACATTTCTGTGCTCAGCAGAAACAAGGGGATGGCTTCTGGAGAGCTGGGATGCTTTCCAGGAGACATCTTTACTGCATGGCTTGCCCAGACCTAGCTGCCTGCTCCCTTCTCCTCCTGCCTTAAAGTTAGGATGCATCTTCTCCATTCAGATAAGATTTTGATTCCTTCAGGAGCTCTGCTGATGCAGCTCAGGCCAATCCACTGATGGATTGGCTACAGAATAAACTTCTCAACTCAAGCACCTCCCAAGAGAAATGCACCACCACATCCCTGCTCTTCAGACCCCACTGGAGGAGTCCAGGGCTGCTCACCTGGCCATCTGGCAGGGGCTGCTGGTTCTCATTGCAGACCAGAAATGGCTGCTCCAAGTACAGCAATAGGTCGAGTGGCAAGGAGCAGGTGTTTTTTAAAGCCAAAGGCTTGTACTGCACTGCCAGCACATCACTGGGTTTCTATGGAAACAGGAGACAAGGAAAAACAACCTTAACTAGTCACAGACCTCCTCTGCTTCTGTTGCACTTCAGTTTTTCAGCCCCAGAAGTGCATACATCTCTATTTACCCTTTCTATTCGTTTCTACCCTTCCAGGAGATTTTTCTTTATAGCAGATGCTTTTCACGTTTAGAAACCACAGCATCCTCTGGGGACAGGGAAACATTCCCACATGCAGATGAGGGAATAGACCCCTGAGAGGAGGCAGCTGCTTGAACAGGATCTAAAGCAGAAAGTGAATCCAGACCATTTGTCTCCAGTTTTGTCTCTCTATTGGGCAGAACAGCACTTGATGATCTTCACTCACATACAGTCATTTCTTACAATCTTAGTTGCTCTAGCAGCCTCATAAAAGCAGTTTGCCTGCAACATGTGTCCTGCAGCCCCTGCTACAGGGACAAGATGTCTATGCTCTCAAAGCTATGATCAGCCTAGGCTCTCCCTTCCTGTCTATGCATTGTGCTGGGCTTCCTGCATGGTTTAGAGAAAGCAGAGAGTTTGGGAAGCTAGTTCTGGATGTATTGATATCAAACAGGTGCTGTGCCATAGTATGCAATAAATCAGTTTGTGTGTGTCGCATTGAGCTGAACCCAGGCAGAATCAGGGAGAGCTGAAAAGCTTCTAATTACATCTGAACTGCCTGTTCCAGGGATTCTGCACTTCCGTGGAAGCCTGGGAATCAGAGGAGAGGCCTGAAACTACAGAAACCAAATGATGAAACATCTCTTTTTCAACTTGCAGGAGAGGGAAAGATGATGCTGGAGTTGGGATTCAGACAGTAAAGGGCACCTGCTGTGCCTCAGTGTTATCATCACTGCAGCTGCAGGATGTCTGGGGGTCCTTTGAAGCGGGTGAGGCTTGGGGAAATGCACAGAGCTATACCATATAGCTGTACTATAAAGCATCCATGCCAACAGCAGAGAAGGCAAAGAGACAGAGGAGATGATGGGTTTTTCCTTGTCAGCATGAGGAATTCACAGGAATCTCCATTTTTCAGAGCTTCCCTCCAGCATTGGTGTTTAGACATCACCATGCCTTGGAGGATCCTCAAAAACCTCTCTTTACAGTGAGCAGAGAAACTGGCATTTCTCTGGAAGTGGCCACGATCCCCCTTGGCAGTGCAGCTGTAACTGCAGTTTTACTCTGGGGAAGTTAAATACCAGTCTCATCTCTAAAAGCACCCTCACTCACTTTACAAAGTGCCTCAGGAAGGGTAAAGAGGGGCTTTAACACAAGTACACACCCCCTTAGCCATGCTGGTAAACAGCAGGATTCAACTGAGAGACTTACCTTCTCCACCCGGAAAGAGAAATGTTCGGCTGATATTTTTATAGAGGGATCAATAAACTTGCAGGTGATGACTGTTTCTATTATCTTCTCCATCAATGGTCTTGTCCCAATGACAGCTTCACACATCACATAATACTGCACCTCCTGTATGCAAGAGTCACTTGTCACCAGTGGGTGCTGGCAGGGCATCCAGCAAATGCCCTTCACCACCCACCACGGGCTCTATTCCTGCCACAGAGTTATGGTCACTGCCCTCTTTTCTTCCTGTGATGCAGCTTATTTATTCTGTGCTCAATTGACTGTAACACTGCACCCCAATAACTACAAAAGGCACTTGTGAGAAACTCCCTCCCTTCACATGGCTTTTGTTTTTACTCTTGGCATTTGTTGCATTCACTTCCTTTTGGGGCTTCTAGTCTAAGTGTAACTTATTTCTCTGCCCTCCTTTGCTAACTCAGCATGAAACACTGTTTTTGCCCCAAAAGAACAATATTTCCTTCCACCCCTATTTTTGGGATCAGCAGTGGCTTTTGGTAGCTGTGGAACCACAATAAAGCCTTAGTTAGCCTGATGGTGGCCAGCAAGGAAAGCAACTGGTGCTGCCACAGAAGTGTCTGGCCTTAAACCCGTTTCTTGAGGGCCGCTGCTCATTTCCCCAGACAAGTGGACTGCGGAACAAGCCCAGGGGAGGGGATCTGATGGTTCCCCAGGCTCAGCCCCTGGTGGGGATCTCACCTGTGCAATGGGGGAGAAGCCTTTCAGCACCATGTCCGTAGACTGGCCTGGGTCCAGGTCCATCGACTTTGGCTCCAGCCTAAATATGGGGGTGGTACATTCGGAGCTCTGGGAAGCATCATTGGTCTTGTAGCTCCTGAGGGCTGAGATGCTCTGGCCCTTCTCCTCAGGTGGGCTGTAACGTTGCACGCTCCAGGCAAGCCGATGCAAATGGCAGCCCCTATTTGTTAGTTGGAACCGACGAATGCAGGGAATGTGGCTAGAAGAGAAGCCAAGATTGAAAATAGTACAGGAGTAGCTATTTACCTGGCAATCAGAGGTGTTAATAGCTTGGCGACTGTCTTCATTTCCAGCTCTTAAGGTGGACCAGAAATAGCATCTGCTAAGCTGCCCTTCTGATGTCATTATTGCAAAGAGAAATATATTTATAATGGTAATGTAGCATTTTCCAGGAGACGCTAACAGGACCTGGTGTTTTTCTCCAAAATGTTTGTGCTGGAGTGATTCATATTGTTACTGTACTTTGTATTACTGAATCTTTGAGGTCCTGCACTTGGGGACTTTGTGTGTGGGGGTATGATTGCAGGCATTTTTAAAAAATGGCTCTGAGGCAATTTCTGAAGGATCCCAGCAAGCTGGTAAAAGTCAGCTGCCTGATCCAGGAGAGGAAACCAGGGGAGCATGGCCTCTCTTGTTCGTAGCAGCTTTGGTTTTGCACTTGTAACTATTTGTAGAAACTTCATTTTGCGATTAGCAACTGTTTTGAAGTGAACTTTGCAAACTCTGCCTGCAGCGAAAAAACGAGCAGGGTCCTGGGCAGAGCACGGCAGCAGCAGAGGCACGAGGAAGTGGCGGTGCGGACCCCACACAAACCAGCAGGTTTCCATCGGCCTCTGGAACTGCTCCTGCCTTCCCCGTGGGGGTTGTCACCATCCTGTCTCTTTGTTCCCGGGGCCCCTGTTGCTTGGGAGGCACTGTTTTGGAAGGGAAGGGTGTGATGCCACCTCCCCTTGGTCCCTCAGCCACACGGAGGGACTGCCCCATCCAGGCACCATTTTGGGAACCTCTTTGTTCTGGAGGAGTCTGCGAGATCATTACTCGATCATGTGAGGACATAAATGTATTAGAACTAAAGACATTTCAGTGGCAATTTAGCAACTGGTTTCCCTTTCGGTGGCTTTTGAGGGTATCTAACAACTCTCAACTGGCCATCACATGTTTCGAAAGGAATCTCTGCCTTCCGGGAAGGAGTCAGGGCTTTGAACACTGAAGAAGATCTTGCCTGAAGGACTACAGCAAAACTGCTCCTTGCTGAGACAGGAGGTGAGGTGGGAGCAGAGAGATCTACCTGAATTGGTATCCCAAGTTGAGCTCCGGGGCGAATGGTTTGTCTATGACAATTGTGGTCCCAGTGCCCCAAGCCATGAGTAACAAGTTGGTCCAAAGTCTGTTCTCAATGAACAGCTGGATATTGTCATCCAAAAGCCCGGTGTCATCCAGGACTGCTGTGATAGTCACAGGAACCTGACCTCTGTCGGGGATCACTCCTTCTTTAGGTTCTATAAGAAAGCAGTGGGGCCTGCGAACCTGTAAGACAAGCATAATATGCATTTAGGATGGAAACCATACAGCCTGGCCTCTTGTGGGATATAAGAAAAGGAAAGACTAAAGAGGGGAGGATAAAAATCATACAGGCCTTATTTCCCTTAGTATAAGCTACAGTATTGGGCAACAGCAGAACTTATACAACCTGTAGTTTCCCCTCCTTTGATGGACTCACCTAATTAACCCAGTTTTGCCCAACCCAGGGATGCTTATCCTCAGGAGAGTGTTCCTTCCCCAGTCTTTCTCTGGAGTGTGTGCCAAGGAAAGCTGCTTTCTCCTGGCTTCTCACAAAGGCTCAAGGCCAGAGGAAGTCATGACTTCTCAAATCCCACTCCAGATACCACATGGCTGGAGGACACTGCTGAGAGCCTGAGGAATATCTCTGCAAAACCAGTTGAGCAAAAGCCCAACACCAAGCTGTTCTTCCCCAAGGGGCCATCAGTGCTTCTCAACATCCCGTAAAGGACCAAAGCCCTCACTTCCCACTGATCATCAGCTGCAGAGGTGATGCCCCAGTGCCCTCTTCTTTGGAAAAGTCAGCTCTAAAAGGTTACAGCAGAGCAGGAAAGCAGGAAGCAGAAAGAAAACTGGATGACATGTGCTGTGTGGGCATGGCCCACTCTTCCCAAGAACTCTCGTCATCTGGTTTCTCATGGGCTTCCCTCCATGGATCGATTGGGCAAGAGAGCTGGAAGCTGCCCAAAGGAGGGAGGAAAGGCCTTGCACCAGCACAGCTGTACAGACACAGCTCTGCAGGCCAGGGCCTGGTACGAGCATGTGAAACCCATCCTTTACATGCCAGGCCCATCCAGCCAAGGGCCCTGCTCTCTGAAGAGGTGGAAAGCAGAATTTCATTGTGGAGTTAGAGAAAGCTGTCTTGGAAAAATCCCTCACTTTAAGGTTACATCTATGCCCCAAACAGCTGGAAAAGCAGCAAGAGGAAAATTCACCCCCCTCCTCCTTGGCCCAGGAGGCTGTGGCTGGATTCTCCCACAGGGCCTGATGCTGTATCCACAGACACAAACAAGTCCACAGTATCAAGTGTTAACCAGCTCCACAAGTTCAACACACCCAGCAGGGAGAAGAACAAACCTCAAGCCCCTCATACATCTCCCCCTCCAGCAGAGAGCACATCCCACCCAGCCCCAGCCTCAGCCTACAAGCCCTTCCTGGCTGTACCAGCCCTGCTCCCCCTGCCAGGGGAGCAGCCCCAGCCCCTTCTGCCCTATGCAGCTTCCACAAATTAAACAGCCTTTCTCTGCAGCTGCTCCCCAAAGATGCTCTTCAACGCCACGGAGATCACAGGCTCTTGGGGTGCACGACTCCCACACCTGTCTTTGGACAGCCCAGCTGGCTTGACCCACAGGAGCTGTGAAAATCGCCTCCCCACAAGCAGTCTGAGGACAGACCTGCTCTACTATTAACAGCAGTTTGGCACAAAGCAAATGTATATGGAACAGGGAAACCGTAGGGAAGTCCATGCTGTCTGAGGGGCAAGGGACCACAGGTTTCTCTTGATCTCAGAGCTGCAGAAATGTGACACACACAGCTAAAGACCTTCCATAAAATTAAGGGAGAACTTGTCAACGCAATCCAGACTAATTTCTGCTCCAACATCTCTGCACCTGATTGCACTGAGGGCTGCCCCAGCTAAAACCACCCCAGAGCCACATTCCTCTTGCCTCGCTGAGATGGAATATTGGAGTATCTTGCCTCCTCTCACACAGGGCAATATGGAAATCTTGCATATAAAAACCAAGTCATGGCTGCCACTGAACAGTCAATTTCCCCGGGAAACAGCCTCACAGATACTTACGATCTCTATCCTGAATTCTACAGGGGAGAGACCCTTGTTGAAGAGGGTGAAACTTCGTGAATTAGGCCGTACTGCTGGGATCCTGCCAAAGGCTATCAGCCTTGGACTTGGGTAGACGTCTGTCAGTCCACTGCTCCGTAATTCTGGTCTCTGTTCCAGGAAACAGGCAAGAATGATTCAAAAAACCCCCAAAACAAATCACAACATGGAAAGCTAAAAAAGCTTAAACAGCTCAACCCCACTCAAGTTATTTCTTTAGGGACAGCTACCACTCTCCAGCTGAAATGGTGGCTTTTGGGGGAAAAAAAATTACATATTCACCTCCAAATTAAAAATGATTAAGGTAAGAGAAACTTTCAAGCTACAAATTATTGACCCAAAGGTTAAAGCTCTGCAAGAAATCTCGAGTTAAGACCAGGCTGACAGTTAAACAACTGGTTATTCTGGTGGGGAGAAAGCCTCCTCTTTAAGGTAAGCCTGATAGTTAAAAGCAACTGTTTTGTCAAACTTCAGGCTCCCTGGCACAGCCTGCACTGCCTGTCCTTCCTGTTGACTGATTTACATGCAGTGCCACAATGGCCCAGGTTCAGATGTTTGGTGCTATCCAGGTACTTTGGCATCATCATTTCCATATGTTTTAATAAAAGTTTACATCCTTGCAACTACTTTTCAAACGCCAGCTTTCCTTTCTTTTACAGAAAGCTCAAGGTTTCCAGAAGTCTTCTTTTGTGCTCAGAGAGATGACAAGACATTTTAAAACAGATGTTTCCAAAGTTAGTAGCATTTAAAAGATTAATTGACTAAAATTATCCTCGATTCCAGTTTAGATGAACTACATTCTGTGTCAGACACTGAGATTACCACCTATAAGGCACGAGCTGTTTATGCCACCAATCCCTTCTGTCCTTCTCCACACCAGACTGTGCCTGTTTTCCCCAGAAGAATCCCTGGACACTTTGCACCCTGCCAGGACAAGCTGCACAAAGGCTCACATCTGCCCTTGCACTCACCAGTGGGTTTCTTTGATCCCCAAACACACCAATAAGAACATTGGTGCAATGCTTGCCCAGTTTCTGGACTTCAACTGTAACTGGAAGCTCTGCAATGCTGTGAGGCTGGATAATCCCACAAGGTTTGGGGCTCGAGTAGAACACAGGAGAGTTCTCCTTGTCTTTCTGGAAGGAACAGAATCAAATGCAACTTTAGAGGGACCTCTGAAGAAACTTTAAACTCCTTAACATCCACTGCAATGGCAACTCACACACATTTTTTTAAAATCCCCGGGACAAAGGTAAAAGGCACAAACAAGATGCAAGAATTGTAGGCTTAGCATTCTCAGGGAGTCCTGCAAGGAGGCTGCCAGAACAGGCGTTGGTGTCTGTGGATGCAGCAGCTTTTCACAACCCTCTTAGATGTCCCATAAGAAAACACCCAGAAGACTAGAACAGAAACTGTTTCCCCCAGGAGGTTAAACTGCATCCTAAAGTTTACATTCAGGTAGGATCCTGTTCTCAGCAGATCTTTAAGACTGAATAGAAACCAGCAAGGTCTTAACCAAACCCCTTTTTTCCTCTAATAATCTCCTCAACAATATTTGAGAGGAGGAGGTGAATGCAATGCCAAACCTGGGGAATAAGCCCGTAGCAGCCAGGAAGGTGGGTGTTATTCACAATGAGGAACTTTGTCTCGTATGGCGCCCTCAGGTAGCACTCATCGTAATGCAGGATCTCGGGGTGCACTTGCAGCCGAGGAACGAGACATCTGGGCAAAGAGATGACCCCAAGGCAATCAGAGATACTGAGAGAATGGAGAACGTTTACCCTCAAAGATTGTTACATGGAGCATAGCACATTTGTCACTGTCAAATAGACATTTAACAGCCCTACATTGCCTTCAAAGTCTGCCCACTCAAACGTGTCTTGCTAAGGAGGGGCAAACCCTGAGAGGCAGCACCCAGAGGCTGCCAAGTGCCCCAGGCAGAACACTTGTCCCACAGCTGCCTCAGCCCCTCCTTTACCCAAGAAGGCTTGCAAGGACTCCTGTAACAGTTCCAGTGCTCCATGAGCTCTGGGAGAGCCTTCCCAACAAGGATCAGTGCTCACTAAGGCTCAAGGAACAGACAACTCCAGTGTATCAGTGAAAATGACTCCCTTCTCTCCCATGGTGCTGTTGCTCTGCCTGGGAACTCAGCTGTTTGCCCCAGCCTTGGAGGGCATGAGCCACCACCTGCCCTACAGAGTGGGACATCACCCCCTCCCATTTCCTACAGCTCCCTCGGTCCTTCACTCCACAGGTCAATGCTCTGACTGTCCCCATTTGCACCTGCTTGACAAAACTGCAGCCCAGGCACTGGCTGGATGGCTCTGCCTGGGAGAGGGAACTGCACCTCTCTGGTCATTAAACTGATGCCCACAGCAGCATAGCAGGATGGAATTCTGCTGCAGCAAGAACAACTTTTGGGTTAAATCTGAGAACATTAAAGCTCAAAATGGGAAGCAAAGGGAAAGAGAAAAACTACAGCTGACCTGCCACATCAAGGACTGTTTTCCCCTCATTAGATCTTGCCCTCACCACTCTTGCTGTGAGCCACTTCCACACTGTCACATGCCCTCATTAACAGAACCAGAGCCCAGCTCTCAGCAGGCTGCTTGGAGTCTCCCAAACCAGTGCAGGGTGGTCACAACCCAGCACAACCCCATTTCTTGCAGGAAGAAGGAGAGGAGGCCCTCAGGAAATGCGTTCTGTCTCAAGCACCAAAAACCAGGCCAATAAATGGTACCATTCCTGCTCCCTTTAGAAAAGGGCCCAGGACCATGCTGGGCTGTGAGCAGGGGGGCTTTTCACCACAGGCTGCATCCCTAGCACTGTTCTCATGTCCAGCTGGGCAGAACATGAGGTCATTAAGCAACACTTCTCCTTGGGAGCTGCATCCAGCAAAGCCTGTGCAAGGCAGTATGCTGAGGGAGGCCAGGAAAGTGCAGGTACCTGGCCATGATGACCACTTCTGCCAATCCCTCAGCAACACCCTCCAGATCCACCAGCATTTTCCGGTAGAATTGCATCACGGTGTTGGAACACAGGGTCACCTGGTGGAAGAGAAGAGCAGTGAGTTCTTCCTTACTAAAGCTCATTACCCACGTGTGGTCTCCTCCAGTTCATGGTACAGAAAGGGAGGATTTTGCCTGAATTCTTCTGCTGGTCCATTTGTAGAGCACAGTTTTTGGGAGTAACAAATGCCTTTGGGCAATACCAGATTTGTTAAACACACCTTGCTATCAGGGCATAGGTCAGCTAAATTAAAACATTAGACTAAAATTCTATGCACCACTGTATTCAAGTTAAGGGGCCAATTTTTCATCTGACTACAATGACATAAATGCAGAGGAAATCTGTCATCTTGAACAGAATGAGTTCAGCTTTGCAGCAGGAAACTGAGGGCAAAGTGTGGCCCAGCAGGTGCTGGGCAGTTCATGGCTGCAGAGTATTTTCTGTCCTCACTGAAGATCCCTGCAGTGAATACAACTCATCTGCTCCCCAGGAGAGGAGAAAAGAGACCAGGAAGAAAAGCAAACTGCTCTATACAGTGATGTCTCTCTTTAACAGCCACCTTCTGTCCTCATCCTTCCTCTGTCCACTTTCAAGGAAAGAAATCACTCTCCAAACCACAAGAAAGATGTCAGCTTGTGATTTTGGAAACAAAAGAGTGCTCCTTCAGGAATATCCCAAGTAACCCAGCTAACAGAGGCCTCCCAGCAGTGCAGATCTCTCACTCACACGATGCTCAAAGCTGGCACCAGAGCCAAAGCCCTGCCACACTCCAGTGAAGCTTCAGCCCCACCAGCTGCACTCTTCCCATACCTTGATATCCACGTGTCCCTGGGGGAGGATGGTTCCTTGGCTGGGAGTCATTGTAAACTCCCTTGGCTCCACATAGAAATGAACTCCATTCCTCCAGGATGGGTCAGTGTGGTCCCGTATTTGATCAAAGCAGCTAACAGCAGGCTGCGTGCCATCGTCCGACATGCGGAGCTTGAACTTCAGGGACATCAGGGACGTGTTAGTGAGGCGACAGGTCTTGGTGTAGGGAAAGCCTAGGAAAAGGACACAAATATCCATTTAGGCACCAATTATATTATGACTCCTGGTGTGAATATCCTGGTAGGATGAAAGTGTGCTTGGAGTTTAGCTCTTTATTGTCTGAACTACAGGTCACTGAGCAGCTGCATGAGGAATGAATTGTCACTTAGCTCCCTTTGACACTGATTCCAGACTGCAGCCTTGAAAATGCCCACTCTTAGCCCTGCTGAACTCTGCAAGTTTCTCTCTTTCTGATGGGGAGGACCTCCCTCACCTGCCCCAAATCAGCACCAGTTATTTCTCACTGATGAATGTGCACCCAGATGGAGCATTTACTCTGAAAATTCAAGCTGTAAAATTCCTCGCTACGTCTGCCAACACTCCCACCATTTTCAAGATATATAAACAGTGAGTTGTCATTGAGAAGCTACAGCAAAAGAAAGTGAGGATGGAATCAGGAACTGGGATGTGATGCAAAGCACCTTAATGCAGTTTCTCTCTGCAGGACCCTTAAGGCATCTCTTGGTTTGGGCCAAACAGACTGAGCACGTGACAGCACAGAGCCCACTCCACTGGAGGCAAACCTGAACCTTGCTTCAAGATTAGCAATTAAGAACCATGTCCCACCTCACCCAACAGATGGGAACATCACACCCATGCTGCTCACTGTGATTGCTGCCTGCAAGGGTTTACCCCACTTTAGCTCTGAGATTTGCTTTCCATACTGGAAAGCCAGAGATACAGGCATGCGTGGTGGGGATGTCCTGCAGAGCCTGGACACCAGCCACAGCCTGCTCTGCAGGGGATACATGGCTTGGCTGGCCAGCTCCCTGGGGAGGAGGCTTCCCCCTGGGCCTGCTCACCAAGAGTCATTTGAACACAGATGGGGGGTAACAAACAACAGCAGGCACAGCCCAGAGCTTCTCTGTGCCCATCTACAGTGACCACTGCCAGCTCCAGCAGTGACTCCAGCAGGGAGGCACAAAAAGGACAAACACAGATGTCACAACCTCAAATGAGACTGAGGTCACCACATGCAGACAACAGTCAACAGTTAAAAAGAAGCAAAGATACAACAGCTGCCTTCAGCTGAAGAGACTTTAGGAATGAAATCGGATTAAGCAGGATCAATCTCCTATTACAGAACCATATTTCTACCTGTTGCCTTTCTTGTTTCATTTATTCAAAAGGCAACTTAACAAGTGCCTCAGTGGTGATGCAGGGTGAGGAAGAAGCAGTTCAGGAAAGGCAATGAGTTTCCTTAAAAAGTTAACTAACTTCACTGTTATGGGTTTAGGCTTCCTAGTGAATTTTCCCCTTGGTCTGGGAAGGCTGATAGGGGTTTTGGGGGGTTTTGGCTGTGGTCCACAGCTCCTCCTGCCTGTGATCATAACTACACCAAAGGGGAAAAACAGTACTTGTCGGGTTGGAAACTTCTGTTATTGTGTTGTTGTTTGTGCTGTCCTGATATATTCTAGTAAATAACTGTTATTCCTTTTCCCATATTTTTGCCTGGAAGCCCTGTAATTTCAAAGGTATAATAATTTGGAGGGAGGGGGTCATCTTTCCATTCCAGGAAGATTCCTGCCTTCCTTGGCAGACATCTGTCTTGTAAACCAGGACAGAGAGACACCAGAAAATACTGACTTTCTATTCCTTGCTTCTATTTGATCTGATGATGGCAAAATGCTACCTGAGGCCCCAGCAGCCCTGGAGTTCACACCCTGGAGAGGTTGCTGTGGCAGAACACGAGTGACAGATGCTCTTATGTTCAAGTGGTCCATTTTGGAATGCACAACCCCTCCTGCTGTGTCCAAGCCCAGGGAACACTCACCAAAGGAGATGTCACCAAAGTCGATCTCCTCAACGTTGAAGTGCAAAGTTGGTCCCTTGACACAACCCCTGTGTTGATGAGGACAGAGAAGGCAACACCTTGGTTAAAAGGAATTGCAAAGTGTCTGGCTGTTGTGGCTCAGGGACATTAAACCTGGTGTCATGGGCACCCTGGGTTTCAAGTAACACACCCCCACGTGCTCAGCAGTGCCCCTGTGGACAGAGGCAGCTAAAGCCACGTGGCCAGCTTTGGGCACAGGGCAGGCAGGAAAAGCCCCCATGAAGGACCCTGAACACACACGCAGACGTGGCTCCGTGCCTCAGTTTCCCCAACTGTAATGTGAGGGACACAAACTTCTGTAACCAGCCTTTCCAGCTACAGGTTCCCTGCTTTGCTACTTCTTAGCTGTAACTGGTGCTCCCGTGGAAGAGCTCTCTCAGGAGATTTTGACCCACACAATCATTACAGAGTTTTCAGACATGAAGCCAGGCAAGCCCCAAACATCCTCTGAAAAGAGCAGCAACAGTTCTACACAGTGGACAGATGAATCCTAGAGAAAAGGACCAGCTTGTCACCAGTGCACCAGCTGGCACAGCCAAGAACAATGGCTTAAATAACCAAACATGGGTGTCCTGAATCTACCACACCACCTCACCTGTCCTTGAATTCAGCAGACAGGCTCCAAAAGTCACTGACATCCACTGAAATCAGCACTTGAAGCTGAACAATGCTCATGAGTTTATTTCATGGTTGATGCCCATCAATGCCCACTCTGCCTTTTGGTTAAAAATCAAGGAACAGTGAACTGTGCCTTCTCTTGTAGTCACAGGACTGCCACTGGCTCTGCTCTGCACATCTCAACAGGAGACACCTGCCCTTGCTCAAGGAGAAAGCTGCCTATGCAAGAACATCCCATGACCAGTTTGGAGGAGGCACAGAGGAGAATCAATTATTTGATGGTGAAAGGTTCCCTCTTGATTTCCAAAATAAAAAAGCAGCACTTTTCCTCCAAAAACAAAGCCAGCATAATTGTTTCTCCACTATGGGCAGACCTACTCACCACTTTTCTCTTGCTAAGTAATAATTTTCTTGTTCTTTTCTACCCATCTCCCTTATCTTATTGGTATAATTGACTGCAGATCGCTTTAATTTCTTTACTGCCTTGATCCAGTGCCTCCCAGCAGCAGCAGCCTAGCTCCAAAGCTCCGGAGCAGCCAGCATCAGTTTTCCTGCTTACATTACACTATCCTACCAGCACATGGCTCAGGCTAGCCATCCTTTTGCTGGGCAAGGATTATCTCTTGCAATGGCACCAGCCCATGGGATGATGCCCAAGTCCTTGGGACAGTCCCTGCTGCAGAGTTCCCTGTCTCCCACATCAGCCCTTTCCTGGCTGTGGGAAAGAGGTACCAGAACATTCTCTGCACAGGAGTTGGGAGCACAGCCTGTCTCCATGGCCATGAGAGGTGAGCTGGGGCTGCTGCTGCTGCCCAGTTGGGACCAATTATTAACAGAGGACTTTAAAACCGCAGCTGCTGGTGCAGAATCAGCCAGGCTGGCCCATCTCCAAAGCCCTGGGGGCCTTGCTGGGTGTTCAGGTGGGACATCCCAGATCAGCTCCTGCCCAAAGCTGATCCATCCCACTGCCTGCCACAGCCTAAGCAGGAGATATCCCTGTAGGAAGGAGTCACTCCAGCTCCTGGGTACCCACACAGGGCAGCAGACACCCCCACACTAAAGGGATGTCAGGATCAGAGCAGAGATTAAGACCTCAGGCAACACCTTTTTTCCCTGCTCCACCCCAAAATGAGGTAGATGGGGGATGTCCCAGAGACACCTACAGATGTGCCCACCAAGCTCTCAGAGTTCTTACCTGACTGTCAGGATCACAGGTGTAGGAGATCCAGCCACACTGAACCGCAATTCTTCATAAAATACCCCCAACACGGTGGCATTGAAGGAGATCTGAACAGTCTGGGTCTTGCCTGGTGCAATGGTGCCCTTGGCAGGGGCACACTTGAAGCGACGGCCCACGTCTGTCGTGGAAGGGATATAGGTAAAGGGAGCATCAATAGCTCCACAGTTAATCAGATTCACCTGCAACAGCAAGAAAGTGAAGTGGAAATATGTGCAGAATCTTCTCTTCTTGTCAGTTAGGTTCTAATGATGCAATTAACACCCTGAAAAGGCACAAGATGCTTTGTGCTGCTGAATGGCAGAAGTAAAAAAAAAATACAACAGGACAAGTTCAGCCTTTGGGTTTTCACGCAGAGCAGTGGTAACTCCACATAACCAGAGTCACCTTGGGGTTATCCCATGGACACAGAGCAGTCCACCTCTCGTCAGCATCACCAAGCTCATTCAGACCTGGCCCTGAGAGCAATGTGGGGTGATTGCAGCTGCATAGTGAATCACCACAGAGCTGCTGCTGCCCCAGTTAGCACAGCTCCAACAGTACCATCGACTCATTCACCTTTTCTCATATCATGAAAACAACACATTGATAATGAGGCATCGGCATCAAAATGTACAGACAGCTGCTCAGCATCACCAAGTTCATTCACAGCCGGCCCTAAGAGCAACACTGGGCATTGCAGCATTACCAGTGAAATCACCAGAGAGCTGCTGCTGCTGCTGCTCCAGGTGTGCCCAACCCCAGCACGGGCAGGGCACGTTCAGCTTCCATTGCAGCCAAGCCCGTTCACTGCATGTGCAAGACACCAGAAGCAAAGATGTAGAAAGGTCCTTTGCTGCCTTCCCAGAGACACTTTGTTCTTTCTAGAGCCAGAGATGCACCAAGGCTGAAGTGTGGTGAGGGACTGGTCAGCCAGGGAAAGCACTCCCAAGCCCTTTGAGAGAGCCAGTGCTGAGCCAGGAGGATGGACGGCTTTCCTCTGACTCCCAGGAACAGGCAGGAGGCACTTGACTGAAAACTGTTTGCAATGGACTTGAACTCAAATGCAGCCAGTTTGTTCCAGCTGCTTTTGGGCAGCCTGAGCACAGAGGTGATTTGTGTCTGGGACTGGAACCAAAGCCTCTGAACATGCAGCTTTTTGACCCAGTGTTGCTTTCATGTGCCAAGGGGTTTTGCAGGAAGCCTCTCAGCTGATCTCCAAGGCTGGCTGCCAAAAAGCAGGGCTTGAGGCTTCATGAACAACAGACACACCTTTCAGACCCCCGCAGATTTGACCAGTATGTCAAATATTCCCTGCTCACAACTGCCCTGGTTGCTAGGAATTCCACAGGCCCACCAGGCTCGCTGCTGCTTCAGGAGCCACCAGGATCCACTCCAAGCCCTGCTGCTCACCTTATAGACGTGGGGGGTGTTGACAAAAATCTTCCCAAGGTTCAGTGTATAATAGTTGAGTTTAACCAAGGGTCCTTGGCCTTCCCCTCTGAGGCACAGGAACATCCTGCTCTCACGGCCTGGGGAGAGATGTTCATTTCAGTACAGTAATTCCCTCTGCTTTGCTGTATTTTCCAGGCTGCCTCTATGCTACCCCTGACTCTGAGCTGGATGCAACCAGCCCCTGATGCTGCAGGAGAAGATATGGACCCTTCTGTTCCCTCAGGAGATATCCCTTGGGGCTGACTTCCCATCTCCAACTCATTCCTTGGGGCTGGTTTCCAATTTAGTCACCAGTTCACTGAGTTTAAAATGTCTCTGATATCCTGTAGTGACAGGACAAGGAGTAATGGGTATAAATTGAAAGAAAGAAAATTTAGGTTTGATATTAGGAAGAAATATTTTACAGTGAGGGTGATGAGACACTGAAACAGGTTCTCTAGGGCAGTTGTGGAGGTTCCAGCCCTGAAAGTGTTCAGACAGGCTGGATGGTACTTGGAGCTACCTGGTCTAGTGGGAGGTGTCCCTGCCCATAGCAGGAGGCTTGGGACTAGATGATCTTGCAGGTCCATTCCATCCTTAGCATACTATGATTCTAAGGTTTCCTTCCCATGCACTTCGAGGACCTTTGAAACCCATTCAGTGAAAGCACAAAGCTCATCAAGAGTTTGGACTACCTGGCCCAGCAGCACACGACTTTATTGCCAAAGTCCTCAACTTCTGACACTCAGCCTTGTGTTCTATTTCCACAGACTGAGAGCTGCAAGGTGACAATTTTCACACAGGGACAGAAGCAGGTGCTGGCCAAGGGTGGTCCCTCCACAAACACTCTGGGCTCAGTGGGGCTCAGCTCCCTCTGGTCAGGAGGTGTCTGGGTAATGGGAGGTGACCCAGGGTCAGGGAGCACATTCCTAACTCAGCTTCTACCCCCTGATGATGGATCCATGTCAAATGGACCCATTCTGGAGATCAGTGGTCTAGAGGGGCTTAGTGCTCCTTCAGTGTTGTGCTCTGTAGCTCTTTGGCCTTTGAGGGAATGCTGGCAAAGCCATGGCATGAAAGCTTCTCCCTGCACTGCCTGGCTTGTTCTGGGATCAGTGATCCAAACACAGGTGTTCTGAGCCCTGGCCTTGCATGGGAGACTCCCTGGAAGCTGCAGGGACAGTGGGGATGTGCCAGCAGTGCCCTGCTGACCAGGGACTCTTCCCAGCAGTTACATGGGAGCCCAGTGGGCTCGGGCTTGCACCATGGCTTCAGTGTGGGTGAGAGGAGCAGGGGAAAGGAGCTGTACCTGAGATGTGGCAGTAAGCCGAACGTCGATACTGCAGTGCTTCCAGGGGTCTAAAGGTCACCTTGATTTCGGCCGAACAATTTGGCCCGATCTCTCCCTCCTAAAACAGAAAGAGACAGCAAAACATTTATCTCCCAACATCACATTTCTTGTTTCCAACCACGGCCCTGTAAGCCTTTATTTAGAGCATCAGTGATGAGGCAGGAGTGAACAGCACAAGGAGCCTGAGGAAACACTCCAAAGCCAGCTCAACACAGCGCTGGAAGCTCCAAATGCTCAGCTGGTCAGCTCCCACTCCCCACAATGTTCCTACTGCTCTGACACAAGCTCTTGGCCACATCATGCTGCTGTCAGCTACAGAGGTGTGAAACTGCCATTGTGCACTGGTGGCTCTTGGCCTTACATGGGCCATAGGAGTAACCAGGAAGAGAACACATTCCCCTTCCTTGGAAATAAAAATATTAGTTTAGCCTGTTTGGAAAGAAAGCAGTGGTTGGGATTATTCTAGGGTTTACTCCAAGACGAGAAGGGATTTTGCACTGTGCAGACACCAGGCATTCATCATCTCTCAACTATGCCAATACTCAGAATAAGGCCTCTGGTTGATGGCAGGACATGAGGGTTTGCTTACATAAACAGAAAAGGAAAAGGTTTTCTGTCCCTGTGTGCAACAGAACCCAAAAAGCCCATTTAAACCTGCCAGCCTTGTGTCCAGGCTCACAGATGACACTGGAAGGGAGACTCAGAAATAGTGCAAGTCGTGGTTACAAGAAGGGACTGGCATTTCTATGATTAACCTTGGGCTGAATTTGGCCTCCCTTTCCCAGCGAACCATTGCATGCTTCAGGTCAATGTGTGAACTGGCAGTGCTCCAACACCCTCTGCTAAACCCCACACGCCACGTGTCGGGGGGGACCCCATACCTACAGTACCTGATCCCTGTGGGCCCTGAAAGGACACATAAGGAGTGGCCTTGAGCTTGAGCCCTGGCAGCAGAGCTCAGCTTTGTCAGGCTCTCAGCCCTGCCTTGAGCCTGCAGGGCAGAAATGCTTTTGGCAGCGAGCTCTGCAGCCGCACCAGAAACTCGATGTCTTCCCTCCCAGCAAATCGAGCCAACTGAGGATCTGCCCAGTGACCGCAGCCGATGGGGAAGGGGCGAGCGGGAAGGGTGGGTGGGAGGAGGAAGAGGAGAAAAAGGAGGAGGAGGAAAAGGAGGAGGAGGAAGATTAGGTTCTCAGCTATCACTTACCAATGGCTCAATGGAAAAAATGTCATCGGAGAACAGCAGGGGGTCTTCTTGCACCTTTGCCATCTTCTCTTGGACCATGTTGCTCAGGAGGGCAGTGCGATCTTCACAAGTGCCCTTCTCCTTCTTTATTTCTCTCTCTGCCATGAAGTTTTCCAGCCAGACCTCTGCCGGCGGCTGCAGCAAATAGCACTGCCTACAGCCACAGGGAGAGACAAAGTCAGCACATCGTTTAATAAGCCTCATCTTTGCAGAGAAAAGTGCAAGTGCAGGAGAGCAAAGCACTTGAGCAGCGGCAGCAGCAGCTCCTCAGCAAGGGGCTGACCCTGAAGCACGGGGTCCCAAATGGATCAGAGGATCACTTGTTGTTCACTCTGCACTCCCCACCTGCAAGCTCAGGAGAGGTTTGGAAAGCCAGCAGCCTTCAAGAGAACCTCCTGGCTCAAAGCCTCTGCCACAGCTGATGGAGAATCCACCAGCCACCTCAACTGCCTTTTCCTAGGCCTGAGCTGCTTGGGGCAGGCAGATAAAGATCACAGAGCATCCACTGCAGGACTTCCCTGGGAAGGGGAGATGGAGCTGAGTTGCAGCTATATGTTGACAGCATCACTCTTTGTTTCTTCCATTTTAGACCTGCCCTGTTCCCTACTCTGTCTTTCACAAGAGCATCCCAGAGTGTTGCAGTATACAGCTTGCTTTGGTACCAAGTAAAACTGTCTGTCAAACATCTCTGCCAATCAGACACAGCACACGTCACTAATCCAGGGTATTGTTCAAGCTAGAACTCAACCCAATCAGAGAGCAAGGCAGGAGCTTCAAATTCCCCCTATATAAAAACAAAAATGAAACTAAATAAAGAGTACTTTCTTCTCCTGCTACACCAACACCATGAGGTCTCGGCATTCTCTTTGTCTGCCCCGGGACCCCTCAAAAACCGACACCAGAGTACTCCAAAGGAAATTGATAAATTCAGGCACCGCATCCCTTCAATGACATTCAAGGTTTTATATGTATGAAAACTTAGGCCCTGAGAGGGGAAATGACTTTGTTATCTATGAAGGAGACAGCAAACTCCTGGAGAGACCTTTTAATGATCTAGAGCTTTTTGGGTCCCATCCCAGTGCATGGTAATAGAATATCCTGAGAGAGAAGGGATCCTGCACTATTTCTTCTCATAAAAAAAGTCCTCTCTGCTCTGAGATCTCAAAAGCTTCTCTGACAGCAGGATAGTGGCTTTGGAGCTAAAACCATCCCTAACACTGGAAGTAAGGAAGAACAAAATGTCCTGGTCAGAGTCTATGTCGCGGGTCTGCTCGAAACCAGGCGGAAACACCACTTAATGCAGTGGTTTCATGTTCACCTACTCGCCTGCTCACACCAGGAGAGAGTGTACTGTAGTGGTTGAGTGAGAATAAGGATTAAGAGAAATGCAAAGCAGGCCTAAACTTC